>KI915048.1:5714478-5756978 GCA_000473445.2 Anopheles farauti
GGGGGATAGTTGAAGCGAAATAGAAATACATTTCATACGAACCAAACACGGACACCAACCCAAAATTCTATCAGAGACTCAACACATTCTTACTTTCTTGGGTTTCTCTCGCACACACTCTCATCTTTTGCTCTCCTCACCCCGTTTCAGCCTTCCGCAACCCACCCTCGCCCACAAGCTAGCTGCCATTTGTGCGTAGGGTTGTTTGTGGGGTGTATGTTCGTTGTTTTCGCTTTCATCGGCGTTTCTTGCTCAAAATAGAAGGTTATCAGCGGCGAATTTTTGGCGATAATCATGGATGTGAACCAGCTGGAACATCTGATGCGTAATTTAGCCATCAAGGAAACTCGCACCAATAGCCTGGATATGCTGGAAAGCAAGTTGGCTGATGTGAATCAGGAAATTTTCGAGGTAATGCTGCGGTCGGAGAGTCTCTTCAAGTTCCTGGCTGATGCGAACAGGTAACATCGGTTTGGCCATGTTAGAGTTGAGCATCGAGTAAAAACTGTTCATCTCCATGTTCCAGTGACCAACACTCTACGGCGTCGAGAATTATCTACGACAAAGCTTTGGAATTTTACCCGAATGGATCGGCCGTCTTCGATCAGTTCATCGAACGCTGTCTAACGCACCCAAAAGGGACGGTGAAGCAGTTTGGAATGCGTGGTGCATCCATTATGGTGTCTGAGGCAGCGGGTGTTTCGTCCAACAATTTGCAGTTGCTCATTGTGCACTGTATTCCCTTAAAGGAGGTGTTAGTTGATACGCTGATAAATATGTTGGTGAAAGCGTTGCCCGCTATCTTCACGGAAGCCGGCGTACAGGCAAATTTGCTCACAGTGCTTGAGCACGATGAAACGATTCGCTGCCGGGTGTACGAGGTTGTCTGCACGATTCTCGAGAAGCATCCGGCACTGCTTCCGATCGCCGAACCTATAATCAAACGTGCACTGTCAGATCTGGAAAAGGAAGATGTGCTCCTGCAGACGAGCGTTCTACAGATACTAACTCAGCTGCTGGCGACGAAGGAGGGATTTGATTACATCGAGTCGGTCGATCTGTTCCGGAAGGTATATGCAAACTTCGTCGCTGTCAAGGCAACGGTCTATCTGCGCTTCGTGTTGCCAAATGCACTAAAGTTTTACGCGAGTGCGGCGCTGGTACAGCCTGCTTTGTTTCTTTCGCGATATCCTGAATCGGTGGATTTTATATTTGACAAAACTTCCCCAGACGATCCAATGGTGATGGCCATCGCGTACGACTGTCTAGGTAGGGCAACGATAATGGTATGCTTTTTAGGATTATTCATTGCATAATTATTCTGCTTGCACAGGTATGGTTGGTTCGACGAACGAAGGTAAAATACATCTTAGCGACCATCAGGAGACAAAAATGGAAACGATCCTGAAGGAGCTCCCCGGTATTCTGCATACCACACCGGAAGCGTATAAAGTGCGCTTCATCGAGTGCTTGGCAAGTTTGCTTTCGGGTGGATCCGAACCCATCGATAATCGGATCTCGTAAGTAAACTCGTTAGGAACTACACGGGCAGGGGCAATGGTTTTAATCACCTGTATTGTTGTATCGCTAGGAGCATAACCCAAAAATGGTACGAAACAATGACAGGGAGTGAAGACTTGGAAATGGTGCAGGATCTTTTTAAGGTACCGTTTCCGACCATTAAGAAGGCATCGCTGCAGCTACTGTCGGCCATCGTCGATCATCGGTGGGGGCAACAGTTCTTCCAGAACACGGGCTGCTTCAGTGAGCTGCTGCTGAATCGCTCGCTGGACAACGATGTCAACGTGACGCAGTTTAAGTACGATGTGATAAAGAAGCTGTCCCAGTGTACGCTGGAGTCGTTCGTAAGCGAAGCGCTCAAGAAGTATGTGTCCGAGGGTGCATTCTATCGCAAGGCTCAGGTGGAGGTGGTCATCGAGGGTGGACAGTGATTCGGTTGTGGACAATTCGTTCGTTGCCTGCACATTTACATTTGAAATTAAAGATTTTTCGTTAAATACACGTAATATTTATACCGCATACGCGAATGTGGGTACGAAATATTGATCATTTTTAAATAAATGACATCTCATAGCGGAACATGGGAGCGCATGTTGTTTAACCGTTGATTCATCTGATCTCATTGATTACCGTCGCAAGATTCACGTTTCAGCGTGAAATTTTCTCTGAACTCGGAAATGAATCTTCCGAAAAATATGTGTCACATCGTGAGAGGCCAATTTCATGACGATTTTTACACTTTCACTGCCAATTTGCAGCATCAATAGTCTAATGACGAAGTTGGGATGCGAGTCGATCACCATTGAGGAAGAAAGCTGCCATAATGATGGGTTGTATGAGATAATTTAACGCGAAGAACAGGTTGGTTCTTAAAAAATCCCAAAACCAAAACCTCTCAATCAATTAGTTCTAAGCAGATACGCCACCGCCGGCCACTATTTAGCCACAGATTGCTAATTGATTTAGCGATTTCCTGCTCTTTTCTGCGTAGAGTAATGAAAACATCGATATGATTGAAGTGTGGTTGATTATAGAATTCGAAGGGAGTCGGTTGGTGCTTCAACGATGTCCAACGAAGGCATAGCATAACATACCAGACTTGAAGTGGTTTTGGGGAAGATGATAGCCGATAGCATCGCTACGCTGTTCACTTGCGAGGTCACGGTCATGGAACGAGGAACTCTCGACATGATCTCAACCGTGCATACATCGCCGCACGGTAGGTGTGTTACCATTGCCGTTTGTCGCCTGTGTTTATCCATCGCATCGCACTTGCGGCCGTGTCTGTAGCCAGTCGGTCACATGTTTGCCTACGGCAACGAATACCATCATTGGCTGATGCGTGCGGGATTGAAGTTTGAAGCAGATCCACGACGATGAGGGAGAGAGAGAGAGATCTGTGCGTTGCTTTTTCGGGCTGGAATTCTGAGTCCAAGTACCCAGCACCCAGTCAGGAAGATCCGCTGCAAATGGTCGTCTTCCGTCTGTAAAATATGGTTCTGTTGGCGATCGTAGCAAGAATCAGGAGGCGGAACGTAGTCAAATAAAGACGATGAAGCGATGATGAGCTGAAGTTTTGTCAACAATGTTGTCATTAAACAGCGCTCAGGGGGTGTGGGGACGGAGATATCCATGCCAGCAGCGTAAAGTTTTGATTATGTATTCCGGGAAGCAATGAGACGGCTGAGAGATTGTTTTTTGCTAGGTGGTTCTATCCGCAATTAGCTTATAGTTTTCGGTATGGATGAAACGTTTAACACGTTTTCTAGTGCGGTGAAGACATTACATTGGTATTTAGGAACGTATCGCCCTCGACATGATGACCTTTGGGGTGCTGTTTGTTATTTAATGCTATCAATTACTACCAATCAAAACCCCTCGTACTGTCAAAGCAACACACGGATGTACTTGAATGTTACATGCCCCAGACACATCATGCGAAGGATTTCAGTTTCAAACACGCGGCGCTACTAGGATACATAGAGTGCGATAGCGAGAGCGAGAGGTAGGTATTTATATTTTTACGTAATTAGCTGTAAACGAGGGTGGTAGATGGAACCTGCCAGCGCCCTGAGCGCTGATGATTGATTCTGATCCAAAGGGTGTTAACTATAGATTTCCATACCACGACGCGCGTACTAGATATCGCCTTCAACCTTCTACAGCTCGCTCCGTTCGAGCCAGCAAGATCGAGCTTAATTATCGATCAAGTGAAACAGGAACTCGGGTACCAACATCACCGAAAGGGCCACCCCGGTGGGACGTTAGTGAGCTGGACTGGTGGTCGAACCAGCGGATCGAAAGGGTACACGGTACCGGATTTGAAGTGTGCGAAGTTCTAGTGTGCACGCGACTTTAGCCACGCGCGATGTTGACGTCAGATTTCCTACCACGAGCCAGGGTGGGCACCATAATCACATAGATTTGTCGATGGCGATGAAGTAAGAAGCGTTGGCTGTATATGCAACCCCGTTCGGGGCGCATTCCGTGCGGGGCTGATGTGGTGGAAGGAATTTAGGGCTACAAAACAAACGAACGAACCACGCGGAAGGGCCGTTTGGCAATCGATGATGAACGGGTACTACGGTTTGCGGTCGGTGTGTGATTGTCCGTGGCGAGGTTGGAACAGGTGCGTGGAAAGCCGAGAGTGGCCGGCCGGACAGGCGAAACGAACGTGGCAGAATTTGTACACGCAAAGATTTGGTAATGATCCTTTGGTCCTTTTGGTTTGATGCGTACGGTGATCCAGTTCGCAATAGGCGCTACGGTTCAGCAAACATACCGCGGCCCTTGGCGAATCATTCGATGAATCGTGTGACGTTTGAGATAAATAGAAAATCGAGATCGGCAAACATAGGCACAAGGACGATTCTGTGCCGGGAAGGTGACCCGTGCGTGGCGCTGAGAAGCGATGCGCAACTAATCGAAAATTTGAGTTCGAGCAAAGGAAATGTAAAAGGTCAGTGCGCGAGGTTCGGTACCGAAACCTAAACCGAAAAAAAGGAAACAAACACGCGCCATGACCGAGCTAGGCTGATAATGAACACTTCGGATTCGTAGTGCAGGGTCAAATTTAATGAGCGATTGGAGTCCGTTTTATGCGACAGTTTGTGGGTAAAGAATGACGGCACCGAACTTGAGGGACGTTTGGGATCGGCGTTTTATCGCGACGATAAATCCCATCCAGCAAATGGCCGATCGTTGATTGATGGTTTGCGATGAGTTTAAGATGTGGTTGCACGGCTAGAGATGAATTTTCATGATGGTTGAAGCGAAGCTGTCTTGTACAACCAGACAAGACGCAGCATGTAACTGTTATCCAAACCGTTGTTGGCCTAACCAGTGTGACAGAGCACTGGAGCGGAGGAGGAGGGGAGGCTGTCGAAACGACACAGGCGAAAACGGGTTTTTAGAAAGTAAAACAATGAAATGCAATGCTGGCGGGCTTATTTAGCGGCTTAGGGGTTGTGTGCACGCGCCTTATGTTACGCGCCGGACCTATCAATATCACTTATTTATTTTTCATTTATACGATTACGTTACCCTCGGCGTGTGTGCGGTTGCGCGGCAACGGAAGATGTGTTTAGTAAGGAGCGATATTGCTTTTTTCGACAATTTTGTTTTTTTTTTTTGGTTTTGTTTGCTCTGGCCTGGTACGTCTCGGCCTGATTTTCTCGCCCCAGCGTTATTATGTGATGGTGGAGCATTTTGAAATAGTGAGCGTGAGCGTGAGTATATTTTTTTTTGGCTATTCACTCTTGTATGGCGTCCATTTCTCCGCCACCGGTGTGTTGGGGATTGATTATTATCGTTCCTCCACCGGTTGCTTCGATCCACTCGACACAGCAACATAAACGGTGGGATTAGAGGGTAGTAGCGATTTCCGAAAGCCTTAGAGTTTTCGAGTGCACCCGTTCGGAACAGGCCGCGTCGGGCGTATGCAAACACACTGGGCGAGAGGAACAAAACCACCCGTCCCGGAAGGGGATCGGAAACCGACGACCGGCTCGAAGACGCATGGCGCCTGGCGACGAAAGGAAATCTCTGGGCCTATCCATGCCTAACGCGGTTACATCGCGCATCGACGGGGCCCTCGCGTTATGTGATGCAGTGATTTGGGGCTTTATTATTAGGCTTTTTTTTTGGGTTCATTTTTCTCCACCCTTCCAGTGGTGCCGTGTGCAGTCTTTCACTCGCACTCTTTCCGGTTCAATCAACAAGCGAGGGGGGTGGGGAGGGTGGCCGGGTGGCATGTTGCGGAATCTGGGGCCGCGCACCGAAAAGCGGCTCGGCACTGGTCACAGAAATATCGAAAATAATAATAAAACCGGTGCAAAACTCGTGGCGGTTTTCTTTCCACTACTCTGGAGTCTGCGGATTTCGAAAACCCCCAGCGAGCGTTACGATCGATAACAGTCGGCGGCGTAACTAACGATTGTTTTAACGTCTCCGCAGTGAGTGCGTTTTCATCTCGTTATCATAACAAAATGGTCAAAAAAAAGGTAGGAAAAGAAAACGAAAAGGGAAAAGGTAGTCCATCGAACCAATGGACAATGGTAGTTTCTCGAAACGGCGAACGGCACAAGCTGTCGCAAATGCGGAAGTTTCACCCCGCCCCGTACAATGACACCCAGCTTCTTCTTGTGCGGAGACAAATAAAATGACCTTAACACGGCGTGGAAAAAGCTGCGTCTTACATTTATTCATGTTCAAGCTTGTTCCGTAGTGTGGTTTTGTTTTTTTTTTTCGGACAATATTTTCACGAAAACAATCGGACTACCAGAATCGGGCCACGCCGGAACCGCCGCAAACGCAATCCGGTCAGTGTGCGTGCGTGCCTGCGTGCGTAATGAATTCGCGGTTTCAAGGGTCTAACCTTGCGCCACAAAAATTGGCTGACGCGTGCGGACGCTTCGGTTTCCAAACGGAATTCGTGTGCAGCCCGCGTAAGTGTGTGCAAAAAACAACGCGGAGGGAAAGAAACAAACAAACACACGATGCACTCTACTAATGCGCCGGTGCGACGCGTTTTCCATACGCCATGGCTTGTTGCTCCGTTGCTTCGGTGGCATGGCCATCGACGAGGGTGGCCAAAGTAGGCTGGTTCGTCTGTTCGGTTCTCAGGTTTTGGGGGTAGTAATGCTCAACAGCGGTTGGTCCTTTCGGCGCATGTATGTGTGTCACGGTGTGCACGTGCTTGGCAAATCGTGGTAACGGTCGTCGGTTTTTTAATTCGAATTCAAAAACGAACATTAGAAACGCACGTGCTTGTCCGTGGTACAAATAGAGCGACGAAGAGTTCGACACATGTTCGTATATCTTCCCGTTTAGCAGTTGGGAACCTAGGCCAGACCGCGCGAGGGTTTAGCCTTCCGAGTCATTCGTTCTATCGCTAACCGAATGTTTGGTTTTCGCCCGAATAGTGTTATTGTGTCGTACATGGGGCCGTTCAAAATTACATTTGTTTATTTAGACCAGATTTCACGAGCCAAGTTACAACGGATTCAAAAAAAAAAAAAATGAAGTTAACCTACCGTTGCTATCGCAACACGAACAGTATCCATTGCCCGAAGGGAATTGGGCTAGGGGTTCTAGTGCAGTTGAAGAAAAAAAAGTCGAAGGCTAGGCAGCAGAAATTAAACATTAAACAGTGATTCGCTGCATCAGCTGCGGTAGGTAAGGTCGTCTGTTGGTGGAGCGTTGGTTCTACAGGTGCTTGCTTGCTTTGAGAACAACAACATGCCCAGACAACGCTGGAGCGAAATGAAGAAAAGTGTAAGTCCACATTCTGCATGAAGGTAGGTCTAGGTCTGGTCGCGGATTTTAACCCGTTTCGTAATCTGCAGCAAAAGGTAGGGGAAGAAAAAAAAAGAATAGCTTAAAGCAGAAAGCCAACTGACTGGCCGAACTATCTTTAAAGTTTCGGTATTGACAAAGTGAGTTTTACTTCGGACATTTCGTGACCTTACAAACTGCACGATTCACTTAGACTGAAGTTAGACAAAAAAGAAAATAAATAAATAACAGTCTTGCTACAGTTAAGCTGGTCATACCGGAGCTAGTGGTGGCTTACGCGATATTTCTTTTCACTTCCCCCAGGTTAGGTGCGAGGGTTTTCGTACACCTGCAACTGATGTGTCATCTGTTTCGAGTGTGTTATGCTATTCGTGCAGTTTGTTTGCATGCCATGTGTGGGAGAGCACCACCGGCAACAACACAGGACCGCTCGAACACTTGACCTCGGACGGATCCGTCTCTGCCGTGTCATCGCGCTTTTAAGCACCGACACACTTCACCACTGAGCAGCGTTCCGTGGGTTGCTATTATTTGGTGGGAATTCAAGGTCATCCGGGAGAGGTTTTTTGTTTCGCAATGTATTATCAAAAACATAGAGATTACGAAAGAGTTGCCTAACTGTTCGACCCTGATTGCTGACGGGATTAGCGGATGATCTCCTGAAGCGATCACTCGACCATCCTCCAGTGTCACAGTAGTCACAGTCTCCCTCTTGTCCTTCTTGAGCGTTCAGCGAGCGCCTACTACGAGCGTCTACCAAACCCCGGAGAAAGGGAAAAGAGCTGATCGTGAGCTGAGCCGAGTACGTTACGCGCGCGTTACGTTACAAACCCGCGCCAACAACGGGTTGCTGGTTGGCACACGAGGTTCAGCTTGCGGCAGCGTGGTCATTTCGATTGCAGTCTTCGGGCGCGCAGGTTGTGCATCCGGTGTTAGCTCGCGATCCGTCCCTCCTTTAACCAGGTAGGGGGAGATCGATTGTTGTTGAAAGAGGTATTTCGTTTTGGAAGAGGAAAGTGAAAGATTTCGACGAGCGCGGAGAATAGCGAGAGCAAGTGATCGATTTGGCAATAGGCGTGTGAGTGAGCTGCGACACTTTGTCGAAGTGATTCTTATTAGCGTAGCTGCTGTTCGACATTCGGTCATCCCGCAACGAAATTGGGTGTGATAATCGGGAATCGGTTCGCGGTGGCGAGAGTGTTTTTTTTTATCGCCCGGTCGTTGTGTAACATAACAACAATCTCTTTCTTGCGAAGCTGCAGTCGTCCCAAAGTCGGTTGGTAAAACGTAAAACGCTACCGAAAAGTGATAATCGTCGCGAATCGCATCGTAGTGTTGAAGCAAAAAGTGCATGAGTGGTGTGCGTGGGTGAGAGTGGGTAGCGAAATAGTGGCCCGAATCGTAGTAACAGAATGAAGCGTGATAGGATCTGGGACGGTTTCGGGATGCCGTTGCTACTGTTGGCCCTTTGTTTGGCCCATCTGCAGCTGCTGGCCGGTGGACAGGAGGTGAACGTGACGGTCCCATCGGAGGAGACGGCGACGGACGCCGTCGAGTCGGCCAACTTCTCGTTCGATCGGTTAATCCTGCTGGAGGAGAAGCTGACCGTGTTCGACATCAAACGCATCGCCAACGGATGGAGCACGCTGCGCTCGCAGCTCAGTGGGCTGTGTGGCGAACAGATGACGCAGTACCTGCAGGGTCTTCAGCAGGAAAAGCTGTGGGCTTTGAAGAGTGAGTTGAAAGGGAGCGCTTCCGGCACGAAGGAAATGCGCATTCCCATCGCAAGCGAGCAAAGCGAGTCAATTTGTCCACCGATGTCAACATGCATGTACCCAGTACGCAGCAAACCCCGGTTCAAAAGGACCAAAAAGCTACACCTGTTGGAACAGGATGTAACATGGTGTAGCAGCAGCATACAAGCATTTTCTTTCCTTTTTTTTTTGCTCGAACGGAAACAGCAAACAAACGATCGGCTTTGAATGAAATGCGCTCGTTTTTTTATTGCATCTCTGGGTCACACTGTCTGCTTACGGAAGCGTTTTGTTTCCTGATCCCACATGCCACCGCAGGGTCGGACCGGGTGCCACTCGGACCAGGAACATCCTCCGTAATGCATTTGTGGCGGGTGTAATGACGCGGATCGAACTACTGTTTCCCTGCCTGCCTGTGGTGGCTCCACCATTTCTTTTGCTGTTTTGTTATGCTCGGTTCGGTCGAGGTGGTGGTGTGATTTTGTGTTTGCATGCGCTTTTTGTACGAGAGCCAGCGCGCCACGAGTGTTAATGGTGCAGTTTTAGTCGCGGCCGGGCAGTTTGTGGCATAATGTCATAATGAAGGCTTTGGCAGGCCCGACTGGGGGACCACCAGCAACCAGTTCGATTCAACCCAACCGACCGAATGTGAACGAAAGCAAAGCCTCCACCGTATTCAGGCCACGGTTGAGGAGGAGTCACTGCTGCCGACTACTGATTCTTCTTTCTTCGTTCGCACCGTTCGCGCGCGCGCGTTTTCCGCGCGAAGAAAACGAAATGAAAATGTCTTGATATACACGCGCCGACACACAAATGCATCGTAGCGAGAGAGGGAGAGAGAGAGTGCGGGGGTAGGGGGTGGTGCAACCATCGGCATGAGTAAGCCCCGCTGGTGACGAAAGCTTACATAATTTCGTGAACAAACTATAACTTCAATCGGAATCGGACCCTGTACGAGAGAATGAGGGGTTTTTCGTTTTTTATTTCGCCTTTTTCTCCCCCTCTGTATTATTGCGTTTTTTTTTGTTGGCTCGTGGATGCTGCAAACGAGCCCTGCAGGCTCACGCGCAAGATGATTAGGGTCGATTGATTTCTTTTTAAACGAGCGTGTGCCATAGTGTGAAGAGCTTCGAGCTATCGGTTCGACGGTTCCCATTACCAGCATCGGAAAGTATCCGTTGGAGCCGTTTATCCACCAAGGTCCCCATCGCGGAGATTGTTTTCCCTCTGAATGAAGGCGTTTTTTTCGGGAATTTGAACGATCGTCAACGTTAAGATAAAAGAGCTTGACAAGAAATCGATTACCCTCGGAATGAAATGCAATCGATATACGTTTGAACGATTGGTTTTACTGTGGTGTTGCAAACATTTGTGCCACTCCAAAATGAGCCACGTGCTTGCTTGTTATTGACATCCGACTGCAAGTTACCCATGGAGTCACATAATGCACGCTCGGTTTGGATCGAGATGCCCTAGCCCCAGATGATGGGGATGATGGTGGCAATGTTTATTTTCTTTTCAGATTGTTTGGTTCATCCATTAGTATAGGGCTGTTGTTGGCTACAACGGGCGGAAGGCGAACTAAGTCCAAGAACTCGTACAAATACTTGTTTGCTTTAAAGTATTCTCCAACCGAGGAGTACTTCCGTTCGCTTCAATCACATTATCACATCGTGGAGGGATTCGCATGACACTAGCCCGCGAATTGCCCGTCTTATTCCAGCGATACCACTTGCAGCGATTGTAGCGATTCTCCTACTACCCGCCACCCCATGGGGTCACAAAGTTCAACCGATTATACTAATGATCACATTTTGATCCGTCCGATGAGCGAACGCACGTTGAACGTCCAAGCCTAAGGCTTGGTTTGTTTTGTTTACTAAAGATAATGCTGATACGATAATGCGCGCCTGCAAACATTTGAGCAGTGTGGCGTACGTTCAAAAGATTCCCGACGCGATGATTATTGTTTTGGTATTGGTATTGATTTGCTTGGCAAACAGCATTTGTTGCGTGCCAAACGATCATCGATGCCTTCGCGAGATGAGAAAGTTTATAAAGCGAACCGTACGTCAAATATTATTAGTTAAATTGAATCAAGAACAATATAGATGTTTAGCTAATATAGTTGCAAGTACAATAAAATAAACCCCTTTTGTTTTCCTTCATTTCTCAAGAGGAAAACACTTTGATCATTCGATTTGCTAGAGATTTGTTCATCCCTCCTTGATGCAGCCGAGATGTAGCCGAGCGACTGAATCATTGTGGCTGGGTGTGGGTTTTTCTTCATTTCGCAACAATCGTTCGTGAAATTTCGATTCACAATTGAGCAAGCGGAAAGTGAGACGTGGGTTTTCTTATTTGTTTTCTCCCATCTTTGATACGATTACGGTATCGCTTTGTTAAACATTTCCAAACCGCTCGCAGCTCTCCACTTCCTGATGGACTTTCCGAATTAGCATACGCGCAAAAGTGTCTTTGTGTTTTGGCAGAAAGAACCTGCCCCGGGCAAGGTCACCGCCAACGGGTTTAAGAAAACTTCTAAGCTACTAAATCTTTGGCCGTTCTACGGTTGCCCGGTTGAAACTGCCGGAATGGAATTAGTATTTTTTTTTGACAGTTTTTTCACCCTGTTGCTTCTAAATAGAACCTAAAAAAAATTAGGCAGACGGTATTTACCAATTTCACACCGGCATTAACGCGACGCGCCGGGGCGTCGTGTGAGCAAACTGCAGCCGGATAACTCGTTCCTCTGGTAACAACACGACCCACGGCAGCGGCCCATTAACGCCCCGCAGTTTGTCTTCCGCACCGTCGTGTCGGGGACATTCCTGGCGGTGGACGGTGGCGGTGGCCACGATCAGAAGTTCAAACCTGATCGTACAGAAAAAAAGTGAAACTAGTGTTTCCACTTCCCGTGCACCGCGACCGGACCGCGTGGCGATCGTACCAGGGCTAATGAATGTCAGCCACTTGATCAGGCATCGTCTGCGAATACTCTCTTCCTACTCTCTTCACGGCGCGTGTTACGTGCGATCTTCACGGGAGGTGATCTTCGATTTCCGGGCCACATCAGAGCCGACTGGGTGTGTGTGTGTGTGTGTGTGTGTGTTCGGTGCAATGTTATGCTCCTAAAATGGTTTCTCCTCTTGACATTTGAGTGTTTGGGTCATCTTCCTGAAAGTGTAGCTCTCGCGTAAGAAAGGTTCTTCCCCACCAGTTCAGCCTCACCGTGGCCTGTGGAAACATTTCGCCACCATACGAACGGCTTCCATTCAACAAACGAATTCATAATTTCTCTCCTCTCCACTGACTCAATCGGAGCTGGGCGATCGCGCGTAATAGCAAATGCGTAACAGATCCACCACCTCCACCTCCACCTCCACCTCCATCTCCACCTCCGCCTGCTTCCTTTCTTGTGCGGCCCCATTCGCTCGGTTCGTTCGATTTCCACACCGTTCGGCATACGGTTATATCGCATACGGTCGGATCGCTTGGCTTAGCGTTTTCGTTACCCCACCTCGCTTCCCCCTACAATCCCCCCCTTCCCTGAAAGCCCCACTTCATCATTCTTTTCCTCCCTCCTTCCCGCGTCTCCGCGAGGAACCACAAAGAGCAACGCCGCAACGAGTTACGTCACCATCCAAATACGAAAAGTGAAAACGAAAGTACGAAAGGAGAGTGCTTTCGGTGCGGCATGCATCGCGTTAACCCTTGAGTGGCCGGCGCTGCCGCATACTACACCACGTGCAAGTCGCTTGCTTGGTGTGCTTCGATTCATCCCAACCGGTGGAAAGAAGGATGCCAAGGTGGAAAGGGAACGTTTGCTGGGCCGCCATGTTTGTGCCGGTGTGAAATACAAACAAAACAATGGCATAACTTTTACCAACACCACTAAGTACCAGCCGGCACCGAACAGGAGATACGACCAAGGGCCCTGCCTGGTGGGCTGCTCTGCACTGACCATTGGACCGGGGTGATATTTTGTTTGTGGATGTGCGTGATGCTTCATTGGGAACATGTGTTTCTGTCCCGTTCGCTTTCGTGTGGCTTGCATTTGGTTCGGTTTCTTTCCCATCGCGGAAAGTGATGCAACAGTTGACCGATCGCCGTTAGCATCGACTGCTTGCTCACCCATTCCCTGGTGGCGGGTGGATTACTAACTAACACCCCCGTGCCAAAAGCTGCGGCTTTGTTATCGGTACTCGTCGTCACTCGGGATCGTCTTTTTTAGGTTTCATTTTTTTTTTGGTTTGTTTGCTGGATCTCCCCTCTCCGTCGGTTCGCTCGCGAAAAGAAGGTCACATGGTCCCCTAATGCGCTGTTTGGATATGCAATAAAACATGACTTGCCATATTTGCGTGGCTAGTGTGGTTGGTTGGATGGTTTGAACCCCAAATCTAAATCGCACAATTTAAAAGCTTTCGTTTATCCCCCGCTCCCCCAGCAAACGCAGGGTTCGTCGTCTGTTTTTGCCCATCCACCTGTTGAAGTCTTTCGATTGTGTCATAGACTGTCGCTTCCTTTTCATGTCGATATGATTTCCTTTTCGTGTGCGTGGTTTTGCACGCACGCCTAAATCGATCACCTGTGACGCTTGCGTACCGTCCGCCGGTAGAGGCCGGTCTCGCTTCGGCCGGCACGAAAGTGGGTATTTTTTTCTTCTCTCTGTGGCTTCACACTTCACCGGGAGATGATATAAGGGTTCGGTAGTGTGAGGCCACGCTTCGGCTGCGAGTGGTGGTGGGCGAGAAGAGTGTAGTCAAAATTTAGGTCATTGTTTTAAGGTAGCACGTTGCGGGAGATGCCGAGTCGTCGGCTGCGTGCACCGGTTGAGCGCTGGTTCGTGGGCTGATTATGATGATGATGATGATGATGGCGATGCTGTTAAGTGTGGTGTTGCGTGCATGATATGCGTTGAGATCTCAAGTGACCTTTGCACTTCGATTGTAGCAACCTTTGCCACAGATGAACCCGTTAAAGAATGCATATCTCGAACGATAATTTGGATCATTGGATTTACAATGTTTTTTTTTTATGTATAGTTAAGTGCAGACGTTTCCTGAGGCGGCTCGAATCGGCATCAGATAAACACTGGCACCAACTGCCTCGGGTGAAATTTCGGCACGAGACGCCCATTGCGAAAGGTCTAACGCGTCTAACGATCTCGTCTCTCCGCGCAACGGTGTCACTACGCACACTACGGCGCAATTATATTTGCGACTCCGAAAATTTCTTCCACAAGCCCGGTCGTGCCGCTTAACCCAGTGGCCATGAATTTTTCGACATCAAAGCAATTTCATGTCTGACCCTCTTTCGTGGGACCTGGAGCGAACCGTGCATGATTGACACGTTGCGCATACGTCCTCGAGGGAGGGGTAGGTGGGAGTGCAATCGAAAGAGCGTCATCCACCCCGGGTCCAAGGTCCTCTGGTGCTGCGAAGGAGAGACTCCCTTTGGAAAGCTCGTGTGCGGTGGTCGCCCAAGGTTTTGACACGTTTGACACATCATCTTCATTGTGCATTCCACGGACATCCGATTTGGGTTCGTGCTTATGCGTACGCGCATTTCGTGGGTCCGCTTATTTTGGTCCCATTTCATTTTCCCTTTCTTGGGTGTTTCAATGTCAGCCCGAAATGTTGTTGCCCTTCCACCTGGGTTACACACACTTGGGTTTGGCACTACAGGAAGGGTAAGCTGCTCTGTGTCGTGCCAACCGAGATCCTGGTAGGTTTATTTTTTTCACCGAAAAAAAACCCTCCCGAAAGATCATGTAACACCTTCCCGCTGCCGCGACCGTTCCTACGACCCAATCGAGGCTCATTAACGTGCGTCCTTGAGTTCATCCGTGGTGGGTTGAGTAAGTTTATCTCAGTGCAGTAAGGTTGAGCAAGACAGAAAGAAACACCGCACGGTAGATAAAACCACACCGCTAAGGGCATATGGCACTTTCGAAAGTTCCGCGCACAGTCCGTCTCGTCGATCGTTGCAGTTTTGCATTCGTTTTTTTTTTTATTTTCCAACACAGTTGACCCTCCCCAAGCCCCAGACCAGTTGCAGCCCAGTGTCACTCATTGTATGCGTTTTGTCGCCGCGGCTGCTATTGCCTGATGGTTATATAAAGAAAAGGTTGGAAGGAAAGGCCTTACCGAGGGCGATTGGAACGCTCATTATCGGCGAAGGAGCTCGATAGTTGGCGTCGGGTTGTAATAATCGAAAAGCGTCGGTTCTGGCGGGTGCATAACCCCCAGTCCCAGTGGCTAATCACACGAACAAACACGAAATGACCGCTCTTGCCCAATCTCCTAATCCTAGGTTTGCACCGGGGCGACCAAATTCGAGTCACCGCAGCCACCGTGGTTTAGAGAAAATGGGTCACTAGTGGTCGTCGCGTAATCGTCTCGGGGCAGCCACAGCTGTTTTACATTTTGGCGCAACACCGTGTGAGTGTGTGTGTGTGGTTTTCCCCTCTTCTCCTGGCTCCATCGCGTCCCCTCGCGTTGGCAAACGATGGCAAAATGAAATGATAAAAAGTGAAAATAGTGGCACGCAATCAAACGCGGGGAAATCCCCCGGGGTGAAGGCGAAGGACGTTGGGAAGCGATGCCGTATTGGCATACTGCGAACCAGGTGCCAGCTGGGAAACAGGATAGGCTTTGGTTTAGTATAGGTTTGGTTGGTCGACTGGCGCGTTTGACAAATGTTGCCCTGACCGATTTCTGCTGTTACGTCAGAATGGTAGGGTGGGATGGAGTGGAACAGTCTGTGGCATTCGGGAACAGGTTAGGTGGCGGGTGGTGGTCGGGTTGTGGCGTCACTTTGAGAGATGCAAGTTGTTGCAATCGTTATACGGGCGCGCGTGTTTGTGTGTGGGAGCGTGTGTGTGTGTCAGTGTCCTCAAGCACGGACAATTGGACAGGAATCGATATTCAAGGTTCGAGATCCGTACTAGAGAATACGGTCGTTAAGAATGATTCGCGGGAAAGTGAATGGATTTTAAGGAAGGTCGCTCAGTACGGCGCAAACGATCCTCGGTGAACGGCAACAAGGGACAGAGGCTTGCAGGATGCTTCCGAGGTCTTCTGGTACCATTTTTCAAGGGGATCATTGCACCGTTCCCGAAGATTCGACTCGACATTTGAGGGAAAGGAAATACGCCGAATAAACGGAAGAAGAGCATGGTTCGAAAAACCGGTCGACCTGCCAGGCCAAGCCTGTTGATGGTTTGTGATGTTAATACGAAAACACCAACGAAAATAAACAGCACATTTCGCGTGGAGAAGCATGAGCTGTTGTGTAACAATTACTAATTTTGTCCCCCAAAAAGGCGATCTCAAGTGATGTTCAGGAAGGAGCCTTAGGTTTAATTGTTGATGTACCGATTTGCATTTTGAATAATGCCATTTTATTTCAAGAATAATCTATTTTCTAACCCAACGCAGCTGCCACGATGATATCACGATGGCCTGGCCTCATGGCAAACCACTTCGGGGCTGACGGTTAAAACTATGATAAAACGAGTTGTGCTCAGAAGCTTTTTGTTGCGAATTGCGATGTTGCGAATGCGAAATCGAGCTGATAAACGATACTGCTGGAGCTGCCGTTGAGAGTATTTTCACTTCCGTTTTTGAGGTTGTTCGTGGTATTAGGTGCTTCCGAAGGTTCTAAATATTGATTCGAATTTGTTATCATATTAAACAAGTTAAGAATAGCAAAGTGCCGTCGGGCACTTTCGTTGCGTCCTTCAAACGTTTGCGTCCTTCACAGCCCCTTAGTCACACGGAAGCGCCACACTTGGGCAAGGGTAGCGGGTGGTGATAAGCGGTTCCCTTTCGCATATGGCGACGGTAATGCTCGGCACCTTCACCTTCACGTGAAGGGGAGTCAGGGAGAGCCAGAGGGCAGAGTTTAAGTGTTATGTGGCATGCCGTTCTGGCGCGCGCCTTTGCCTTAGCACTTTGCCTACAACTACGTGATTGATTTATGTGCGCGAAATGATGCACAATTTAGATGTCTAGCGGTGTTTGGCTAGCGAGGTGTGGTTGGATCGTTTGTCATGCGCTCGCTGTGTGGGACGCCATGGGATGAACCTTTCGTGGGAAGGCCGGTGAGAAAGAGGAAGATAAATTGTCCGATCTTATGGAGACGTATCGTAGAAGCCTAATGCAACCGGTTTTGCCGAGCGTTTGGAGCTAAAGCTTTCTTTCCTTTGTGAATTTTTGCAGTGGATGATTCATCCGGCAAGTACACGAAGGGATTCTTCTGGGGCAACAACTACTGGACGGGCTCGATGGACCAATGTTCGTACATCTATCAGAACGACAGCGGCGTGGAACCGGCACCGAAGAAAAAGGGACGCAACACGGACATCACGTACATCAATGGCAACTTCCTCGGATCGTCCGAGATGGAGCACCAAAACCCACCGTTCCTGCCCGGGTTTTACATGGCCAAAATTCTAATCAACGGTACGGAATCATTCAATGCGGTAAGTCTCTGTGGTGGCTGTGGTTGTTGTTTGTGCTGGCTACGACAGAGGATGCGACGATTAATGGTCGATCTTTTCCACGATTCCAGATTCGTACGGTCGTTGTGGGGTTGTGTTTGCCCAGTGCCTGCAGCATCGCCGATGTAGAGACGCTTCTGAAGTTGGACATCAGCCGAAGACACGTGGAGCAGGAGCTGATGGGTGTGCGGTCACCGACGCTGAACAATTTCTCCCTCTGGGATGACTTTACCTTCCGGATCTTATTGTAAGCCGAAGCTGCGGGCGCGATCGCACCGACGAAGCTGACGCCTAATGTTCGTTCATTCGTTTTTCTTTCAGCATCTTCTCCGTGATCGTAGCGATCCTGCTGATCAGTGGTACCGGGTACGATTTGATCTTGCGACGGCGCTACAAGGCACAGATGCGCATCAAGAGCTACTGCAAGGAGCTGACCGGCGACATGTCGAACGGGCTGGGCTGCACGACGTACGATCTGACGCGCCGCGAGCCGGAAGAGAACGGCAAAGGTAACTGCACGGTTATCCGGGTACCGACGAGCGTTAACAATAACAACTCCGATGAGAACCTTGCCGTGGAGCTGACCGCAACGGAGGAAACCAAGTTGAGTAAGTTCCGCCCCGGGTCGGATCGTTTTCTTGGATCGTCTCCGTCTCCAGGGTGTATCCGTGGTGGCCGCCGTGCCAGCGACGCGGAATGCTCCGAGTGCTGGTGGGAGGGCAGTGGGGGGGGAGAGGGGGCGGCACAATCCCGGAGGGCTTAACTAACCACTTGTTAACCACCTTAGTCGACGTAGTTCGGTCGTTCCTTTTCCGTTGTGTTAATACGTTGTGTGTTGCTAATGGTTGAATGACTCGTAGCTCTAGCGCCGTATCTGTCGAAGTATCTGGTAGATGTTAAGAACCATCACATTCCCACCACCTCCCTCCCTCCTACCTTCCTTCCTAACCCGGCCGGCGCGAGGAGGCGCAATGGCACGAAGGGTTTCTGACGGGTCGTTTTGGTTGCGTAATCCCTTCCAGGTTTGTGGGCCGAGCTGCTGCTATCGTTCTCGGTGGTGACCAACTTCAAGGCGATCTGTGATAAGAATGTCGGTAACGACACCATTCCATCGATCCACGGACTGCGAGCGATCTCGATGGCGTGGGTGATTTTGGGTATGTTTTTTGTAGTACACGAGCGGACGGGAAAGCAACCAACGTTAACCCGGGCCAACAACCGTCTCACCACAAACAGGCCACACGATGATTGTCGTTTTCAAGTACTCGGACAACATGGAGCTGCGCAAAGTGGTGGAGAAGGAGTTCCTGTTCCAGATCGTCCTGAACGGGGCGTACAGTGTCGATACGTTCTTCTTCATCAGCGGCTTCCTGGTGTCGTTCATCTACTTCCGCACGAACGCGAAGGGAAAGCTGGAGAAGCTGACCAAGGGTGTGAATGAGTTCACCGCCGGTACGTTCCACTTCTTCGGTCTCATCGGTTATCGATTCGTCAGGTAAGCCAAGTCAGGTGCAGTGCAGTGTGCGGCCTTTGGTCATTTCTTTCAATCTCATCTCTTGTTTGGGTTCGAACACAGATTAACTGCCCCGTACCTGTACGTGCTCGGAGTGGTGGAAGTAGTGATGCGCTATCTGGAGCAGAACTCGGTGTTTGAACCACCGACCCAGGATCACGTCAACTGTCCAAAGTACTGGTGGCGTAACATCCTGTACATCAACACACTGTTCCCGGTGGAGCAGATGGTAGGTTTTCAATAAGAAAAGCAAACAGAAATTTTGGTGTTTTCTGAAACGATTCTTTCGCCCCGTTCTAGTGCATGCTCTGGAGCTGGTACCTTGCGGACGATACGCAGTTCTACATCATCGGAGCGCTGATCTTGATTATTGCCGTGCGGCACTTTAAGTTTGCGGCCACCATGATGTCGGTGTTTATGGTATCGGCTTGGGCTACCACGGCCTACATTGCCTTCTCCAACAATCACATGCCCAACGCGGACGATCCGTTCGCGCTGTTCGATAAGATCTACGACAAACCCTGGACCCGGCTCGGCCCGTATCTGGTGGGCATGAGCGTGGGCTGGATACTGTTCAAAACAAACTGCAAAATCAAGATGTCGCTGGTAGGTTTAGCGATGGCTCATGGATCGTTTTGCTCACACTCATGCTCAATTGCTTTTCCTTCGTACAGCTCACAGTGATCTCGGGATGGGTGACGTCGACGATGATGATGTTGTACCTTCTGTTCGGTCTGTACAACACGACGCTCACACAGACGGCAGCGGCAGCGTACAGTTCGCTCAGCCACACGGGCTGGGCCATCGGTTGCGGTTGGGTTATCGTAGCCTGCTCGTCCGGCTACGGTGGGTGGGTCAACAAACTGCTGTCCGCCCCGATCCTGTATCCGTTTTCGCGCGTTACCTACTGTGCGTATCTGGTGCATCCCATCATCAACCGAATATTCGCACTGGAATCGGACTCTCCCATTCACATGACGCCCAACGCATTGGTAAGCGATTAGTGAGCGAGTTCTTCGAGTTCACAGCAATAACGTCGCATTGCTTTTTCAACATCCTTCCAGACTACCGTCTACCTCGGGCAGGTGGTCTCATCGTACGTGCTCGCATTTATCATCTCGCTCTCGTTCGAGGCACCCGTCGTGACGATGCTGAAAATATTGTCCCCGAACCGGAAGAAACGTATCTAAGCTTGCGTGCACCACACCGAAACCAAAACTCGGAAGCCTCAGTTAGTCCGTGCTCTAAGGACTAGTGCTTTGTATTACATGTGTTGTGCAGTACGGTTTCCCCGGATGTATGTAGTATTTTCGCTTCTTTGTGTGAGCAATATGCGTGCGTGTGTTTTTTTTTTTCCACGTGGGCACGAACAACTGAGCTTCCCTCCATTTCCACAAAAACAAAGACCACACACGAGATGGCAACGATAGTTTTGGCGCGCACAGGCTAGTGTGCTGCTGCTGCTGCTGCTGCGTCGACTTCAACTCGACTGTGGTCGAAGACAAGAGGTAGAGCGAGAGACAGTACGATTACTATACATTACTAGCAAGGGTGATTTATTTTAGCGTGCTCATGACGAGGGCACGTTTCACAGTAGGATTAGGAGGATAAGTAATAGATACCGTATACAAACTGTGCTCAGTAAGTGTTTTGTTACAGTAACTTAGACTGATCGTGATCGAAAGCGATGTGTATAATGTAAATATATTTTGGGTGTGAACACATATTTAATAAAAAAAAAACACAACAAAACAAGAACGAGTAGCAAAGTGTTTGGATCTGCCGTCGATGACAATCGAAAAATCGAAGTGAGAAAGGGGCGTTTAAAGGAGATAAAAGATTTATGAGATCCTTTATTAAGGTAATGGTTTATAAATATAAATTCAAGTCAACGATCAAGGTGCATTTGATTGTTTCGGACGCTCAATACGATCTTGAGTAGTATATCTAGCATACAAGTAAGAAGATTCATAGCTTGCAAGCAATTTCATAGTACTCTTAGTATGATGAGCAATTCAACCAGTGAACAAACTCCAAGCGTTTTTTAAGCGTTTATGTGTTCACTGTGGAGCTTTCTCGTAAAATAGTATTTTAACCGAGCAATTTTTGGGTCAACAATCATTTGTTGCTTACCCACATTGTCTTCAATTATTAGTATAAAAATATTGATGTTGCTATTTCATTAAAATTTTTACTCATTTTAAATATTTCCCATTTTCTGAAAGCTTTCATGGGAGTCTCTCTCTCTCGCTGGTGAGTTTCATGAGAAAGCTTCACTTTTTCGAGCAGCGAGCGACGGAACTCATCGCCTATGTGTAAAGCTTTACTGTGAAAGCTCCCCAGCAATGCTGTCAGTTTGGCTGGCGCTCCAGAGCTCACTGTAATGTGGGTTTTGGTTTTAGTTATTGTATAGATGATTTAAAAAAAAACGTATTTCTCTAAGCAAATTCCTACGAGTCAGGTGTTTTATGATTATTAATGAAATATTGTCTTTTATAATGCATGCCCTACTCACACAAATACACACACACAAAACAACATGTATAAATACGTGATGTTACGATCCATCCCATACGAGTTCCTCGCTTGACCGCTCGTTGATGTCTTATGTAATAGAAACGTCAAAATTCCATCCTGCAAGCGCCAACGCAGCTGAGCTGAAATCTGCCGTCGTTTGTTGTCATCTTGGCGAGGAGCAGCGCAGAGCATTGCACAAACACAAAGCAACGCTCCACCGAAGCCAGCCCCCAAACACACATCCCAAAACCCTCCACCCCTTAACCACGGTCACTGATCTTTCCTGCAGTCGAGCTTTGCGAGCATTGTGGGAGAGAAGTTGCGTAGGTGAATTGAGAGTAAGAGAGAGAGAGAGAGAGAGAGGAAGAGGGAAGGAAAAAGAGAGTGATGGTGATCTTAGACCCAAAACGCACTGTGGGGTACGTGGGTAAAAAAAGCTAATCGTACATGAAATTGAATCAATAGTATTTTGTTTTGTATAGAAAAGATGCATTAATTTATATCTTTCTATTCAATATAAATTCTTTATCACAAGTAACGGCACAAAAAAAAAAGAATAAATCAATTGTTTTATTTACATTTTTGTTCACACTTGTCCCACTGTGCGGTGAGCGAGGTGGAGGTAAAAGTGGGTTCGAATAGTTTCCTTCCAGTCAGTGAGTAGTTGGAGCTGGCAAGATCAACTCCATCTTCGACGAGAAGAGGGCGCGCGCCTAGCGCCGTTGACGTTTTTTTTTTTCGTTCGTTTCGTTCGTTTCATTCTGTTCTTCCGTTCCTAGTTGGGGTACGTACGACCGTTACGGTTAGGTTTTCTTTTTTCTTCCCCCTATTTCGGGCCAGTCAAAGCAACAGCTGTCAAGAAATTGATTGGAAAAGTGTAGTAGGCGAGAGGGAAATTAAATCTCACTGTTAATCAAATCGGTGAAGTTGCAGTGAACGTAACGCGTGCGTTCCGTTTTGTATTGGCCCTGGGGCCACTGTGTGTGAGTGTGAGTGTGCGCGCGAAAGCACAGCGAAAGAGAGGCTCCTCTCGTCGCAGCCAGCGTCCCATTGGGTGAAGTTACTTTAAACTGCCCCATCTCATTTGCAAGTATTCGCTTTCCTATCTCAGCCAGCTTCTTCGTTCGTCATCGCGCGCGGTTGCATCGTGTGTTGCTGATTTGTTTTCAGTTTTTTCTTTCTAATAATTTTCTGCACCCATCCGAAGGCAGCCGTTTGTGACGGGGGGTGCGAGTGTTTTTACAACCACCATCGAGTGTGCGAGCGTGGTGACGACGGCTCGTGTGCTGTGGAATGAGAAAAAAAGTGAATGTAAAAGTGAAATAATAACTCTGCAATAGTCGCAACCATTTTTGCGAGCGAGCGGAAAGGCGGAAAAGCCCCGCAGTGCAGAGTTGTATGACTGTGTGTATGCGTTTGTGGAGCGTTTAGTGTTGGTATGTGTGCGGTGGTGGTGCTCGAATCAAAGCACACGAATCACTTCGTTATTCTTCGCCACTGGATGGAATTTCCAAGTGGAACCGTGCGTGGTACAACAAATCACCAGAAATAGGGGACAGATAAGAAGTGCACTAAACTAATCTGCCAACCAACAACCGACAAGCTTGGAAGGTAAAACGGCGGGTAGAACGGTGGTAAAGGATGGGAAAATTTCCAACACGAGGCTAGTAAAAGCCTTTTCTTTCCTTCCCTGCCAGAGAGAAAAATGCTTTCCATCGATCATATTTTTCATCCCCTTCCGCCGCTTTTCTCGTCGCTGGTAGACGATCGCTTATATAAAACTCCCCCTGTGCAATGCAGGCAACCGTAAGACCATTGGAGCTTTTGCAGTGGGTTGCTTTCGTATGTGTGTGTGTGTGTGTGTTTGTGTGTGCGTGTTTCCTTTCTCTGTCGTTCATTGTTTGTTTGATACTGTCGTGTTGGTAGCTGGAATGGCTCATCACGTCATGTCAGCTAATGTAGTGAATTATAAATCATCGACCCCTTGTTGAAGTGTTGACGATCTTGAAACGTCGATGCAGTATTGTCAGTACTGGCAGAAAGTATTTCTTCCTCATTGCCCACACGAGGTCGTGTTTGTAATAAAATATTATAAAACTTCTGACTTCTGATGTGGGCAAACCGTGTTGGTACCAGCACCCAAGAGCACCCAGTCTCTTGAGACCACCACCATATTCGAATGCGAACAGCGAATGACCAACCCACACACCTTCGCACCAACACAGGCACCGAAACGGCGCGACAACAACAACCTTGAATCCAACAACAGCGATGGATGGGGCAGCAAATTCCGCTGCCATTTGTCGCAGCCTCGCTCAGATCGTTTCAGTTTTTCATACTCGCGCTCGTTGCTGTTTGCTGTTGGTCTCTCGCCATCCAGCGTCCCAGTTCGCACCAAACCACATCTGGTGGCGAGATCGTGGGAGATGACAAAGCAGGCGCGGCTGCGGTGGTAGTGGTGCCGTGTGTGGGTGTGCGCTTTGCAGACGCAGCGGTATCCACTTCGGTGCAAGAGTTGCTCTCTCGACACTCCAGTTTTGGTCGACGAGCAGCAAGTTCAACGAGAGCTTTGGACGATTATTCACTTGAGACATTGAGATCACCCGTCAGAACGGCGTACGAAGGGATCCGGTGGGGAGGGGGGAGTTGAGGGGTTGCTGAATGCCCGGCTCAAAAGCACTTTGAAACACCCGACCTGACCGTGTGCTGTCCTTTTATGTCGAGCAGGTTTTGTTGGTTGACCTATGACGTTGGTTACTTCGTTCGGAGACAACTTTACGGAATCGACATGGGTTTTTGGCCTCTCGTGCCTACGCGTAGAACGAAGTCTGCCCAAAGGAACAGGTTCCCTCCCCCCAACCCCCGTTTGCTGGCCGATTTGATCCGCTCGGCCAGTGATTGACAGAGAAAATCGCCCGAAAGCCGTAAAATGATTGATGTTTGTCTATAATGTCCAGGGCTTGGTTGGTTGGGTTTCCCTCCGCTTCGATAATTATGTAATTTTTGCCACAGCAATAAAAGCATCCTCCCCACCTTCCCCGGTGCTCGGAACGGGATAATCCCTTTTGTCGCGTCCGTGCACACAAAATGGCGTCCGACGGGGTTCGGTGAAGAATGGTTCCTCGCGTTCGGGGCCGCGTAGGTTGACCCTGGGTTGGAGCTATTTTTGCATGCACGCTGCCTCCCACAGAACCCACTCGGTTCCACTGGCCCCGGGGGGGTGTTTCGTTAGGGAAGCGAGAGGGGGGAGGGGATGGGGGTGGAGAGGTTTGAACGTTCCTTCTCCTTTGTGAGGCGACCATTTAATCGGACCAGTCCGGCGACCAGACCCGGGAGTTGATAGCTGGTATTCGTACTCCCAGTCCGCGTCCCGGCCCGTTTCGAACTCCCAGACGCGCAGTGGAAACCGGTTTGCAATACAGGGTAGTATTGTAGTTTATTGCATTCGCATTCGCGATCAGCCCGCGGGATGGAAGCAAATCTTGCAAGCTCTGGCTGGCTGCTGCTGCATTGCGACTGGATGATTGATGAGCGAAAGAGAGAGAGAGAGAAAGAGAGAGAGAGAGAGAGAGGGAGAAAGAATTTGTGGTGTAAAAGTGCTTTTTTAAATAACTCCTCTCGGTGGAATGTAGCAGCCACTTAAAAGAACATTGCTATTGTCAGGCTGTAATCAGGGCGCCGTTGGAAATCGAAAATCCATCACATCCGACATCCGTTCGTTATGAATTTGCCTCCGCTTCGGTTAATCGTTGAGCGTAGCTTAACAAAAACATCCAAAAAACCTCCGTTGGCTTACTCTCATTCCGGAGCTATTGAAAAGGGCCGAAACACAGCGGAAGAGCAAACGCAAGTAGGAGTCCCACACGGGAGCTCCCCAAACTCCGGCGCTGGGCTTCAAGTGCGCAAGGGTAAATTTGCCCGCGCACCTCAAATGAAGGCCACCACAGGGGGATGGTGGGGATGGAACCACCCGCCAAGCAGTGCGCGCAAGCAGCTCGTTCTATTTCGTTGGCGTATCTAACGGTTCGGGTTTCGTCGTCGTTGCCCTGCCTACCGAAAGCCTACTACTTCTCGTCCCACTTTTCTCCGCTCGGGCAGCTCGTTTCACGGAAGGCGTGAAAAGTTGTCTTTACGATTTTGGGTACATCGCGGATGTGTAGAAATGGTCGTCGCGCTTGGATCGTGCCCCGTGGCAGGGAAGGGTTGACGTCATCGGTACAGACGGTACCTCGGTGTTGAAAGAAACAATCGGCCATCTTGGTAAAATTTGTCAAACTGCTGCTTGGTGACGGCTTGCTTCGATGGATGCTTAAAGTATGACTGTCGTTGAAATTATGTTGCTTCTACGTCAGGTTTTTTCTTGATTATTTCACCGAAAAGTAATCATTCACAGGAGGAGACATATTCTAATCGCTGCCGTTGAACACGTACACCGTTCGTTTGGACGTGGGTCTGTGAATGATTCATGGTCCATTAGGCTCTCAACAATGCATAGGACCCGCGATCGTCGCCGCGATCATCGTTCTGAGTATCGCATGACGCATCCACACTCCCATCCGGCCAACGTTGGCAGCGGAATAAATATTACCACCATTAGGTGACAATTTCATTGGAATTCTGTACCACGTTGATGGTTTGACGACGTAGTGGGTGGTTGTGGTGGATGTATTTACAATGCCCGATTGGCGTACTTTTCGTACTCGAGCGTTACTGGGAACTCAGCAAAGCCAACCATTTCCATTGCAAATCGTGGCAGGCTATGAGATTCCCAAATTGAATGACTTTAATCTGGGCGCGTTTGAAGCTAGAGTTAGAGTTGCCGTGAGCCTACACTAGGGCGGTGGTGCACGATGTTTGCGATGTTGACCCTGTTCCGTTGGGGGGGGGGGGGGGGGGGGGGGGGGTGCAGCCAAATCCACCCCCGTCCCACACGCATCGGCGTGAGAGCGCTGCTGCGCGGTGGTGAAGCTTTTCAAACAATGATTAATCGACCTAAGCGGAGTCGCTTAGGTCGATGGTAAGTAATCGAATAATACAAACGAGTGGAGTTGTCTTATTCGTAAACCAGTGCTTCTTCTTCTACCAACCCTTCTAAACCAGTGCTTCTAATTGCTATCCACGTCACGTGCCCTGCTCTTGCCCTGGGAGATTGTCGGCAATGGCGGATTGGGCAAGTACGGTCGCGGTCGGTTTTCTCGGTGAGCTTATAATTGTGCTGCCGATGTGCAACAAACAGCGAAGAATGGAGCGTAGACGGCAGAGCGTAGGTTCTGATAAACCAGATAATGCGCGCTCAGGTGGGCTTGCTTTGCATGCCCACCATTTCTCAACCCTCAGCTGCAGCGTTTGCGCGTTTCAGAGCGCTTTCAAACGATGCGGGCAAAGTTAGTTTGTTGGCGTTCGATCAACACTCTCCTCCGGGTTTGGTGTTTCGCTGGGTCGATAGCCATTGGCTCGGCACTGCAAACCAAACCACTGACCACTGACTGAGCAGCTCCATTGAACCATGGCCGTACCGAAGCATGACGTGTGCAACCGGTTTCGATTGCGCAAAAATGTCATGTCCATTTTCGTCGGGGATTTTGTATGTTTTACTTCTTCCTCTTTCGCCCTCCACCGTTTGGTGCGGTGTAATCTTATTTCTCTACTGTTGGTGGTGTTCGCTGCAAAAAATAAAAAAATCGCCTGCGGACGTACACCGATCGGATCCGAGCCCGTGAAGCCCGCGATGTGCTGGGTGGCAAATACACGCTCCATAACGAAGTTTGTAAGCAAGAAATAAAGTCACGGACGGCATCGATCGATTCGGAAGGATGGATAAATATCACGTAAAGCGCGACTGCGTTAAAATATCATCCAAAACTGAAAGTGCCCGAATGCGGGAAGCGCTTTTGGCTGGCGGGCGGGCTCATTAGAGTCCACTGTTTCAGTTGGTTAGCTATGCCATTTATTATTCCCAGCGGTACTTTTCAATCGCCACCGCGTTGCTATGGGAAACGGAGAAGGTGATTGTTGATTGTTATCGAGGGTGCTGCTGTCGAAATCGGGTGCGGGTTGAGTTTGAGGTGTATTTTCTGTTTTATTTTGTTGTGGTTTAAAGTTAGAATGGTCTGCTATAGTTCCACTTTACAGCGATTTGTTTCCTTTCCATTACACCCTCCTGCAGATGGGTTCGATGCGAAGTTTAATACTATTCGCCTGTGCTGTGGTGGTGGTGTGGCCGGGCAGGATACGGGCACAATCGAACTATGCCTCGCAGGCCAACAGTATCGAGTACCAGGGCGAAGGTCTTCCCGAAGAAGCCACCCTGGATGGAAAGGTAAGCGATCAAGCGGCTCACGAACCTCCCGACGATCGACTATTGATGCGTTCTCCACCCGCAGGTTACGAAACTGGACGATCTGAGTCCAATCATCTTCCTGAACCGAACGAAGGCGGCCCTCAACTGTGCCGCGGGCTTCATGCAGGTGGAGCTGAAGTTCAACGAACCGTTCTACGGCAAGGCGTACGCCGATTACGATCGTAACAGCGCCTGCCAGACGACCGGTAAGGGTGATCTGAGCTATCGTATCGATCTGCCGCTGAAAGGATGCGGAACGAAGCAGGTAAGTGCGGGGGAGGTCGGGGTGGGGGGGGGGGTGGGGTGGGCGCAAGCAGAGGAGGCACGCGGGTAGTAATTGTCTTATCAATTTCGAAACAGGGTCCTCAGCGTGTCTTTACCAACAACATTGTGGTACGATTCCATCCCGGGCTGGAGATGGATGGGGATGAGATCATCACCATCGTGTGTCGCTATCCACCGCCAGTTGCTCCGATTCCCGCCGGTTTGCCAGCACCGATGTGAGTAGTCGCTAGCCGGGACGATGGTTCCTTGGTACGAAGGTTGTTTGTTTTTTCTTTTTTGTCTAATTTCTAGCATAAACGATGCGGCCATTATCGAGCCACCGCTGAAGGGTATCCAGATTTTGTTCATCATCTGCGCGATCATGTTCCTGACGTTGCTTCTGCTCGGGTTGGGAGTGTCGTACTACTGTCTCCGCCGTCGTCCGATTCCGATCGTGCGTCGTGTGGTGCACGTTGGCAGTGGTTCGGAAATTACGGCCCTCGAAAGCGGCAGCATAGGTAAGGCCACACATAGGGTGGGAAGCATAATACTGCACGTAATACTACGACGACGACGACGGGAGGAAGTACTGCCGCAAGAGACGTTGCAGCATTAACGCATTTGTCTGCACCCGAACACTCCGTTCTCACGCACGACCATGTCCTGTAACCACTCTCTAACGACTCGTTTCATCTGTCTCTCTCTCTCTCTCGTTTTTGTTTCCGCCATCTAAAATTCGTGCGCCAAACGCGAACGCTAAACCAAAAACTCCGCACCTCGTTATCTCACCTCGAACTCACCTCAACTCAACACCCAACACCATCTTCGGCACCTAAAAACCCAAAAAACAAACAACCAAACGAACAAACGCCGCGGAACAGGCAGCGTTTCTGGGTTCAAAGTGGCCCGCCCGGTTGTCGCAATGCCACCGCCGATTCAGAGTTCCTCCGGAAGCGAGGGAGCGCTCATTCCCTCGGACTATCCGAGCGAGTCGCAGTCGGAGAACGAGGAGGTGGAGACGGGTTCGCTGCCGGTGAGCTCGCGCGGTAGCAGCAGCGCGTACGAGAACGGTGCGTACGTCCACGACGGGCTCAGTCTGGCCTCGGCCGATCACATGGCGTACGGGCAGACGCACGAGCTACACCTGGCCGGAGCCGGGATGCCTCCGTCGCCGAAGTTTGACATCCAGGTGCGGGTGAAACGATCGCCACCACCACCGGCCTCGCTCGCTTCCGGACACTCGATGAGCGCTACGTCGATGTCGGACACGGAAAGCAACAGCAGCACGCTGGTGAGCCACTCCGGCGACCGGAACAACCTGTCGACGATACTGGAAACGCAGGAGGATCGCGAGAGTGTGATGACGATGGAATCACTGGCGGCGGACGGCGCTCAGTCCCACTTCACCTACGTTCCGGAGCTGCACACGGTTCCAGCGCATCTGGATTACCCACCAAGCCCACCACCGATGCCGCGCTATAACACTACGGTTAATATCAATCTTACACCCAACCACCCCACCCCCTTGTCTCTCTCACTCCCTCACTTGTCCCTGTCCTGTGGATGGGAAGAACTTTTCCGACTGCCCCTTTGTCCCCTCGTTTGAGTGTTTTGTCGCAATTTTGCACCGCCATACTAACCTAACCCTCCCCGGGGGTGTGTGTGTGTGTGTGTGTTTTTGCGCACCACGGGAACACGCCTACCCCACCCCCTTCACTACACCGCAGGTCACGACGAGCACGAACCGACGCTGGCTGGAAGTACCGGACGGGCCGCGCGCCCACGACACACACTCGCTGACCGAGCTCGTGGACGCGTCGCACCTGTATCAGCTAACTGGCACGCACGTCACTAGCCACGTCACTAATCGCGGTGCGGAGGACACGGTCCAGCAGCTGCCCGAGCCACCGATCGCCGTGTACAAAAAGCCTGAACTCAAGTCTCACGTTGTAGATGATCTGTTCCTCACGACCGTCACCGAGCGTACCACGATCGAGGACGTCGAGCGGCACAAGCGGCTGGTGACGGAGTACAAGGCCCGCCCGGTGGTGCCGGTACCGGCGCCCCCACCCCCGCCACCACCCATCGACCCGACCTGGGACGTGACGATCCGCAACTACGAGGCGCAGCGGCAGCAGCGCCAATGGGAAGACTTCTCGGACGTGTCGAGTGCGTCCGGGGCGCCGTCGATCGCGTCCGCCAGCATGCCCGTCCCCTCGTCCACCTATCTGCCGAGCGCGTATGCCGCGGACGAGCTGAGAAGCCCCGAGCTGGTGGGCAACATGAAGCCGGTGGAGCTCCCACCGGAGGATCGGTCCGTGTCGAACTGGGACGTGCTGATCCGGGTGCTGCAGGACGTGGACATGCCGGATACGTCCATCTCAACCGCGGCCCTGCACACCGATCTGCACCGCTACCCGCTGCAGCGTCAGCTCAGCTACGACGATAAGCTCAAGTGGAAGGAAATCATCACCACCGAATCGACGCTCCGGTAAGTGCTAGAGCCCGCTAGAGGGCGCTGTGCGCCGTTGGGAGAATGTGATGGGGTGTTGACGGGGAGATTACGCTTTCTTTCATCGTTTCCAGCACGATGCTGTCGGAGGCAACGGTTCGAGAGGATTTCCAGCGCATCCGGTCGGATGCGCGCTACGAGAACCTGTTCGAGCCACGCTCGTGGGATGTGATCATACGCATTTTGGCCCCACCGGAGGAGGACGTGGAGCTGCGCCAATCGAAGCGTAGCAAGAAGCGCGAAACCTGGGACACCCGGTCGCGCCGTAGCTCGCTACCGACGCTGTACGAGTACGACAGTGACGGTGACTCGTCCGTGCGTACCATCACGCAGGAACCGCAGCTGGTAGCGGCCACCACGCTAGGGTATGGCGCTCACGCTGGTGGCTCGCTCGCCAGTGGCTCCCGTTCCCGGCGCACATCCCGTTCGTCCTACAACTCAAACAACATCGACATGCGCTCCATGTCGGAGGTGATTGTAGACTTTGGGCGCATGAGCGGTGGACCGGTGCACCGGACGGGCAGTGGCGGTGAGCCGTCGGAAGAGGGCAGCTCGTACATTGTGTCGCACAGCAAGGCCTACTTCGATGACGATGACGATGAGGAGGCACGGTACGATCAGCGTTCGCTGCAGCGTTCCCTCAGCCATCCGAGCTTGGCCCGTTCGGCCAGTGAGTTCACCGAGCGCTGGATCATCCCCGAGGATCAACTGGATCTGCGAGCTGACTCCGAAGCGGTAAGCAAGCGTCGCCGGCACGTCGCCTCAGATGCAGACGATTTAACAGATGTGTGTGCTTGGGTTTTACAGAACCACTCCTCGGTGTATGGGTCCGGCCCGATGGACATGGACACGCGGACGACCTACATCAAGCAGAGCCGTACGACGGTGAGTCGCGAACGGCGCGACAACTGGTAGGAAGGCGGTGGAGTGAAACAGCTCCTCTTATCTCACGTGCCAAGCATCCGGCCGGCCGCTCGCTAATTTCGCCTCTCCGTGTCGACGGCTGCCACCGACGACTACTGCCCATTAACTCACTCACAACCTGCGCTGGGAATCCCTTTCTCCCGCCCTTATTACCACTGCTGCGAGCGGGCGGCCAGCTGCGAGCGATAGAAGCGACCATTCCCCGACGAACCAGCAGCTGCGATTGACGGGGCAGATATTATGTGCTTCCTTGAGCTTGCGATAGTAGACATAAGCGTAGCGTAGAGATCGGAATTTATTTTACGAGCGCGAGAGCACCACAGCCTGCGCCAGTACACTAAACTTAAGTGGACAATTTTACTCGAACTACACTAGCCAATAACACGAATGCATGCCTCGAATGCGGTGTGTGCGTGAGCTTACGGCCGCGATATACGACTAATATTTTAATTTTAACAAACGGAACACGAAACACAAAGCGAATAACACATACACACACACAGGGCGGAACCAGAAACCTGTGATAAACGAATAAAATTCTTAACGTCACGCAACTATTCGTCTCGAACGCACCCGTTTGAAACCATGGTGCTTCCTTCCGCAGTCGAAACTTGTCGCACACGTTTCATTTTAGCGCTTATTTGGTGTGGCCGAACGGGTGCCAATGTATGGCACGCGGCGAACAAGCTGGTACATCTTAAGGGTGGAGGTAACAACTGGGAACTGATTTTATGCTTTTATACAACCTACCGCATTAGTATAAAACCGAGCAGCATGACTAGACACTTACACCCCACAACCATCACACGAGTTATACAAACCTGCATACCGACTCGATGAATAAACTAACAACTATGTCTCACACGACGCCGGGTGTGTCTTTTATTGGGTGAAAGAAACTGTTTATGACGATTTCAGGAAAATGTACCAACAGCAGGTAGAAAATATTCCATGTTTGGATAACATTATCACAAACAGCACCGAACAGTACGGTTGGATGAAAATCTTCCTATCGCATTGCGCGCCCTCTAGCGGTGTGTAGCGAAGTAGCCGCGAAGTTAGCGTTCAAATGGCGCCTCCAGCTTCTTTCCCGTAACAGCAATGAAAGTCGGTGTTGTACAGATTTTTTTATTTTGTAAATTATATTATAAATGTTTTGTATCTTTGTTAAAATTTACATAATGTTATATTTCAATAATATGATTTCAAAATTAAAAACGTCTTTTTGATATCTTGACATCATTGCACTGTGTTTTTTTTTCGTAACAAGGATTGAATTAAAATTTTCTTTATTGAAGTTTTTTTTTCGTTTTTAGTGGATATATGAATTGTTCTTTTAGAATTATTTCAATATTATGATCTTTTTTCATATAATAACCTCGCTTGTTTTTTTTCCTTGTTTCTCTACTTTTACTTTTGTTTAAATCGTAAAACTCCTTTTCTTTATATTGGTGTCGTGAGTATGTTCCTAATGTAAATCAATCGCGATAGCGTTTGCTCTATACTTTGTTTTATATTTTTTTTTTAGTTTTTGTTTGTTTAGTTGTTTCGCTTTGTTGTTGTTGTTTTGTTTTGGTTGTTTTGTTCTTTCCCCCCGATTCATGTATTCTTGTTTTGTTCTTCTGCTTCGTTTGTATTTATACGATAGAAATATCAGACAATAGCCCAGAAGTGTTGGAGTGGTGTGAACACATGCTTCAAATATTCCGTCCGTTCAGTGATTTTGGCAGTGATTTATTAAAATACGATGGCCATACGTATCGGTTACAATCGGGTTTGGTGTGCTTTTATTAATCCGCAACAAAGTAAATGCAAATGCGTGCATAGGTGTGTGTCTGTGTGTATGTGTGTATGTGTGTGTGTTTTGAGTGTGATTGTTTGATTATGTTTGTACGGAAAGAAGGAGCTTATTACAAGCAACGGTCCCTTCCGAGGGAGCTGTAAAGGAAGTTTCTTATTGGAAAAGAAAAAAAGAACTTGAACGTAGTGTACGTATCGTGTACCGATAAAAGAAGGAAACGAGAATGTGTTTGTAAGCGTTTGTGTGCATGTGTACGTGTGTGTGTGTGTGTGTGTGTGTGTGTGTTGGATGCGTGCGGTCGATTGCGTGTATTTCCAGTTTGAGATGCCCTGAAAGACCTCGTTAAAGGATGATCATTGGGCATCGCATCGAATATTGCCTCACTGTTTGACGTGACCTACTTGGGTATGCTTTCCTCTCGATAGCAACCGCAGGGTTGCCAGGCTCCTGAACAGCCTCCGACTACCGCCTGACTACTCTGATCAGATGGGGAGAGCGGAAATGAAGGAATCTATGAAAAAATCGTCTAGTCATGTTCGAGAAACTCTCGCTTTCTCTCTCTTTCTCGCTCTTTCTCGTTCTTTCTCTCTCAATATCTCACCTACTTTCTGGCCCGGCGTGTCCGTCCGCTCCCTCTATCGCTTTTTGCGGCCATTTAATGAAGTTCGATATCCTCTAAGCTTCAAGCTCAAACTCAACCGTCTACGGCGTGGACCTGGTCCCAACAAGCTACCTGTTTGTTTTGTGTTGCATAGTTTGCTGCTTTAATAGTTTCATAATAGTATGTTTGCTCTCTAGCGGCCAATTTTTCGGGAGCCGGCCGCTCGGTCGACTACGATTAGTATTCAATTAATAACAGCTCTGTACAAATGGTTTTGCGCGTGAGTGTGCGTGACTCCTCTCACACGGTGGTGCTTTTTTCGACGAGCCGACGAAATGTGCACCTAAATCCGTTACCTACTAATACGTTCTACGCAAAAACAAACGAACAATGGGCATCGCAATGGCTTAAACGCGGTTTACTCCTTCTAGAAACATTTTCATTTAAACTTTTTCTTAATTTTGGTTTGCTCTAATCATGATAACGATGATAATTGTTGATGAACGTGCCGCGAGTAGTTAGGCGGTATTTTAAGCGCATAAGACAGGGAAAGAAAAAATTAAAAAAAAAAAACGCCACAGAGCGTTCAACACAGAGAGAGCGTTTGGTGTTTTTTTTTTTGGTTGTTTTTGGCTTTAGAAGTATGGCTCATGTTCGGGAGAAGGGAGAAGGAGCGCCGTTTCGTTTCACTCGTTCACCTTCCGTCCCACCGATACCTGTATTAATGTTTCCGGGCTTTTGCATGCTGCACTTTCGCTCAGTTTGTGTATAAGACAGAAGGGAGAAGTATTTTGCTGCCCCCGGCATTAGCGTCGGTCGAATGCGATCGGGGAGGCAAAAGGCTTTGATGTTTGATTTAAAGTCAACGATCAACCGTCCGGGAGCGTTTCTACTTAATTGAATGAATATTTAGCTATAACGATTGGTTTTTAAATTCTCGCTAATTAATGCAAACACCGTCGGGTGCACCTTTACCCAAACCGGTACTTCCGGGAAAGCGGATGTTTTTTGTTCGCTGTATATTTGGTTGTTGCTTACTTCCAACGATCCACGCTAGTCTTTGTTTTCGTTTCAACGAGCTAAGGTTTTGTGTTCGGACGTTCCCAGGGATGGGGAAAACAGTATTGAAATTTCGCGCTAGAATCGCCCAAAAAAAAAGTGCACCGAAGGGGATACGATGTGATGTGCATCTGTGTGCGTGATGTTTCTCAATCGGAAACACGGAACACGGACGACTAGATTCGGTTTTGAGTTGCACAACGCTCGTCACACGATTTACTACAGGCGATACGGTCGTGGTGTGGTGTGGCCCGAAAGTGAGCAACAGAATCGCGAAATATGTGTAAAGTTTGCTGGAAGCACTCTGGTAATAAAGTTTCCCTACTTCTTCGACTCGCGAATAGTACCTCAAGTCAATGCGTTACATAATTTTGGTGTTTGTTTGGTTTTTTGTTCGGTATCCTCGTTCCCGTTTTCCTTCCCCACCATCGTCACATCCTTTGCTAAAGCGAAGAACATGCGAAGAAACGAACGTAATGCGTTTTGCCCGCTGGCTTTCTAACGCAAACTACTTACTACGGCGCACTCCGTCGTCCTGCTGCCTGCTCCTTTGGGCGTTTGTTCTTCTCTTCTTCTTCTTCTTCTTCTTCTTCAGTACAATGCACGTAGCCCACACACACAACGACCTCCACCAGCACACATACACACACACGCGCGCATCTATGAATCGGAAGGAACAGCGATGGAAGCAGCAAACACTGCCGCACTTCGAACGCAGCACGTTTTTGTGGGCGCAAGAGCGAGAGAGCAAGTGTGTGTGTGTGTGTGAGAAAGAGAGAGCAAGTGAGAGAGGGAGTTAAAAATTAAAACCGAAACAATGCTCCTTTCCATATCCTCTTATCGATCATCTGCATCTGAATGTGAGTTTCAGTATGTTGGGGTAGTGTGTGCGTGTGTGTGGGTGTGTGTGTGCGAATTTTTCGGAATGAAGAACGGACGATACACGGATAACGTAATTCCTTATTGGCATCGGCCTACTTGACCACCTGCTTGCTGCTTGCCTCTGTTTTGCTTTACTGCGGTGCAGTTGTTTGATTTTGTTTGCGTGTGATTGCTTGCACCTGCATTGTCTCACTGACTGACTGACTAACTGTCTGGCTGACTGGTTGCTTTGTTTTTGCTTGTTTTATCCACTATCTAGGTTTCGCTCCTGCATTTTCGCTAGGTTCAACTTAGTAGATATTCCTTATGATACTTGTGTTGCTTTCCGGTTTCGGCTTTTATTACTTACATGTATGAGCATGGTTTGATGTGTGTATGTATGATGTTTGTGTTTAAGAGTGTGTAGTTTTCTTTTCTGTTCTGCCTGCTTTTACCTTCTACTGCTGCGTCTTACTGTACTGTATGCGTTTGTTTGGGGGTTTCGCTTAACCTTCCCTTCGCCCCTACTCCCATGCTTACTATGATAATGAGCTTTTGTTGGACTGGACTGTTTGTAGATGTGTGAGTGAGTGAGTTTTTTTTTGTTATCTGTACAAGCAAGAGTATTATTTTTGGTTTAGTTTTCTGTGTTTCTTTTTTTTATCGTCATCTTCATTGTTTCGAGTGCGTGTGAGATGGGTTCCGAGTTTTAATGCAATTCAATGAAATGTATCGTAGGTGAGGAGAGAGCTGAGAAGGAAAGGGATTGGGAAAAGAAACGGGACCAACGCAAAGTGTCACTCGTGATCGAGAAGTTGAGATGAAGACAAAATGGAAAAAAGAAACCGGGGGAGCCTATCATCCTTCGTATGAATGTGTATGCATGTATGTGTAAAAGGACAATCGTTGTAGCTAACAGGCTTAACCCAGTTTGTTTCGCTTTGTTCTTTTTCCTATTCACTGTATTTCATGTTACTTACTTAATGGCGTACCTACTTTACTGACTTACTTACTGATTTACTTACTTGTTTTACTTAACCCCCTACACGCGTGGCCCTCCCTCACTTCCATTCTCTCGCACTCTATCCCTTTCTCTCTCTCTCTCTCTCTCTCTCGCTACATGCTACGATGGGCCTGACAGACGGCCCAATTTCGATTATGGTTTGTTTCGGCTAGAATCAATTCTTAAGCTAGAATCTTGCGCTCCACTTCCCCTAGCTCCCTGGCTGTCTGGCTGCGTGGCTGTGGCATGTTTTTTTGTTTGTTGGTGCCGGCAGAGTGCGCGCAGTCGCGGGGCAGTTGTTTTCTCATTTTTACTTTGTTTTGTTTGCTTTGTTTGTTTGTATCTCATTAGATTAGAGCTTGTTCGTTTATCGTTTGCTTTTAATTGGTTGTAACATGTCCACGTTTTGTATGAAAAACAGAAAACGAAATCTTCCTTCCATACCCTAGAGAGATTGGTGTTTCATGTTTAGGTAGTATTGAATTAGAACTTATATCTAGAGTAAGAATTAGAGCATTCCTAAGACCACTTTTACCGATGTGAACGCGTAACCTTTCCGCTTTGAAGAATGTGTCTGCATGTGTGAGTGTGTGAATGTGTGTGTTGTTTTGTTGTGAATATTTGAGCGTGTGTTGGTTAGTTAGTAATAAAGTCGGGCGTCGGTTTGTGTGCTGCGAAATGAAAACGGTAGTATATGCTGTTTGTGCATCCTGCATTAGGCTCCAAGCCCTCCCTAACTAGCTTCCATAAGCTTCCCTCCGCACCGTAGTTCGTTCGCATAAGGTCGTTCGCTTGGAGTGTTGCTTTTCCTTTTTTTTTTAAATTTGGTTTTGTATACAGGAAGGTATGTACAAATGTTTGCCACTCACCGAGTGCGCCGCGTTTCGTGTCCCATTGGTTTTTCTTTCCGTCGGTCTAAGTAGCCTCTGTCAAGTTGACTGCTAACTGTCATCTTCTAGCTTGTCATCCTGTACCAAGCGAGTCGTGTGTGAGAGTGTACGTGATGTGTTTGTGATGTGTTTGTATTGAACCGATCGTACATAACAGGTTCCTGGTCAATGGCGGTTTGTTTAGTTTGTTCGTGAGTTCGTTTGTTCGTGCGTTTGCTTCCTTTTAGTCCTTTCACACACTCCGCTTCCATCGCTCTTGCGTACCGTTAATAGCTCTTGCTTACTCGAATTAGTTTATTCATATGTATGTATATATATGCATATGTATATATACATATACGTTAATGTATATATTATATGTATATAGTTATGTAAGGCAGTAACTATTTTTTCACTGAACTTATAAGTAAAACAGTACCCGAAACGTGTCAATCAACCGAATGAATGTATGTACAGACAATGGTACCGATTTCAGATATTTTTCTGCTTCCGACTCTCTTTCTCTCTCTCTCTCTCTCTCTCTCTCTGTCTGACTTCGCTGCTCGCATTGCCTTGGCTTTAATATATTTTTTTGTTTGCTTTAGCTGCGTTTGTTTGTTTTGTGTGGCGTTCTTGCGATGTGTTTTGCTTACTTTCTTTTACCATCTCATGTTTGTATGTGTTTGTGTGTGAGTGTTTTGTGTCATAATTTTACTCTCTTTTTTCATCGGCCACAGGTTTTCGCCTAGCTGCGGCTTCTTTCTCTTCGTTTTACGTTGCTCAATAACATATGATAATATTCGATTTCTATTACTAATAGCACTTGTTGGTGTTTTAGTAGTCAATTAATGGTTTATGTTATGCATTGTTCTTTCGTCCTCCTGCCGTCCATTCTGCTTGTAATATTATGCTTACCATCTTTTCGTCCCTTCAGTAGCGTCTCGAGCGCCCGGTTGGTTGTTTTTTTTTGTTCTTGTTATATTAATCTTTATTACTTATGCTTAGTTACCTATATTCACTGCCTGCGCTGCGTGTCTTGATCGATGACAACGGCTTTTTGTTTTGGATTTTTACTGGTTTTTTTCCTTTTCGTTTGATTTTCCCTCTATAATTTTGCTTAGCAATCAATAAAATATTAATATATATGTATATGTATATATATTCATGTATATATATATATATATATTTAGTATAACTAAGTTTGGTCGTTATTAAAATTGTTATTTGTATTTCTATAAAATCACTGGATTCGGGCCCTTCTGCGCGCGCACACATACACACGCACGTACGCACATACGTGCGCACGCGCACACTACTTCGTCTGCTCGCTCGCGTTTGCTATTCTACCTCCTCTGCCAATGTGTGTATGTGTTTCTGCTTCTTTCTTCTCCTTTTCGGGCTGGGCTGCGTAGAGGGTAGGGGAGATCGAGGGGAATCTCTAGCTCCCCTTTTCTCGCTCTCTCACTCACCCTTTCTCGTTCACTCATTTAGCTCCTTTTTGTGTGGCGCCTTCGGTAGCGAATATTATTTATCAAGATCAATTCTTCCTTCGATCAACAATCACTCGAGTCGCGCGCTATTTAAACCTTTTTTCGTTTGTTCTTGATTGTTGTATGTACACTTATTTGAATTGGAGATTTGGACGAGTGTGAACTGTGCACGTGATACGGTTTGTTCTTCTTCACCTCTGCAGCGCAACTGGAGAGGAGAGGGCGGCGTGCGACGTTCTTGTGAAAGGGTTTGCGTAGCCATCGGGATAGCATATAGCAACACAGCGCTCAAGAGGGAAAGCCGGAGAGAGAAATGCTGCTCCGGTTGGAAGGCGCCGCCAAGTACCAAGCATCAGAGGAGTGGTGCAGAGGGAAGCTATTGCTTATCAGCCCCGTACGGCTTGTATACATGTCATCGAAGGGATACAAAACTATCCCTTTCCCCCCCCTAAAATCTGCTGTCCATCTGCTGCGCCTGCCGAAGCTCGTGTCTGGTCTCTCTGGTATTGTGGTTTTCATTTTTGATCTCATTCTCTCTAGCCCTAGCCTCCCGCTCACTCGCCTTCTTCGCTAGTGATTGTGATCGGTAGCACGAAAGTTAACAGCCCAACAGTGTTCGATCGCAAATTGGATCATGGTTTTAGAGTTCCGTTCATCTTTCTTCCCCCTGCACATTCGTTTGCGCTTGCTTGCTCGTATCGTTTCTCACTCTTTTTGTTCGAAGAATTGTTCGATTTATTTCGAAAAACCACAGCGGAACACCAGTTGCCATATTTTGTTTTACTTTTGCTCGCTCACGCACTCTCTCTCTTCTCTCGCTCTCGCTCTCGCTTTCTCGTTCACTCATTTGCTCGCTGACATTTAATTTGATGCTACTGCTCTCGCTTGGCTTGTTGGGATTGATGCACACAACCAATGGTTGCTGCGTTGAACGACGACGGCGAAGATCTTTGACGTTTTCGAGTACAAATTCGAGTTTTGCGCTTAGCGATTTTTTACTTTGTGCCCTTTGACCCCTTCAGTGCCCGGCCTCTGGTGCCAAAATCGTAACGATTGCGAACCCCATCTACACCCGTCCTCTACCCGAGTCCGTGCGTTATTGCTTATGTATGATGCGTGTGATATTTTCAATGTATGTTTCGCCCGTGGCGTGGCTCCTTCTAGCGAACCCTCTGCGCGTAGTGTACGTACGTGTCTCACGTTACGTTATCTTAAAAATATCTTTTAAATTCATATAATCGCACCGGAGGCCGCCAACGCCAGCAGCCTTCGATACGCGGCGCTCGTACTGATTCCTGTTTGCTGTATTTGTGGTTTCGCTTAATAATTACTTGCATATTCCACTTCCCTCCGCACGCCCTTCTTCCCGTTCCTATGCTGTGTGTTTTGTCTAAGTAGGTTGCGCGCTCCTCCGACACGATGCTCGCAAATATTGTTGCGTAGGGTTTAATGTACAATTTCCGCTTCTATTTACAACGCCGCACGTCGCTCGTCACGGCACGCTGGCTGTGTGAGAGAGACGGAGGAGCTAGTCGATTTAAAATTCATGTAACCGGTACTTCCGCAAGTATGTTGGCGTCTAGCGTAATTTACAAACTGTCGCAAACAGTTGGTTTTTGTTTGTTTGTTATTTTCGTAAACGTAATAAGCTAACAAATAACCGAACGAGACGTGACAAGTGCTCCAACGCGTTGATCCGACGCGCCTGTATCGCTTGCGTGTGTTGGCTGTGTGTGTTTACTTTTTACAAATAGAAATAACAACAATGACACACACACACTTTCTCTCTTTCTCCGCACGGCACTTATCAGATAAAGGGAGTTTATGAGTTAATCAATTGAACTAAGTTAGATTTCGCATTAGATTTGACTAATTGATGATTTCCGGCTTCAACCGGTGCTTCGCTATCGTGTGTTGTAATGCAGAATAATGTCACTCGCTACGCTAATAAATTTCGTTATGATAACATGATAATTGTTCGTTAGCGGGGGTTGTTTTTTTTTGTTTGTAGGTTTATCTTTGTTTTTTTTTCTCATTAATGTGAGTGTGTGTTGTATGTTGGTTGTTTTTTGTAGTTGGGGTTGAGCCGTATCAAATATGTTTTTAATAAATTTTTTTCTTATTTTCTGTATTTTTCTTTTCCTTTTTCTATACCACTAATGTGAGGGATGCTGCAACGCCAGAAATTGGGGCTGTGAGGATTGTTAAGTAAACGCCTCGATCGCTTTATCACCCGATCACCCGGGATGGAGGCGAAAGCTAGCCGTGCTTGGATCATTGGTAAAAACAAAACAAAACAAAATCCTAAAGAGAACGGACAAACGCATTCGATTGGCTTGCCTGAAACGCAACACGTCGAAGCTACGGAACGGAAGTGGTAGGTAATGTGAGAAGAAAGATATCGATATACGGAATGCATGAGCCCCTTGTCCGCTGCCCGGCAATCGGGCGAACATCGAATGGCGATCGAGAAGAGAGATCGTCGATCTTTGGGTCGTTCATTCGAGGGGCTGTTTTGTTTCTCTCTCTGTGTGTGTTTTTTTTGTAATTCGTTCGTGTTTAATTCGGTATGTATTTGTGTATGCTGTTTCTACTTCTCCCTCTTCTTCTTCTTCTTGTTCTTCTTCTTATTCTGGTGTTTCCACTTAAGAATGGTTCTGTTTTAATTTTTGTCGCGCCTGTATGGTTTTGAACCTTGGGCACTTGATCCTGCCTGCTCGCCTCCTCGATTAGGATACGAAACCTATCGAATGGACCACGAATGGGTGGACTAATTGAAAACGTATTGAGTAGTGATAGTGGTAGCAGTAAGTAGTATTAGTAATTAGAATTAATAAGTTGTATTAATGTTATGTTTGTTTGTTCGTTTGATTTTTTTTGGGTAGTAGATAACACTATTAGTATGCTGGTGTCGCTTCAGCTTGTAAAGGGAAAACAATAGGATGCACTTTGCTCGCGATGATGCTCGATTAGTTGGACTGGATGGATGGATTCGCAGAATGGGAAGAGCAGAGTGAGCCAGTGGCACAGAAAGCTAGAGGCGCGAGTGCGGCATTGAGCGTTATGTGGAAGCGTTTATGCCTGTGTGTGTGTGTGCGTGTGTCTGTTTGGCGGAAGAGGCGACTACAGAATGCATAAAGAAGGGATAGAGACGGATGACGAGAGGGAG
>KI915048.1:5761978-5775222 GCA_000473445.2 Anopheles farauti
CAAGCTGGGCCAGCATAATCCTTTATCCAACCACATTGCAAAACCCATACTCACACCCGAGCCGTTAGAGCCACTATATTGAGAGCATTGCTTTCATTGGCCTGTTTTTTGGTCGGAGTTTTTTTTTCCCGAACCCCTCACCACCGAACCACCGGACTCTCCCCGCAGCGCTTTTTGCATTATTTTGCGACCGAGTTCCAAGGTTTCCCGACCGACCGACCAAGATTGCCTCTAAAATTCGGTCACATCTGGTGCATTCAGTAGCTACTCGGTTGCCCTTTTACGCTGCTGCTGCTGCTGCTAGTGCTGCTGCTTTGGGGCGCATTCACTTTCTCGCAGGGGACAATTGAGGTGAATCGCTTCAATTGCAATCGTTTCTCGTTTTCTTTCTCGCTTTGTTGGACGAACTTTCTCTTCCCCTTCTTCTTCTTCTTCTTCCTTTTTACTCGGCTGACTTTTGATGGTGAACGATGCGGGAGAGAGAGAAGGAGCGAGTGAGAGTGAATGAGAGAAAGCACGCGAGGTAGAGAAAAATAAAATTAAAATTTGAGTCGATTTCATGCAAAATAAATTCAACCGGCAGCGACCAATGCTCGGGCTGATAGAACAAACGATAGAGCAAATGTTTAAATTGGTCTCCCATCAGTGTCCCAGTGTCCCAGGGGGTGGTCGAGAGGGATGGTAGGAAGGGGGGATGGGGTAGGAGAGGGGATTTATTTTTTCATAGCCATCATCCCCGTCATGCTCGGTGCGCTTTACACACATACACACACACACGTACAGAGAGGCATAAAAAAAAGTAGGATAATGGCTGCGAGAACCGTGATGTCATAGCTATTTTTTGTTCCCCATTCGGGGCGCACGTAAACAATGGCATGTTTTGAAGTGAAGAACAAGAGTAACACAATCAAACAAATCACGCGCCAGCCAGCCCACCGGCACCAGCATGAAATTGAATAAAAACGTTAATTTTATGTACTTTAGAAGGTATTTGGGTAGTAATAAATTGTGTTCGCAACTTTCCTCAAACAAGACATCGCCGCATCTATAAATGGAACGTACGGCAATCCGAAACACGATAAATTATCGATGAATATGTACGCTCGCTCGGACAAACGCGGTGCAAACAATAAACAACACACGCACACGCAGGGCGGGGTGTCGCAGGGCAGGGCTTTTGTTCGCTGCCACTTGTGTGTGTCACACTGGCAAGTACTTTCGGCGCAAGGTGGCAGTACGAGTACGAGTAAGCCGGGGCCCGGCTTACAGGTCACGGCTCGGGGGGAACTCGGGTTCGATGTGCCGATTCAATACTTTTCAAAATATCGAAAAGAATGATACGCCGGTGGTAAAAATTGTGCTATCATTAAGCACGAGAGCATCGAAACACACGCCAGCCCGTCGTGACATCGTGGCGACAAACTTCTATTGAGTTGAAAAGTCGTTCAAAAGAGTAAAACAACAAATACGCTCACCATAAACAGCAGCACCCCGGTCCCGGTTCGGTGTCCCTCGGGAGCCGCTCGCGCCCCAGCCTTCCTCGCACCTCGCACCTCGCTGCACGCATTTTGCGTACTAGCGAGTGGGCGGGAAGGGGGAGGGGGAGAGGGCCTTCCTTTTTAGACCAAACAAAACGTCAAATCCGCTGCTGGCACGGATGTGTTCCGCTGTGAAAGGCAGGGTAGATTTACAGCATTTGTACCCCGCTGCCGCGAAAAATGAATAGCTTCTCAAATTTATATTCGACAATAAATTCAAAACACAGCGGGCACACACACACACGCGCACACGCACACTAGTACGTCCGGGTGGGAAAGATAACCATTGTACAGAGTACGCGGAGCGCGGTGGGAGAGTGAAGCGGGAGGAGGGTACGGTGGACGATGGATCCACTGCGGGTCAGGAAGTAATATAGATATAATAAAAAAGAAAATAAAATAAAATAAAGTAAAAAAAAAACACGTCCCAGTGCGTCGACACCAGGCGCACCAGGCGCCTCCATTGGGACGTGGCGCGGCGGTGGTCGGTACTCCGTTGAATGATATTTATTTAAAAACCCAAATCGCACTGCAATCGAGCACGCATTGAAATGGATCGTAATCCCGTACACTTTGTGTCGCACATAACTCGCACCAGGCGAAGGGAAGCAAGCAAGCGATGAGAGAGGGAAGGAAGATGGAAGGAAGGAAGTAAAGGCAGGGAGGGGCTAAGAAATAATAGGCCGCGACTCGGGCCCCGGACACTTTGCGCCGAGATTTACGTGCTTTTAAAAGTGATAAGGTAAATAAATATACATCACGAAGACGCGGCATGAATCCATCGAGACAAACCGAGCACACAGGCAGGGCACTAACCCTGCCCCAACCACCCGTTTTCAAGGAGCCGGGCCAGGATATTGCAGAATGTAGAATGTTCTGACAGATTCAAACGAACCATTGTTTCACTTTCTCGCAGCCTGATGAGTAAGACGCCACTTTCGGTTCGGGCCGTGTGTGTGTGCATCGTTTGCTGAATCATAAAAGTGTTTCTGTGTGGTTTTTTTTCTGCTTCTCGTTACCCTGTGAATCATCTCCGATGGTTGTTTCATTGCAAGCTTACGCAATGGTTTCTCCAAAAAACGTATGACAAATGTTGAAAGTGTGTTTGTAATACGGAGCGTAATGGCACTAAAAAACGGTCCATCCGCCGGTTCATCGGTGCTGCTTTAAGCGAGAGTACTAATTTTGTTTAAGCAACAGCAGCCGCCAGCACCAGTGGCATCAACTTCAGTCCCAACTGACAGGTTTAGGTTCGTGTGTGTTGTGAGCTAGAAAAAAAAACACACGAACTGAGCGCATCAGAGCACGCCCGAACGCCCGCTCTACCACCCACCTGCCCAGTCGTGTGGGGGTTTGCGAATCGAGGTGTCGGCTTCATCCCAGGATGTACTCAAATCGAAGCCAAAGCCAATTAAAATTGCTTTTGCTGCTGCTGCTCGCACTGGTTGGAGCATTCCGAACACAACGAAAATATTACAAACAACAAATGGCAGTTCTGGCCGGCGTACGGTACGGCTCGAGCTGACGGACCGTGAGGTGACGGCCCGTCAAATTGGGGGTGGCAGGGGGGAGGGGGAGGCAAGGTGATGATGCTGCTGCTGCTGCTGCTGCTGCGGGTGCGTTTTCAAGGACGCGTATGCGGCACTGGGGCCAGCAGGAAAAAGTTTATTGCCTGCCATTTGACGACGTGGTAATTGCGACATTTCTAGCACACGAAACGAAACACACAGACGGAAAGAATTCCGTCCATTTACGAGTGTCTGCGTGTGTGTGTGTGCGCGTGTGTGTGAGTGTCCGTCCGTACGCCGGTACCTACACGGAAGTGATCGAGACAGAGAAACGATTGAAATAATGGTTAGCCAATTCATCAACGTGCTGTTAAACGCAAACGCCCGCGGGGAATTGGGAAGGATTGGCTTCTGCTTGCTGCGGCTCTCAGAAATCACGACTTAGCGGACGTTAAATATTTGAACAGTTGTTTCGTCTGATGTTATACACTTCAATTACCCCGCTGGTTGGAATGACCCATAAAGAATCGGAATCGGCTGCTCGGCTAGTGGTAAGTATGTAAGCGAAGCGCGCGATAATGTCCCTTGTTTTACGAGCTAACTAGCAGCTGACATTGTGCGATAGATTATTGTGGTTGGTGGTTGGGGTGTTGGGGTTGTTTTTTTTTTTTTATTCTACTCTTCGTTCATCATCCTCGTCCTCGTCGTCGTCGTCGTCGAAGATATTGCAAGAAGTACAGTAACGGTGATGAAGAACCCAATAAATTCACTCACTCAGGCACACAAACACACACACACATACACAGGCGCGCGTTTATGTACGAACGAACCTGAGACTCACCTGGAAGAAGAGACAGAAACAGACCCACTGATAGTACTTGTAAATTTTCTTATCCAACGCCTTGCCCTCGGAGCTGCCGACACCCGGGTACGGAACCTCGCTGCCGACCTTCTTGAGGAACATGCTCTTCAGCGCGTACGTCGAGTGGATCCAGCAGTACGTGTTCAGCACGTCCTCCGGTATGTCCTTCGTGTGCACACAGTCGATCGGGTTGCCGACATATTGGCGCGTGGTGACGATCAGCGAGAAGGACATCAGTATGATCACGGTGATCGAGTAGTGCAGACGGAACACGGGGGAGTCGGTATTTACATGGCTGATCTTGACGAGACTCTTCAAGCCACGGAAGATATCCAACATCTTTCCTACCGGGTTCCTAAGCTGTTGGTGGCTCACACGGGCTGGACTCTTGCTGTGGCTGTGTGCGCTGAGCTGGGCTGGGCTGGGCTGGGCTGGGCTGGGCTGGAGGACGACACGGATTGGGTGGCGCTTGCAGACGACGAAAGCAGGCGGCAAGTGGCGGCGTGCCGGACAACTTACAAAAAACACTTACGTACGCAGGGACTAGCTAGCAGCAGTCACACACACACAAACAGTAGGCACAACAATTCCGTAGGCACCGCATAGTTGGATCGTGCGAATATGATATGCTGATATTCGATATCGCGATCCCGCTCTAACTGCGCTAATCGCTCGGGATACGATCTAGATCTAGCTACCGGCAAGGAGGCGCGCTCTGGAGGCACTTTTAACTGGTCAAATGTTTCGTGACGTGCCCCGGCAGATGGCAGCTGGTCAGCGATGGAACGCAGGTGAACTTGGCGAACGACGAGTCTCTATCGCCCGTTAAGCGACAGTAGTAGTCATAACAATAGCGACGATGACGAACCGGAAGACTACCCAATGTTCTTGTGGCACAGCAGCAGTTCACCATATTGCCCTCCTGTTCACGGTTTAGCACGCACGGTTTGGCATACGGCAAGCGTCGGACGGCTGGACTCTAGCTACGGGAAGAGGCTTCGGGAAACTTCAGCTCCAAACATCCATCCACACTAAACGAACGATGTTCGATTAAGGCATTTTCTTGTTCTCACAGACTATTTAGACATTTGGAAAAACTCTTTGGCAAATAACTGCATTTGGCACATGTGCGGGCTTTTGGTCGGGGGCTTTTTTACTTTTTTTCGTATACACTTGTCGCGCGAAGACACTGGTTTCGCTTAGAACCGTTGCACTGGTACAAACTTACAACGATGTCACCGGGCCGGACTGGAAGAAGTTAAGACTGCTTACTTAGCTTCGAGCTCGTATGCACGATGCTATCGGAAATAAAACAAACAGAGCAGTGAATACACTCGATCACACGCACGCACACGCACACGTGAAAGCTCCACCAAAAGAATAATGAATGGTCCAAGCACGGCGAAACCGAGCCGATGCGTGATCTGTAGGACGAAGGAATTGGGCTAGCGGCTAGGGTATTTAAACTTCACTCGCACTTCATAATTTTCAGCAACCGAAACAGGAAAGGAAACTCCCCGCAGGAAAAACAAAACAAAACTTCTAATCCCCTTCGATAATGCTCGATCACTGTGAGGAAGCACCAAAAGGCGAGCGGAACTTTGCTCTACGAAACGTTGGCGTACCACGATGCCACGTTGCCGACCGTCTACTGGTGTCTGCTGGCAAACTTACTACTGTCGCTGGCCTGTCTCTGGCTCGAGCAGCGAGCGTGTTTTGCGCGCGTGTTCTGCCCCTACCAAGGCGGGTTTCAAGACGTCAACCTTCGCTGCTGCTGCTGCTGCTACTACTACTACGACTTGCTTCCGCGGCTGACGGCGGCATGTGAATGATTGGAAACGTCGTCGTTCGAATCGTACCGAATCATCGGCGTGTACGGCTTGCGAAGACGAAGAGCTTCTCCATCCGCCCAGCCGCCAGCGGTTGTCCCACGTCTCCCGCCGTGTGCACTCAAACAAATACACACACGCCTTCAGACATATGACGGAGACGAGATGGGGAGAGGAGGGGGGGGGAGGGGGGAGGGCAAGGGGGAAACAGTAACAAGAAACCCGTAGGTTTAGTCTCGCCGGATCGAGGGCTCGACCCGAATCTGTTCGGCATTCGCCATTGGAAATGCTTTTTTTCGTTCGATGTTGTAGTAGTTGTTGTTGCCCATTTGCTCACTTACTTCATACTGTCACCTCCTCTCCTTTCTCTCGCTGCTGCATCTAGATCGTTTTCCAATCGAGGTTTATCTTCGGCATGATTAAAGAGCACGCCAAGCTATTGGAACGATGGTGAAGCGCATCGCAATCCTTGTTGGGGGTCACTCCATCGGGATATTCGATGGAGCAAATTATTATTCGGTGTGCTGATTGACGATACAACGGGGCGCCAGAATTCAAAGCCTACTGCTAATCTCGCATCGTACTGTTTCAGGCGTTCGAGCTCACCGAGGGGGTTTGCTATAATAATCACGTCTACAATATTAATGGTTTTTTTTTTTTTGAAACGTTCGCTTTCCCCAGCGCTCGTGCTCCTTTTGTTTAGATTATTCTGTCACTTGCGATGGCAAAGGGCATCGTGTAAGCCGTGTTCCCACCCATGATGTAGGGTACATCCGTACAACGCTTGGTGCGGGCCGTAGGGGAACACGAATTTCGAAAACACATCACACCCCAAAACGATCCGCAATGAATACACTATTATTTTTCACCCCCCCCCCCCTCCTGCCTCCCGTCCAAGTGAGATCGAAATGAAATCTGATAACGAGCGTTTCGATTCGATAATGTAAGCGAATTGAATCACGACTCCACGGGGCACGGGCTCCGTGTAGGAAGGAAATGTAATTCGTTCTCGGAACGCAACCGCTGGGAATTGTGTGGCAAGTGTAAAAAGGATGTAAGAAAAGGGGAAAAGTGAACAAGATAATGACGGAAGTGAAAGGTAACGACTGCGCGACAAAAGCGGTGACAAAACCAACAAAAAAAAGACACACCGAAAGAAGAAGAAAAACAGCGAATTCACCACTCAGACACACAAAGGTAAGGAAAGTCTCTTGGTACCTCTCTTGGCAGTGGGAAATGCGAATCGCAGCATATGGACCACCTTTCTCTCGCGCCCGCCCGTAAATTTGGTGGCGTGTGAATCGTTTCTACTGTATCCTTTCTATTTTCGTGGTCGAATGCCGAAAGTTTAGAGTGGAAAGAGTGCGAGCGGGAACTGGCGATCGTGATCTGGTGAAGCGAATTGATGCTGAAAAATAAAAGCAACCAACAAAAAACCACACACACACACACACACACACATCGAAACGCACACCGAGATTTGGAGACGGAGCAACGAAAGCCGTAGTGGTGACACAGTGAACAATACAATGCCAAAGTGGATGTGAGTGAAAGTGTGTAGGTGCGTGTAGGTGTGGGTGTTGGGAGGTAAGAAAATACAGTAAGCGAAATGTATCGGTAAAAATAATGTACAATCGCGCGCACAGGGGAGTACCGAGACCGAAACAATACAGCTAAAACCAAAAAAAAGGTGGCACGAGAGTGTGAAAAATGTTCGTGAAAAATGATGCAACACTCACGATCGGAGCGTGCAGTTTCCCACCTAGAGTTTTGGCTGCACGTTTTTGTCCTGTTTTTGTTACTAGAACGTTGGTTTTTGTTTTTTCTTCTTCTGCTCGCTAATTGCAACTGTTGGCACCAGTCGCAGTCGCAGCAATGAGTCCACTTCTTCAATGAATATCGTTTCAAGATGGCGCTCGGCGATCGGTCGAGACAGGTCGAGATGTCATTGCGATCGGACGCGCTGAACATGGCGGCGGCGGTGGCGGAACCGAGTGAGGGGGGAGGGGGCGGGTGGACACATAAACATTCGGCTTCGAGAGGGGTTCGTGCTTAACGGGCAAATCCGCGCAAATGATCCTTGCGATGATCGATGCGGATCAGTTTGGGAGCAGCTAAATGGCCGCGCGCCGTGCGTTCCATCCCGGGATGGAACGCATTTGGATGCGGCATTGTTTCCATTTCCATCCAAGGCTACACGCGAAACAAAGTAATAATGCCGTACGGAGCACGGTACGGTGTACGGTGTACGGTCGGTAGTGGAATGAAAAATTGCTGCTATTTAGCACGCGGCACCGACCGAACGGGTAGCGAACGCTGCCAACAACGCACTTTAGCATGTGCTAGCGCCCAGCCTGCCCCAAACAAACATTCCAACAAGCCGTGTCCGAGTGAGGGCCGCCGCCTCATGCTCTTCCCCCTGTTTTGCTGGGGATGAATGTCTTGCGAATGTTTTTCCTTCTCCTCCTGCCATCTCCGGGATGCGGGAGAGGGTTGGAGCGAGCGGAGTGTTACAAGAAATAAAGAAACTACTCTCGGTACAATAGCAGTGACCGCATGTTTCCAGTGTTCCAGTGTTTGATTTAATGGCCCTCTGTATACACGGCCGGCTCGTCTCGAACGTTTCGCGTTTCACCTGCCCGTTTTCATCCTCCCGAGGGAAGCAACAGGGGCGAACCAAAGCAACAAAAAAAAAAAAAACGCACAAATGCCTCCCCAACGCAAGCTAGAACGTTTCAGTCCCCCCACCGGCCTCGTTTGTTATGCTGTTGAAGCCGTGCACCGGATGCGAAACGGTGATCGATCGCGGAAGTGAAGATCGTTCGGTGCGGAAAAACATCAAACGCGTGTGCTCGCTCGCTCGGGCGCTCTTGAAACGAGCGAATGCTTTCTCCGTTGTCAAGACCCTCTCGAATCGATCAAAATCGGTATCGGATATGTTTGGAACGGTTGAAGTGTTCGCGACCGACCGGCGCACAAACACATGCAAGATGGCGATCAGCATCGTGGGTTTTATTTACGAATCGAAAGCTTTAATAAAACAGTAATAAATTGCGACGAGTCACTTCGACGACAGCGAGTTGGGGGAGTTTTTCGAAGAAAGTTGCGGGAGCAGCTAGCAAGGGCACAAAAAATAGATTGGTTGCAACCGGTGGTGCCCTTCGGTGGTATTTTAAGTGATCTTTGCTGAACGCAACGGGAGACCATGGGATAAGTTGCGCTGGGAATGATGATTGCACGAAAAAATGATCCCCTAACCCGGGAGCGGGTTCGGCAGTAAACATAACTCTCCAATTATTACCGCAACCGCCATCAACTCGTCATCACCTCATGCGCACGTATCGCGCGTAAGCGAATTTGTGTGTGATCTGAATGATTTAGGTGACGGCCCCTACCCCTATGGCTGCCTAAATGCCGCTGGATTCGAACCGAAGGAATGCCTCCCCGGAATGGTTTGCACCTTTATTCCTGCACAATCATGCGCAATGTCATATCTCCATCGTCCATCTCTCTCTCTCTCACACACACTCGTACGTGAATTAACCGGGGGAAAACCACGCGAGCAAGCGAGAGTTTTAATAAATCCAACTTGCCGAGCTGCATCATCATTCTCATTATTCAACATCGGCGCGTCCACGTGTAGTGTAATGAAGCGATTTTTCGTAACCCATTCGGCCAAGCGATATCGAAGCGCACCAACACCAACACGCGTTGGTTGTTCGTTGGACGCGCGGTAGTCGCGGCATTATAGACCGCAGCGCCGTTAAGCACGAACGTGGATACGCACGATCAGGCGAGACGTACGATCACAACCACAACCACCAACGACTGCTACACGAGATGCTGGGATGGATGGTGGTGGAAAAACCATGTGCACGCACGCACATACCACGGAACGGCGTTCACAAATTTTCCGTTTAACCGCGCGGCAACGAAGAAGTTTTCCCCACTCGCCGGGCGTGCGAGTGCGACGGAGCTACGTGCTACACACATGCACGAGGTATAAATCTTTATGCCCACCCAGCCTTTCCCCACCTCTCCTCTCCTCATACCGTCGCTCTCCGTCCGCAGGAGGCCGTGCGGTTGCTGCTCACATAAATTGGCCAATATTTATATATATACGTGCTGAATAATGCTGAGCTTCTCGGAGCCCCGTGTAGGATCTGCCGTGCGAGAGACAGAGAGTACGGTTATCGACAGCTCTTTTCAGTATCGCGGTATCCGCTACTGACCGCTGACCGGTGTCTGCAGATTAACGACGACGGTGAGCTGCTCGTTAATGAGTAACGCTCATGTTCGTGGCCCGTCCGCGTTTTACATCTGTCTCGCTAATTGTCCCAATTGGGAGATGAGACAGCCCCATCGTCTGGCGTGTGCCAAAAAAAAACACACGCTCACACACGCACACAAAATCACCTTCAAAGCCGGGGAGTTCCCATTCGTTGACGGGTAACGATGAAATCGAACCGATCGAATCGTCTTCGCAAAAACCAGGAGACCGACCGGGTGGGTTTTAACGGTTCCGGGAGCAAACGATAGGAAACCCAAAAGCAAGCAGATCTTCAGACGAATGATTCAATTGTCGATCGATTCGTTTCGATTCGATTTCCATCCATCAACTGCATCCTCCCGTGCAGCTTCCGGACTTTCTTTCCGGGGAGCAGCGGGAAGGTTTCTCCTTTTGACGCGTGTCTGTGCCTGCTGCCGGTGTGCCACTTTTTCCTCGCAAGCTGGAAAACCGCTCGCTCGGTGGATAATTCAATTTCCTTCTCCTTGACGAATGCTGCAGCTCAAACGCAGCCGCATCCTTCGGAAGTGCGCCAATAGCGCTGCGGGTGACTCCGGTAATTCCGGGGCTTTCTTCCACCTCAGCTTCAGTGTCAGCGTTTGTTTTGCACGGTTGATTACACACTTTTGCACACGGATGGTAGGCAGCAACTCCTTCGCGTACGTGGCGTGTGTCACAGTCAGCGAAGTGAGTCACGTTTCGATGCCGCGATGCAATACAGTGAGTGCGTCACCTTCTGTTCGGCTCGCTTCCCGCGTGGGGTGTGGGGAAAGGGAATCGATTATATATTTCACCTCACACAATGCGCTCGGCAAATAAACACAACCCTTCATGTGCAGAGCTGCAGCTGCCTGTACGCTATAATCAAACGCGACAGGACGTTTCAAGGCGACCAGCGTCACCAATCGCTGATGCTACGGTTGCCGGCCCGACGTTCGACGATGAGTCTGAGAGATGTTTGGAGGTATCTACACACACTCACTCACACACATATATACACTTAAAGACGCACGTTAATCCATCACGGTGACCCAGACCCTCAGACAGGCAGCAGTGACAGGCTCAATTAGAAGAAGTGCGTAATTGTTACACCACCTCTAGGACAATAATTCGTAAGACTCGGAGTCATTTGTCCCGAGGCGGGAGACATAGGCATGTAAATTTCGGTTGATTAATGATGATACGCTCACTTCACACCAGTCAAGATTTTCGGGCGGGAAGGACGACTGTCTTTCATCACCGACGTCGGTTTTGGGATGAAGATCACATCACACGGCGCTGGAGGTGTCCGCTCTGGCCCGGGTTCGGCGATCGGGATCAGCGGGGCCATGTAATTAAAAATATTCATCATTACAGACAGCGGCCCCAAAAAAAAAAAAAAACGCGCAGATGGACCAGAACATTAGCCACGCGCGCGCATTTTTATGTATTTTCGCCGTTTTCTTCAACTTGAACTATTCGTCTAGGGGATCATCTTCCATCTTCCATCTTCCCACCCAACCCATTCACCACCGGCGAGGAACTAAATACCCGAGGACCTGAGCGAGAGTATGTGTGTGTGTGTGTGTGTGGTTTTTTGTTGGTTGCTTTTATTTTTCAGCATCAATTCGCTTCACCAGATCACGATCGCCAGTTCCCGCTCGCACTCGCGCTCTCACTCTCTCACTCTCCGGCGACCTTCCGCGGGAAGGGATCACCCGCGCAGGTGTGCGGGGGCAAAGGTTCCTGACTTACTGGCACCAAAGCGGTCGGCCGCGGAGGATGGAGGATGGAATTAATTGTTAACACGCAACAAAACGCACGCACGTAATGAACGGAAGATCCGTACCGGACGGACGAGCAGACGATCGAACGGACGGACGGACGGACGGACGGACGGACGGACGGACCTGGCAGCCCGACCTGGCGCGCCCGTATCTCACGCGGTCTCGCGGACAAATCGGACCCGAACGCGGCGTTGTTCGCGTCTCGACGCCTCGGCTCACACTAGTAACGCACTCGCTGCTCTAAACATAAATATCTCTCGCGACTGGCGTGGCCCATGGCCAATCCGGCTGCTGGCCTCCGAGCCAATATGAACCGCTGGCACCACACGCACACACACACACGCACGCACACACGCACGGCATGTGTGTGAGTGTGTGGACATGTGTGCGCTCGTTGTTGAAGATTTTTCAAATGTTTATAAATACGTAATGTGTGCGTTGCACGTCGCGTTCCTTTACTCTGCTCGTTCTCGGTCTGGGCTGGGAGTTCCGTCCCGAAAACGCTGGGACCATCATGGCCAGCGAGGGTAGCGGAGGGGTTCGCTTTTCCCGATTGTGCTTTCCTAACCTACCTCCCCTGGGTGACGTGAGGTTGTTGTTGTTGTTTTTTTTTACTGGTCGGACGGGTTGTGCGTATTCGGGCGATATTTTTAATTTTCCATCTCATTCTCTGTATGTACGACGGGGAGAGCTCCTGCATACGAAGCGAACTCTTTTTTGTGTTTTTTTTTTGCCACCGTTCTATGCCTGCGGTCGCACAAGAACCTGCACCACCGAAAAACAACCCTTCTCGCTCTTTTTGCCAAACCGCCGCCGGATCGGAGCGGCCACTGGCTAATTCCTTGCGAGCTGATATTCCCAATGCATTCTCAATAATTGTATCGCGCTGTCTCGCCTTTACGCTCAGGGGCAAATGGATTCGCAGCGAAATCGGTGGGCATTTTCGTACATGCTTATATGTATGTATATTTATACATAAGCTGAAGTTTTCCACGGCTCGCGAACGTGCATGGGTGTGAGTGTGGCATCATTTTTACACATCCCGTGTGATCGATTCTCGCCCGACTCCACGCTACGATCTATCTGTTGTATACCCACTGCCATCACAACCAAACCACTTCAGATGAAGACCGAAAAAAAAGCCATAAAAAAAACAGGGTATCAACTTTAACCAGTTCGTAAATGCGGCAGTGTAGTGTGCTTTGCGGTGCAGTCGTTACGTTGCGGTCATCAGTAATCTACACGATCTTGAATAATACTGAGAGATAATGCTTCGGCTCAACGCTGATGAAAGGTGTCCAGGGATATTGGAAATCTTTCGAACAAAAAAAAAATCGTACACCGTAGGGCATCAGAGTTCACGAGGCCGTTATGCCCATTATGCTCCTTTTTTGCTGTTCCTATGTGTGTGTGTGTGTGTGTGTGTGTGTGTGTGTGTGTGTGTGTGTGTGTG
>KI915048.1:5778571-5903235 GCA_000473445.2 Anopheles farauti
GGTCGCAATGCAGTTGACATCCCAAACAATTGGGATTGGAATTGAAACTCAAAAAGGAACGACACGACGCGGGAGGTGGTGGGCAGTGGAGGAGAGGGGGTAGGAGAGTGAAAAGAACGAAACGGAAGGTGTTCCATAAAACCGAAACGAAACGAAAAAGAGTAAAAAAGGGAACTCACACACACACACCATTTGCTAGCTGAAGGTGGAAAACCCCGTCCGTTTGGGCCGTTTTGGCCCGCTTGTTGGCAGTGGGGCAGTAGTGTAACGTTGCCTGTGTGCTGCCCACTGCACACACGGTCGCGGGAGGAGGAAAAACGTTTGCAATTAAAACACGACAAACACTCAGAAACGCTTCAGCACAACAATTAACACTCATCGCTTGATACACACGTGTTGGCAGTGCAGTTGACATTGAGATAAAGAGACTTCTCGGGCGAGTCTTGACGGCTTGCAGTAGATGTTGAATTCATACATATACATACAGTCACACATATATATGAGAGAAAAAAACACAAATAAAAGGAACAAAAATGTACACTATCGAAGCACACACGGTACAGAGTGATAGACAGAAAGAGAGAGAGGGAGAGCACTAAGCACCAATTCGAATGATGCTGATGCAAAGTACATCATGCGAGTGTGCACTTACCTGAAAAAACAGCGTAAACGCTACCCATTGGTAGTATTTAGTGTGTCGTATCGTTAGCGCTCCGCTTCGTTGTGAATTGTCGACCCCAGGAAATGGCACTTCCTGGCCTTGTTTTTTCATAAATGCATCTACCACGGTGTAGGTTGAGTGTATCCAGCAGTAGGTGTTCAAGACGTCCTCTGGAATATCTCTGTACGGGCGGACGGAAGAGTGGGGTAAAACAGAGTGATGTAATAAAGGCACGTAAAGCATCTCGCCGAGGTCACGCCTTACCGTGTGTGTACACAGTCTATTGGGTTTCCGACGTACTGTCTTGTTGTAACTGCGATCGAGAACGTTACCAAGAGGATAACCGTTGCATTCGTGTGTAGTCGAAAAATTGAAGAATCTGTCTTTACATGGTTTACCTGACGGAGGGGAAGGGTGACGAGCAAGAGGGAGTATTAATTGGCTGCAGCTGGGAGTTATTTCGAGAAGTGTGAGAAATTAACGCCGACTCAAACGTTCCAAACGAATCACCTCACCTCACGCTGCCTCACACACTCCAACGAAAAACAAAAGACTGTTAAGGTATATCCAGGGTGGTCCGTGATACTTACCGATGACCTACTCACTTGCATAAATGCATAAACGCCTCTTAAAAACTCCATATTACTACTAGAAGGTGAATTTATGGGGGCTCTCTGAGTTGGCCCCCCCTGGTTCTTTCTAAAATAGGATGGCACTCCTTCAGCTAGATTTGTTTTGACTTTCTTTGAAAATGATCTAGCGATGGAGGGCATCACATTCCAGTCGGAAGAGAGAAAAATGAGGAAGAAGAAAGAGAAAAAGAGAGAGAGAAAGAAAATCGGATACAATTAATACGATTCGATGGATCAGAATAGTGAGAGCAGCAGTAGCAGCAGCAGGATTTGACCCGCGAAATCTGCACGGTAAGGTAACGGGGTAATATAACGATCGGTAAAGAAGCTTCGATTTCGATCATTTGGTGTTTCGCGCTACTCAAAAGCTACGGAAAATTGAATATGTGCGAGAAATATAGCGTAGTTACTGTTGGTGTGGCTCGTGTTATGTGTACGGATTTAGTTCGAATGCTGTGGTCGTGTGTGGAAAGCTTATTACACGTGTTGAGCTTGTGTGTTGGAGCGATTGACAAGTACAACGCACCGAAAGGGAGCTTCCAAAGCAGTGCGTTTGGTCTGATTTGACAGATGAGATGAGCATGGCTCGGTCTTAAGAAACTCCCTTTGTATTGCCAAGTGTTGCTGTACGTGTTGTGTGTGATTGCATAATTTTCATGTTGATGCTGTTTGATCTGTTTGTTGTATTTCTTGGTCGGTTTTATTACAGAAGCTTTGTAGGTAAAATGTGCATCAATCTATCGAACCAGTCGAACAGGGTAATAGAGGTGAAGTGGAGGTGGTTTTGGAGGCAGCGAAAACTAGAAGCTGTAAATAAAAGAAACGCATTGCGCAACAACGGAATGGCGAAAGATTTCATGTGTGGCCGCTGACCGGCCAATGGCTGATGACGGATGCAACGGGTTCGATCGAAACAACCGATCGGACCGTTGTTTCGGGTTTTAGGTTATTTAGTTTTGGAGCATTTTAAGGCATCTAGATGCGGAATTAGAATTTAGCAAGCCTCTTATCTGTACTGTGCATCCTGTGTGAAGCTCGTCGACCGTCGGATGAGTGAGTTATATTTATTTTTGCCTGATGCCAATTCGAGACAAGCGTTGTGCTTCTTCCTACACAGATTGGTGGTTGGTTTAGTTGGTTTTGTCTTGTTCAGTATAGTGAAGTTTGCCATTTTGTCCCGCTATCGCCAATCGCATCTCATCAAATACAATAGCTGATTCTCGCCTTTGTTGTCTGTGACTGCTTTCAGTGCAGGTGTTTGTGAAGGTGTGTCTGTCCTCAATCGATGTGCCAATATTATAAATTTTCATGAAGCACCTGAATAATTTAGAATGTCCGCTGATATGGATAGTATGCTCGTGCTCGTTTCAAAATGCAGCGGTTCTGCTGCATTGAGCGTGGTCGATTATTTCTCCAAATTGGGGTTTTAAAGAAATTAAAAACCGTCTTTAACATGGATAAGGTTTATTTTTGTGTTTGAAATAATATTATGGCAACATTGTGTTTCCCAAGGAACGCAATGGATGTCATTTGATTCCAGAATTTAATTTTAGAAATATCTAATCATCAGAAAGAGATAGTAGCAAAAGTTTTAGATAGGCAGAATACACTTTTTTGAAAGACTTCTGCATATTTAAAGAAAAAGACTAAAATGGGTTTCTTTTGAAATAATTTCCACCCCTACGGTATTGCTCGTCGCTCAAATGGCAATTTTCTTGGTCCTCGCTTTTGTTCTGACAAAGCAGCTACGAATCAGATACAGTACGGGCGAAGTGTAGTTGATATTAGCATGTGTAGTTTCGAGCTGACTCGTATTACTGTTCACAAGCGGGGTATTGAAATTGTCTACAGCAGAATGAGGACAAAAGTATGAAAAATGAATCAAACATACGGGTATTACGATTGAAGTAGTGAAAAGGAAATACAAAAAGATAGCTAAACTATTCTCTTACTAGTAAAAGCTCGGAGCTGGATTGGTAGAGTAAGATGACAAAACGTTGTACATAACAAATGATGACATGAAGGAGTGGCAAGAGAATGTAAAGAAATGAAAATTTAAACGAACAATGTAGGAAAGAAAAATGGTCAAGATTTACAAATTGTTCAAACTTTTAAAACCGATTTCGAGTCTACAAATTTCATTCTCGATTTTCAAAACCACTAGTGAAAGGATGGGGGAAAGTATAAAGCGGTGTTTAAACAAAATTTAAATAGTTCCAATTGAATCATTTTTATGAAAATGTACTCATGCAAACTGATAAGAAACTACTGTCACACATCTTTTGCAAGTGTGTACACAAACCATTCGTACGGTGAGATGAAAAGTTTGATTAAAAAAATATTAAATGTTATCCAAAAGAAATGCCACAAGAGAAGATCAAGAATACGGAAGAGTGAGAATGAGAAAAATGAGAATCAAAGAGATAAGTATAAAAAGTATGGTTACAAATCAAGGCGAGGACGCTTTGGCCGTACTTCTACGAAAGGTGTATCATAGTTATCAGTATCAATATGAAAACTGCTTTATTTACTAGAAGTATATTATAGAAAGTAGGCTTAATGGGTAACAATAGATTCGGAATGAAAAAGAAGGATGGAAAAGAAAATGGAAAACAAAACTGGTCTTCTAAGAAAAGAGTAACGACTCACCCCTGTTGCTGGATAAACCTAACTGTATCTTAAAAGGCCGTAAGTTTTGTTAGCACTTTGTGTGAATCTGTGTAGTAGTTTTGGGGACCAGTGTATGTCAAAATACGCATGCTAGATTCGGTTTGTGCTTTTCCTGAAGAAGAATATACAATTAGTTGTAATATGGTATACTTTGATACTGTATTTGTGTTAGTTTTTCAATGCCGTTTGATAAAACGTTTAAACGAGTATGTTAGTACACCGTGAGCTTAATGTATGATCATTGACTGTGTTTGCTTAGAAACGGTAGTTTTTGGGGGAAACGTAATGATCCTATTCTAGGGATGATTTCTTGCCGTTATCAATCGGAGCATTGTGAATTAGAAAAATTGAATATTTTGGCATAATACATAAATCCTAACAACTTAATCCAACGAAGCTAGAGTTTATGTCACTTCTGCTGTTTTGATCCTTTGTTGCTTTGAATACTTTCTGCATAGTAACACAACTTTTTAATGGTTCGTTCGCTGCGCTTACAACTCGAGATGTAATGTTTTAATTCTAGCCATGCCGACTTATATATCATCCACCCAGTGAACAAGCTCTGCTGTAATTGATGAGTGATTCATCTTCACAAAGGCCAAAACCCCTCATAATTACATCATTCCTAAGCAAAGGACTCTTCCAGCAGCGTTCGTAAACTATCCCTGTTCCATCGTACACGACACAGGCAGCAGAGGCTCCTGCCACTCGACAACACTCAGTTATATAGAAAGGAAAATGTATGAAATCATAATCAGGAAGAGCAAATTAAGTATTAGCGGCGCTACTGCTTAACTTGTTGCCATCGTCCACCATTCGCGTCACTGATTCGCGTTCATTACGGCAACAAATCGGACGCGAGCGTGGAACCGGACGATGTGATAACTCTCACAAAGAGGTGTTAATGAAGATGAATTAAAGCTTTTCCGCCTACCGAAAGGAAATCCGTGGGCAAAAGTGAGAAAACACGGGTGCGGGCGCTGGTTGGAGGCACGGAAGTCCTTCGAGTCGCCGGATGCCGGAGTCTGCTGAGATATTAAAGTAAGGTAGCCACGAGTTGTATCTTAATGGAGGCGCCCAGTCCTCGCTGGAAAGGGGTTCAGGAAGAGGATGGCATCCTTAGCCGACGACGACAGCGGGCCGGGGCAGAGAAAACATCATAATCAATCAACCAACACTAACGTTAGCCGTCGTCTCTATGATCCTGTACGGTTCGGTCATTAGGGGTTACATCAGGTAAGTCCATTCGAAACAGTAATTACGCTAGTAACGGCCGAGGACACGCTGATGAAAGGTTGGCAAGAGGCATTTCGGGAAGATAGGTCCCAAGATTCGCGGCGCACGATGTAAAGGAAGCAGCCCCTTACGTCAAGTTCACACGAAACATGGCTTAAAAAAGTACAGATGTCGGGCATTAGGAGCCACGGCTTGGTTGGTGATGGTGAGTTAGTTAGTTTTTAATTGGTTTTTAATTAGCACTGAGAGTGGAGAGAAGAAGATGATGCAAGGATGAAGGATGGACGTGTTGCACGGACACGCACAGGGCACACGCACAGAGCACCGCTCACAATACGAACCTCTTGTGTTGTAGTCCTCTCCTGGAATCAATCGAGCTTCGGCTGGAACTAGCTCTGCCCATGTGTAGCAGTTTGGAGGAATCATGAATGCTCCCGCGGCCAGGAGCATCGGTTGATTCGAACTCAAGCGTGATACTAGGATCCAGCGGGTGTATCTTTTTCGATCCACCGCCGTCGAGTAATGAGCTCACTAACGAGGCACTCCGAAATGATTTAAAACTCTTACGATTATCACAATCACTGAACATTTATGTGACCGAAATTCTAGTACGACCATCATTGCACGTTGCTGACGGCGCCTCGGCCGCTGCTCAAACTACTTCCGGTGCTACTGGCGGTGCTGCTGCTGTTGCTGCTGTTGCTGCTGCTGCTGCTGCTGCTACTGCAGCCGATGCGGATTTCGCGTTGCTGCTGCTCTAGGCCATCTACACTCTGTCCTGCCATCGTTAGCAACCGGGCCACCGCCGGGGAGTAGTTCATGTTACGCGAGTCAATTCTCCACTGGGGCAAACCGAACGAAGGAAATAAAAATCAAACGACGGAACGGAAAAAAAAGTATCTCACCGCAGACACCACACCAACACTATCCCTCTCACGTTTCACGCTGGTTGGGCCAGATTTGGCGACTCGTTCCCGATCGAGAAAAGAAGCGACGTTCCGGAGTGACAAAGTTTCTCGTGAGGCCCAATTCTTCTTGCTCATCGACCTGCATAAGTTTGTGCTGCAGAACCGCTGCACCGTGTGGTCCACTGATTTGCCCCGGGAGTTAATAACCGTGGGGAGTTTGGGGATTGGATATTGAGGTCACTCACACCGATTGAACCGCAATGATGCCTCTGGTCTGTTGGGCGCGGATATATTTTTAGTACATTAATTAAACACTGCAGTGAGCGGAAGTCGTGCTCGTGATTGGGTTGGCATTGCTTATCGAACGTCTACACTGTATGCACTCGGCAACACTTGGCCCGCTTTCGTCCGCTTTCGTCCGCTTTCGTCGGTAGTACTAATACCAGCGCGATGTAATATTGCTATAGAAATAAACAAACGGTTGCTACTCGGTTGCTCGGTCAGCACACGACACACACGCTGCTGCTGCTGCTATCCGTTTACACGCTGCTGCCGTTCACTGTGTGACACGCTTGACAGATAGTAGGCCCTGCAGCGTTACGAAGCGTTACGCGCTGCGTTAGCGCTCGGTGTGACCTAGCGGCCACTGACACTGTTTGCTTTTCCCGATATGCACAGTGGGAATGCATTTCACGAACGAAGCTACCATCAGCACGGCCGACCGACGACGGCTTTCCACGGCTATGCTCGGCACCGTGAATTGACACGAGCTCTTTCGCGAGCTTTTCATACACGGCACGTAGCGCACACGTACACCGCCACGAACACAAGCACACACACACTCACGCGCGCACACCTCCTATGTGATGTGTGTGTGGTGTGTTGGCGCTTAGGTTTTCGTCACTTTCGTCAAACGCACCGCGTAAACGAAAAACACACAAAAAATGTCCGTAACGACATCAACGCACCAATAATAACAATAGTTCGATGAGATTACAGCGAAACGTCACCCCATGCTTTTGCACCGTTTGCTGCCGTTGCGGATGTAAAACGGTTCGAACCGTCCTCACGGGAGTCGTCGTCCTCATTAGTAATGTCCTGGGTCCACTGCTGCTTCTGCTGCTTCTGCTGCTGCTCCTGCTGCTGTTTCTTTTTCGCCACCATTCGGATAACTTATTCCCCGGCACAACACTATTCCCGTGGCTTGCTGGTCCTGCGGGCTCCTACTGCCACTACGCAAAACTCACGCACACGCACACGCACACGCACACCAACACAAAAAACGCACACGTTCACTAGCGACGTTTCCCTGGCAGCCAAAAAGCTGACACCATAGTGAAATTGTTATGATACGCGCGCACACGTCCACGCACACGCACACGTTGGCGTTACCTGTCGCAGACGCTGGCTGATGCCTAGAGCGTGGTGGACAGTAGAGGAAGAACGACGATTGCTTTCGGCAGTGGTGGAGTCACCATTTCCAGGGTCCGAACGTGTGTAAAAATGTGTGTCCCACCTCCCGTTTTCTCACTCACGCTCTCACAAGCACACACTCACTGCGAGCGTGTACGGTTCGCTCTCACCAGTTCGCTCACTAATTAGCAGCCACCACCACACGCCCGGGGAACGGTGTGTGAGGCCGAGATGCTGGGATGCACTGGCTAAGCCTCCTCCGTACGGTGGCGCTGGATCAGAGACTGACAGCAGTGTGGTTGTTTCCTTGACGTCGAAACACCGGCATTCGCTGGCACCGACTCGTTGCTGGACGGACGGGAAGAGTTGCCCAGGCTCAACAGCTCAGTCCGACGCATGCAATGACGCTGCCGGCGGTCGATGATAGCCATTGTTTCCCCCGGTACACGCTGTGGGACTTTGGGCTTTCCTTCGAGCGCATATCGTTTGCTCAAACGCTGCTGCTGTGTGTCGAGCGAGCCGTCGTGGTCGAGCGGTTACTGAACGTCAGCATCATTGTCAGACGACCCCGTGGGCAGTTTACCGCATCGCTTCGTTACCTTTAGATCGAGCCGAGCCGTGCCGAAAATTGTACCACGTTTTTATTGTAACCCGGTCGATGGTTTGCGTTGGTCGACGCCGAAACACTCTGACAGCCGCTTTTGCTCTTCTTCTGCGGACACCTCCGCTGTTTGTCCGGCTCGATTAATTGAATTTCGTGTCCTCACTAGCTTGTTGATGCTTATCGGCGTGGCAAAACACTACTACAGCCTGCTGCTACCAGTCATCCAGCGCTTCATTCCATTCCAGGGGCCCCGCTCTGTGGGTGGAATTAGATTAGAGAAAACAAAACCGAAACGGATCAGGATAAATAAGTAAGCAGTCGCTCTAGACGGTGTACCACCCAGCCCGAGACGAGTGGTTGATAGAATTAACCCCCTTTTGGCAGGACACAGCCAGCCTCGGCCTGCAGGCCTGCCTCCAGCAAATGGTGATCCAATTTTAAACTATCTGTATTGGCAATTGTCGGGAACGGGAGCGGTTGCGACACGGTGCGATGATACAAAAGGTACAAAGGTGAGTCGATAAATTCACACATTTATGTAACAATCGAGGACTTGCAGGTCCTCCACTGGTAAACTGGCGCAACAAAGAAAACTTTCATTTCCATATTTGAGCGATTAACAATAAAACAGGATTCATGTGATTGTGTGCTTTCGGCGATCCTTCTTTGAGCGTTATGAATATCTCATGAGCTGCTGCCAGTCCAGTTTTGCACAAAGAGGAAAAACAGCAAAGTAAACATCCGCCATTTCCATCGCTTCGACGCTAGCAAACAATTTTTGTCGCACATTTACTTCTCTGCTGCAACACCCGACAACAACAACAGGCAAACAAAGTTTGGTAGCAAAAATCCCACGCGAGTGAAACGCGCGATAATGAGAAGGACGGCACTAGTTCAATGAAGTTGTGATCCGGCCAGCAAACGCACGTACAATGTTACTGTTAATGTTAACAGTCGAACGTGACGTTTACTTGTCACGATTATGAATGGAACGTGCACATCATCGCAAACTACTGCCGCTGTTCGGCGCGAGCGAAGCGGGAAAAGGGCGGAGGATATGGGGTTGGGTGAGCCATTTCCGGAACGAACGGATCGCAGGCACACGAGGCTTGTACGACTCAGCTCGAACGCTAGACTACATAAATATCATTTAACCAACGACAACCAACGACAAACTGACACATTTACTGTAAATCATTTGCTCATCAGCCACCATCAGTTTAGTGGTTTCTCTTTAGGTGGTTTCCGTTGCCATAATCGTTTGGGAATGTCCACCGCCGAAATAGGAAACTTTTCCTTACCTGCAAAGCTTCAATAAATAATTTCCGCAGCACTGCAGTCGTTAAAAGATTGATTTAAAATTTTGAACGGCTAATAAGTGCAACTAGGCTGAATGCATGAATATGGATAGAATCGTCCCCGATAGGACCGATTATAAAACAACAGAAGACCCTCGCATGCAGTCGACACTGCTGGACGATATTTAATCCAATACGCGGCATACAAAACTAAATAGACGACAGAAGACCAGCTGAAAAGAAGATTCGGAATAACTCAGGCAACTTCAGCACTGTCCACTTAATAACGATTTCGAAGTATAACTTTCTCGCTAAGCCAACGAAAAATAAAAAATGAAGAATTGTATTATCACCTCGCTCTTTTGGTCGACGTCTCTACTCTTGCCCGCATTTCCCTGGTCTTGGGCAGTCCGATGCAGTCCCTATAAATTTATTCTTTTCGCTCCGGATGCCAACATAAGAATCATGACGATATGTTTGCGGGAAACCGTTTCCTCTAGCGCCAAACTATGACAATGAGAAGTGTTTGGTCGCTTGCGGACGGTGCGACACATAATAGGTTCGGATTTAAATTGCAGATTCCAAAATCTTCTGTCTGCGTGAAGCCAGCATCGGTCCTGCTAGTGGTGGCTTTAAAGCTCATCATTCAAATCGGGTGCCATCGAATCCGGATTGGGATTCATCAGCAGTTGTGACTCGCACGGGCTTTAGAAAGTAGTCTCCCGCCACCTCGTGGGATCTCGTGTTTATCTCGATGATTGCGAAAATGTTTACCGGTTCCTTAAACATGCGCCCCATCTTCACGATAATCCTTTTTCCTAGGAGTTTTTGGACCGGCCGCCCAAATGTTCGGCAGTGGCTTTGAATATTTTGATTCGGCGTTTTTAAGAGCCAATTTTCGAGCGCAAGTAAGAAGGGAGCGTTTTTGTGGCCGCTTTGTACCAAAAGAATACAAAGCGGACTGATCGGCCTACGTAGCCGGATTACGAAGTCCCAGCAGGGAGCGATCTAAATTACTGCTTTTTACAAATGCTTTCCATAAATCACACCGGTCAAGTGGCAAGTTAATCAATACACTCCTGCCCGTCCAGAAACCGAAAAACGACGCTCCAGCGGTTCGGCATCCAACCGTAACTAACCCGTTTTTAACGAGCTGATAAGCCTCGAACCCTCAACACGGGACACAGGGGGAGGGGATGAGATTTTTCTCCCCATTTGAATATGGAGCAGAGGGGCTGGCAGAGATTTTCCCTTTTCAAAAGCTCGTCTATTGCTTGGAGCCGGAGCGCGTCTTCGGAGGATGCACACGTTCCGATGGCCGCCACCAGCAATGAAATAACGAAATTCGTCATAATAGAATTACTTGCCGTATCTAGCCTTCTGTTTCGTTCATTCACGCTCAAACCTCCTCCCCCATCGCCGCTAGCGAGGCATCGAAAAACTACAAATAGACACGGTTCGCCTTGCAACCGCGCACTTGTGCCTGTTTTCATGTCGGATTCTTGTTTTTTAGTGCGCTTTTTAGTGCCAAACCGGCGAGTACAAGTTGAAAGCCAAAAACACACATAAAAAAACACAATAAAACACAACCTCCCCCCTCCCGCTCACCACCAGAGAGAGAGAGAGAGAGAGAGAGAGAGAGAGAGGACACCCGAATCCGAAGAGGGACCGAAAAAGCCAAATGTTTCCAGCGATGGAACAAATGCACGCCATCGAAACAACATGGAATGTGCCCCTGACCTCAATCGTTGTAATCGATGTTTAACATTTGAGTGAAACGCGACCGTTGCAGCTCGTTTTGGTGTTTTATGAGAGGGCGTAGACGGTGGCGCAAGGGGAGGGGGGGGAGGAGGGTAGGGGGTGCAGCGGACAGCGGTCGGTTATGCTGATTATGCAAAGGCCAATAAGGGAGCGAATTAGGAAGGATAGGTCCTGCGCCAACGATCCAACTACTGAGTCAAATCTGGTGCCATTGGTCGTCGGAAACCATCAAGCAAGCAAGCAAGCAGCCAGCAAACGGCGCGCTTGACCCACCTCGCAGAACTACAATCACAGCCAGAGCAGCCAGATAAGCGCATGGTGTGCAGCGAGCCAAAGAAAACATGACATTTGCGAAGGAAAAATCTCGTGTCGTAGGATATGTTTATCGTGTTTATAAATGTAGCGAACGGGAAAAAGAAGCATTTTTTCCTCGCCCGATTTAAGCCGTCGCCAGCGCTGAATAAGCAGAGCAGTGGACAATACACACACCCACACACACGCATGAGAGGGCAGAACAAGAACATGGGGGAATTTATTTATAACAAACAATATTTATGTATACAGGGTTGCATAAATATAAATCCAGGCTATGCGTCGACAACGCACAGATGCGGCACATCTTCGAGTGGACAAACGGCATCACCGGGCATCACAGTTGCTTCTTCAAAACGTGAGTCCCTTTTGCGAGCTTCGTTCGTTCGTTCGAACGTTTCGCTCATTCCCTCGCACCCTCTTCAAACCATGTTTTCCGAGACACACAAGAACAAGTGCAAAGAAGTGGCTTTCCAACGTTTGTCTTTGTGCGCTTGTGAGTCGGTGTGGGTTCTTCGGTTGGGGACAGAAGTGGATAATTCCGCCGACCCGTAAGAGTCATCCCCTACAGAGTGGCGAAACGGGCGCAAGTGGGGTGGAGGCGGAAGTGTGCGGCAAATTATTGAACGAATTTTTGCATACAAATCGGACACATCCAAAAGAAACATAAGTACCGAGTTCCGCAGGATGAAAGAGCAACCTCCTTCCCTCCGAGCAAAGATACGCATGTATACTCACACAGCCATACACACACTCAGATAAAACGCACACATAGGAAAGAGCTTCTGTTGATTAAACTAAGCGAGCAGCGAGAACGAAGAAACCATCGAAGCACCCTAAGCGAGCTCACATAAATGCATAGCGTTTAGCTTGAGCCGCTGCAGGGTGAGAAAAGAAATGAGGAGGACGGAAGGATATTCGCACGCACAGCATAAGCATAAGCGGTCATGGTATGAAGAGACAGCATTCGCTCGCACGAGCATCAAGTATCGAATGGCAAAGCGGTGAAAAAGAGACACAAACTGGAAGAGCTGGATGAAACGAAAACGTTCCGGCAAGGATAGAACAGATGATAAATGAAGCATTACATTGTAACGCGGCAGTAAAGCGCAATTTAGCTCCCGGGAAGAAAGCGTTACGAATAATTAACGAGCTAAAGTAATGCAAACAATTGTACAGTACGGTAAATGGTGAAGCTTTACACACTGCCGTTTTCATTGAACATCTGATTCAGTTTATGCTGAATGCGAATTATAAAAAAAAAACAGACGCTATCGCAAAAATGTAAAGAATAAAGTGAGGAAGCTAATGACACGTATACCGAGTAGATAGCTGCGAACGAAAGAAAGAGAAAGAGGTACTTAAACATTCTGGAGAGCTTTCTCCGATTATCAAAAGCTCCTCACGAGGTTTCAGCGTGAGCAAGTGTCGCTTGTATGTGTCGAAACCAGTTCGTACTGTTTCGTAACGGCCACCGCGTATAGAGAAACGTTCCATTTACACCACCACATTTTCCGTTGTTGTCGCGGCTTTTTAGAGACAATTGCTACATACAACTGTTATGCAAGTCGGAAAATTAAAGGAAATCACAGATATGACGGGAAAAAACCCGTGCACACGTTGTACATTTACATTGCCTTGAGTTTGACTCACGCACACACATAGTGTCATTTGCGAGAAAAGTGAGAGCGAGTGTGAGATGAATCTCTCACCCGAACGAAGCCGTTCACAGCCGATACTGAAAGCTTACGGGATTCGAAGTTTTTGGGAAATCGAAGTTTTTGGGAATAGTTTAAAATTTCCCTCACAATTTAACACACCACATTTGCCGTTCAGCCAAAGCCTGCAAGCGAAAGAAGCTGCTTGTCGGGAGGCTTTTTGGGTGCTTTTTTTAGGCATGAGTGAGAGAGATGGATTACAGGTTGATCAGAAAATGAACGCGAAAGGAGCAACTGGCTCACACTGTATGGAACACGGCACGGCATGGCCAAACAGAGGCCCACACCGGTACGACCTTCCCGTCTTGGCTGACGTTATTTGTCCGTGCCCTCTCTCACACTGCCCTCACGCCTTCTCCACTTCTTCCGGCGTCCATGCCAAGGAAGAGCAACCGCGTACGAATGCACTATTTTAGCTGCATTTTATTTCGATTCCCAGCGTCGCTTACGTTTTGTCCACCACCGAATGGTCGGTGTGGTGGTGGTGATGATGGTGGTGATGGTGGCGGTGGTGGTGCATCGTGCGGAGCATACATAAAACAAAGCAACAAAAAAATCGAAACTGCTGCTGCGAATAATTCAACACTCTGCTGGTGCAATTGCAGCTGCTCCTGGTGGGCTGCCCACCTGACGTAGGCTGTCCGTGCGACCGGTGATATTTATTTTTGTAATGGTTGTTTTTTTTTATTTATTTCTTTTTGACGCTAGCTTCTCTTCAGTAGAGGCTTTGAATTTTATATTTATTGATGACCAGCGAGTGGGACAGAGACTGCATGGTATTGCGTTTTTTTTTAAATATTTTTTTGTTGCTTCTTTCATTTGCTCCCCCTTTGGAACCGATGATGCAGATGCAGGTTGGATTGTTAAAAGACTGCGAAGGCTAATCGATGAGTGCGATTGAAATGCCGTAAAGCGCATTCCATCGTTTGAAACATGGGTGCCGCTTGCATGTTTCTTCGACCTCATGCATTTGCTAGAATTCAGCTAGCAAACTGAAAACATACCAACATCCACGCTTTATGGAATTCATAGCAGTGGAAATCATAGTAAAAATTTCCGAAAGCTAAAGCTAAAGCGAAAGTTAAAGGACTCTTGCTCAAATTAATTGTGTTTTATCAAAATATTGTCCACCCATTTTTCCAACTTCTGGGTTCTGGGCGTGTTGAAGCGTATCAATCAACATTCGCCACACATTTTTTTTCACATCACGTAGGCCACCCTCTTCCTCCCCCTTTAGCATGATGGGCCATTGTTTCCAACACTATAACGACCCATTGTGTGTGTGCTTATTTGTGTGCGGGTCAGTTCGATTTTCCAAATGCTTCAATTTGTCTTTGCCCGGATTGGGGTAGCCTCAAAGCTGCCGTGGCTGCTGCTGCTGCTGCTGCTGCTGGTGCACTGTTGGCGCATAATAGCGGTGTAGACGCTGTATTGGCGCACATTTGAGGCAGGTCCGAGCAAACGTGATAAACGAAGGGAGCAGTAGGGTGAGCGAGATAGCAAGAACGACCTATGCACAAGGAGTGAGTGGGTGACGGTTTTATGGTGTCGGTTGTGGTTGATTTGATTTAGATTTTAGGACACACCACTTTGCAGAAGGAGGACATCGCCGACGTCCGACGATGATGACGACGACGACGACGACGACGACGACGATGGCCGGGCGACAACTTCTATGCGCACACCTGATGGCAAATGGATTTTTCGACGAATTCAGACCTGCTCACGCTCACCAGGCTGCGATGGTGCATCCACCGATGATGTGGGCAGTGCGCGATGGTTGACCCAACACATTTGCTGACAATTATGTATCATACAAACGACCGCTTGGCCACTATTTGCATTGTAATGTGTCTAGCTGCGATGATTTAATCGATAGTTCAAATGGAAAGCTAAGGACAACGGCATAATGAAGGTATGAAGGATAGTTGAAACGTCAATATTTAGAAATGCACCATAGAAATTCACAAGATTGCACAAAAGAACTACCAATTCATGTTGAAAAAAATGTTCAAAAATACATAAACCATACTTCAAAACGAATCCCATCCGATTGCAAAACGAACATGCATTGAATGAATCGGGTGAATGATTCGGATAGGTAACAAATTTCATCATCTACCAAGCCACCCTTAATCGACAAAAGGGGACATTAATAGACCGGCATTGGGTGCCAGGTACTTCCAAACATTTTCCAAACAGTTTGACATTTAACAGCGCGTCGGTCGTCGTTTCCGAAGAAACACACAAACGTTACTTAACCGCCACTCTCCCGACCTGCTACCGATGCGATATCCTTGGTGTAGGCATTCAATGTTTTGAGCGCGTGACAGTTCAATACCTCCTCCTGCTGTCGCCCTGCCCTGCCCTTCCCCTCGCTGCAGATCTGACGCTGCGAAAGCTTTGCGTGTTTTTTTCCTCCCTTCCTGGTGTTCCTCCATAGTGCTCTCAGCATTTGCGTACATTTTCTCCGCGATTGGGAACTGTTGGCAAACATTCGCTCTTAGGTGATCAATTTATCTGTCTCTGTCTGGGGTTTTGCTTCATATCTCTTTCTTGTGCTCTTTCTCACTGCCATTATCTCACTTTCGTCAGGATTTCTTCTCACTTCAGCTCATTTTAGTTCTCGATTTGCGTTCCATCCTACTCTTGCTAGTTTGCGTTATCAGTATGCTGTACGCGAGAATCCCTACCATAATCACTGTTCAGTGGTATTTGTCTTTGTACGATGAGCCTTTGGAAGCAAAAACGACACGATAAATACGTTCAGGAGTGAACGGGTATCCGTTTGCTGCTGCAGGACCTTTCTGTTCTGCTGCAGAGTATGCCCTAGCTTTGGCTACAACATTACCAAAAAACTTAAGCTCTCTCCCTCTCTCTCTCTCTCCATGTCTCTCTCTGTTGCTCCCACTGCTGGACCTCTCTGTTCCTCGCTTGAGCTCATTTTCCTTCTCCCATTGACCGCCACCAACCGCGCACGTTCGCCAGCAATCTCTGACTCCGTGATAGTTCGCTTGCCAGCTCCGGTTAAAGCGAGTCGCTCATTTTCTGGCCTCATTCGAACGCAGTCGCACACAAGCGCTACCGAGGGTTGGGAGGCAGATGAACCTCGAACCGCGGACGGACGGACGGACGGACGGTTATTATATAATCGCCACGTTTCGTCCTTTCGATGCGGTTCTCACTGGAATGGAAATCGAACTCGAAGCCACCTGGGTGTAAACTGCTGTGCAAATCAGCCGATGCGGATGCCGAAGGGAACGTAGAGTCAAACTCGAAAAAGGAATATTTAAGGCTTTTTCGAAACGCGTTGCTAGCGGAACGCTGAATGACCTCGTCCTTCAGCTGTTCGAGCGCTGCTTCACGATTGAGGTTGGCCTTTGCGTATCGTTCGAAATACACAGCGAGGCAAACGTCCTGGCGGTCGCGTTTCCGAGTGTTTTCCGATTTTAACTATCAGAGCCTCTTTGGAAAAGGTTTGATTGATTTGCAAACACTAGACTTTTGCATTCGTCTTCTTGAAATGTCTCAAGTTCGTCAAATCGGCCGGTTTTTGTTTGTTTTTTTTTTCTTGTGAAAAATAAATCAAATGTCGTTCAAAATAATGCAGTACAAATGATTAATCACGTCCTTATCATTCACCATCACTGTCAACCAGCTGACTGACAATCAAAGGGTGATACGGTTTAATCGTATGGCTATCGGTATTACAGTTACTTGCAGTATCCTTTGGGATCAATTAAAATTGAAGCATTTATTACAAACTGTTCGCCATCATCAGCAATCTTCATGAAGCTGTGCTATGTTACGGATACTTTAAACGTCAAATAAATCTGGTTACATGCACACAATAAAACCAGCATGACAAAACACGAACAAATCATCATAAAAACTAATCACAGCACGTTGTTTGTGAAACAAAGCACGAAACATAATCGATGCTCGTTTCGAAACATTGTCACCCTAGCGGAGGGAGGCCACTGTACTTTAAGAAACGTTCTTTCCCAACCTCCAAGCAGAAGGAAATGTATGCCTGTCACCGAGTTTCGGAGGTGCTCTACTAACGCCACCAGGTACTCGTGAATGGAAGAAAACATGCAAGCCCTCCAGGTTTTCTAGGTTGTGTACAGCTGACAACCGACTTGACACGGGGAGAAGATCCACCGGGAGACTTGTCGAGGGGACACGTGTCGTTCGCTGGTTTGACATCGCGGACGCGTCTCACAATGCAAAGGCATTTCTGGAGCAGCGACTGAGGTCGCCATGTTCATAGAAAATGGTGCCAATCGGGTTGGTCTTTGCCACGTTGGTCCACTTGGGAGTAGCGAGAATTATAATGCATTTTTCTGTTTATCTAGCAAGCACTTTTCTATTCATCTTTAACTCATCCACACTCACTTCCACTCTTTCCCATTCTTTCTTTACTACGAAAGATACTATTGGTCGCGAAGAACAAAACAAGTTTTACGCGAAGGCTCATCCTTCAAAAGGGACGATTAACATGTGTTCCAATACCAATCAGACGTCAGAGGCATGAAAGAGTAAAGCCAAAAGAAACATTTGTTGCCGAGCATCCAGTCTCTTAGTCGCATGAGGTGTCAGACGCTGGCCAGAAAAAGCCATTCACCAAATCAACCGCTTCGAAATGAAGTAAGGACAAACTTAACGGAAGCAGTGTCGGGCTGGTCTGATCAACTCAGTCACCTAAAATTGCCACTGAATGTTCCGTTTTTTTACGATCTCGCTCCGAACCGCTTCAAGCAAATGCGAACTGTGCGAAATTACGATTACCGTACGATTCATACTTTGCATATCAATCATTTATGCATTGCCGTTTTTAAAGCCCTTCCCACCGAGCAGTCGGCGCTGGAAAACGGTGATACCGACACTGGTTTGCAGGAATAATGGCCACCTATTGCTATCGCTCGACGAGCGGTGCTTTGGTTCAGAGGGAAAAAATAATACATATACAACAGCTCGAGCTCGAATTTTATGATGCAGGCACGACTTGAATCAAATATGAAAGATTTCATTTTCGCTGCCGCAACCGGTGCGACCGGAGCGCCAAAGCGGCATAGGCGAAATTGGACTGCCAGGAAATCGTCCTCCTCGTCGACGTCGTCGTCGTCGTCGTCGTCGTCGTCAGACCGTCTACCAGTGAGAGCCCAGTTTCAGGGGGTTTTCCTTTATCTTTTATGGTGCGCAGCAACGGGGACGGGAACGGTTTTACCGTTTTCTGCCTAAAACACCCCACCCCGGCAAGGTCCCCTATGTGTGTGTGTGTGTGGTGCACTGTCACACCGCAAGGTCCCCGTCGCTCACGGCACGGCACGAATATATAGCTATATACATAGACATATTATAGCATAATATTATTTCCTTCATCGGTTTCGCGCAAAATGGGACGGATTTGGAAACGTCGTGGATTTTTCCGATCTTTCCGCTTTCCGTGTGCGGTGCTTCGTTAGAGTGGCAGGCCCCTCTAACGTAGCCACCCAGCCAGCCAGCCAGCCAACCAATCATCATCTCATTTCGGTTTTGATGCGGTCGTGAAAATCGCGAGTGGTCACGTCACACCAGAGCACACCACGATTACGTTTTTTCGCATCTGATCTGTTCTCTGCCATTTCGGGTCGTATATCCTTGCGCGGTGGAACGGGCGGGCGGGCGTGCGGGTGCAGGGCCGGGCCGTGTGGGATTGAAGGTGGAGGAGGGAATACACATTTCTTGAAACTGCTTCCCTGCGATTGGGGAATTGATTATGGCCCGGTTGTGGCCGCTTCCGATACGGCCGCTGTCGCGATCAAAATCCATATCCTCGGCGCACTCTCTAGAGGCAGGCTATAACTTCTCCATCATTGAGCAGGTCCTTCCCCGCGCTCGTCTTACCCATCTCGCTATTTTTTTCTTTTTTCACGACCATTCCACCCGTACCGTTTTTCCGCACACAAGTTCGCGTTGGCCGAAAACCGTTGTTGGCCTTCGACCGCATAACGGCTGCGGTGTACGTGCATTCGAGGTTCGGCTCTCGTTGTTGTATGTGTGTTTCTGTTTTTTTTTCCCCCATTTTTTTCCACCGTACACCGTACACGTATTTCCGACAGTTCTTGGTGCCGATTTTACCTACATTTCCTTTCATCCACGTGTCTTGCCGTGTGTGTGTCTGTGTGATTGTGTGTTTTTTTCTCATTTATTTTGCACTTTCGGGCCACGAACCCCACGAATGTCCGTTAGGTAGTAGAGGCTGCTCAACCAAAAATACATCACGAACTCGCTCGCACACTCGCCTCCAACTTCACAAACGTGCCCGTGGCGGCCGCCCGCCCCTTTGGTATCGATGCGTGTTTGGCTGTGTGTGAAGCACTGCAGCGTTTTTCTTGCCACAATAGGTGCACTCGAACCGTTTGCGTTGAAGTCTTTAAAATCCAATTGGACTGTCCCGTCATGTGTGAGCGCGTGTGTGTGTGTATGTGTGTTTTTTTTTCACTCAAAATCATGTGAGTGAAGCAACAAAGGTCACACGCACCAACTTCGCACCCCTAAAGGACATGAGCTGGCATTTGTCATCGGGTTTGACGAAAGTTTCACTTCACATTAGGAGAACCGGTTGGGAGATTTCTTCCCCACTTTTTCTCCCTTCTGACCCGTCCGCCGATGAGGACACGCACGATGCGCACACATACACTGGCATACAGAGGACACGCACAAACCTTCCAGCAAGCAATGAACCGCCAATTTTCCACGTATGTGTGTGTGTTGGTGTGTGTACGTGTGAGTGTTGGTTTTTTTATATTTTCCTACCACTACTGCATGCCTTCTCCATCCCAACTTTCTATTCCTCGTAACATCCTTGTGGCCGAGGTTGTGATGGCGAAGTAGTGGTCGTGGTGGTGGTGGTGGTGGTGGTGGTCGTTGGAGATGCACGACGTGTGGAGGACGAAAATGAGTGTAGAACACCGACAAACAAACAAACGGACAAACAGATAAACTAACAAAAAAAACACACAATCGCACCACCGCAAACGGAAACACTGAACGGAAACAACGCACCAACCGGACGACACAACAACGTGCGAATCACACACACACACACACTAGAAGAGCAAAAAAACAAGATCTATGTACCGCATCGCACAGAAAGTTTCGCGCGGCCTGCTCGCCGTAACACTGCTCGCCACACTAACAACTTCTTCGGCCACCAGGCGGACGGCACTGCTGCTTTTTCCGAAAGTCGCGCATACATACGGGGCGCCCCAAAGTGCTCTCGCTCACACATACAGAAGCGGACCTCGATCGTGTGCTTGCAGGCAGAAGAGCGGGACGGAGCGATGCACTGAGCTGGATGGAACTAGCCGGGCAGCATAATGAAATAAGCAGCAACAGCAAAAAAAAACACACACTCACAAAAATGCTCCCCGAGAAAATCCAGCCGAGAGCTACATCCTAACCGTAGCATGCCGATGCTGCTGCGGCCGAACGGACTGCTCCGGTCTCGCCAATGCTCCATGTATTGGTGAAGGGGGGAAAATGCGTGGGGATGCCACTGGTACCACTGACCCCCTTTTCCTCGCGCGAGGAGCGGCATGGAGGAAGAGCAGAAGCCCGTTGGCAAACATTGGAACGGAGCGAGACGGAGCATGCAAACACGCACACTCACAACTCCGGGAGCTCCAGCCAGCGACTCGCATGGGGCAGGAGCAGGAGCATCCGCAATCTTTGCTATCTTTATTCCCCGTACGTGTCCGCTTCGTATTGCTGCGGGTGAGGAAAAATTCTCATTAGACCTCAGCAGATGCCCTCTCGCTCCCACCCTTTCCGCTCAATCACGCGCCGTGCGATGGAATTCCACCACTGATTGCCTCCGAAAGCTCACGCTCACTCTCTCCGTCGCTCGTCGGAAAATTTCGTCCATTCCTTCACTATCACTTTCTCGCTCCTTCCCCAACGACGCTTGCCTTCTCGTTCGCTTTTGATTTTCCATAGATGAGTTTCGCTATCTGCTCTTTCGTTCGAACCATTGCGCTCTCCTGCTCGCGCCAGTTTTCCGATCCAGCCTCGCTGCTCAATCTGTGCAATTTCACCAACAGCATTGTCCCCACCCCGCCCGCCCGCCCACCCGCCCGACTTACGGCTTCATTGGCGAAATATTCATGTGAGATGGTATTAGGGGAACATTGCTACGCGACTCGTCTCGATGGGCATTTTTGTCGATTTATCCGACAGAAAGGAACAACATGGTCTCCTTTGTCCATCTTCACAGCAATGGTTCAAATTAAATAGCTTACTCGCGCTGGCTCACTGGCTTACATTCGTGCGACTCTTGTTACGTGAAAGGAATGCATCGCAGACTGGCCCCCCGTTTTCGGTGTAGTATATCTCAAAGTAATCGCAGCTTTTATCAAAAAGAGAGACGGAGAGCACGGATCGTGCCATTTCCTTGTGGAGTAACGTAAATAAATAAATTAATGAATAAATGTAAGAAAGGACGTGAAGGGACAGACAATTGCTCTGAATATCCAGCCCTGGTGAGGAGACTTTTAGTGCTGTTTAGTGTGTTTTACTTGTGGTTCTAAAAGAAACAGCACAACTTCACACACGCGGAGTAGATCAAGAAGCTAAGTAGTGGCAAGAGCGTACTATCCATAGAAAGAGAGTATAATACGACAATAGTGCAGGACAAAGCGAGACGGGCAGATTGAGAGGGAAAGAGAAAGAAAACGCAGGCCAAAAACTGTGGTTGTGTAGAGAGTAGATAATTAAAACGATCCTAAAGCGATTCTAGGATGCACGGGAACGTGGTGTCTCGCAGAAGGACGAAGGAGGAGTACAATAACGGCGAAGGAGCACGAAAGAACACCAGCAAACGCTTCTTCTAGGACGTGTTTAACAGACAAAGGACGTCTCACAACATCGCTCAATAATAATAAAAATTTCCCACGACAGATTTCCCTCACTCCAACACACAACACATATAGCAGAATTAGTGTCCTGTTTTCTCTGTCTCTTTCTCTCGCTCTCTCTCCCTCGTCACTGGCATAACTTCCTCTTCTCGCTCCCTCCCTCCTTGCCTTCGGCGAGAGTCCTTTCATTCAACTTCAGCATACACACCAGCACACGCCGTTGCGACACTACATTCACACACTAGTGCGCGCGCGAGTATGTAAATACACGAAATTATGCGCGAAACAAGAAAGCAGAAAGAGACGGCAGGACAGCAGTACTTCCATTCGCATTATGTGACGACACGATGATCCTGGTTGGCAGCACTGCCTCGCCAGCCAGGGGCTTTCGGTGCACGGTAGACACGCGTTATTGCAAAACACCATACACACACATTCACACAGCATCGTAAAACCAACACAAGCGTACGTACACACACACACATTGGCGAAGAAGCGCATCACGAAGCAGCATAAACGGAACGGAACGAAACGGCCTGAAGCCCGAGAATTCGTCCCGCGAACGTACGAGCGTCTTCTCTGTCACATGGTTTTTCCGGAGCTTCACACTCACTGGCTCACTCACAAAGCGACGCGGACGCACATACTCACATGCATGGGCTTTATACGATCAATCGCGTAAATCCTGCCGATTGTCTGAGGATTTCCATTTTCCGTTAACTTTATTACTTGTTTCACAGGTACTTTCGGCACAGCATCCCCTTAGCCGGTGGTGGGCTTAAGGGTAGGACCGGAGGGGATCCATCTCCGGAATGGGGTCGTCTTCTACACCGTTCTGTAAACTTTCTGATTCGTCACGGAGGATTGCTTTGATTGTCTTGTCAAACGTGCTCGCGCTATCTTGGCTAACTTGGATGAGTTGCTCGGTTCGGTTCCAGGGCTTACTACGATGATGACAGTGGAAGCTTACGATTCACTTTTCGAGGTGAAGTAAAGTTTTTTTTGCTGGCATAAGTTTATGTTTCGAGTTTTTCGGTGGATAAAATAAAGAGTAAAATTTAAAAAATAAACGAAACTACTCCGTATCACTGCTACAAACTGTGACCCATCTGGGGGAGGTTTTTTGTCACACGAGTTTTTAAGGCTATGACGCACTCTGTCAGCACAGACACACGCGCGCTCCGTTTTGTTCCAGGATGGCCGTAACGTAAGCAGCGTCTGGTTCGAGCCAACGCTTCATCTCTCCAACAAACGTCCACTTTCACACCAGCGTCGGTCGCCCGCACAAACTCGCAACCAGCGTGAAACGGTGACCCTCTCGGTGTTGTTAGCCAAACGATTTATAATGCTGCAGCAAACACCTCTCCTTTTGCCTAAAACCCTCACCGTAGCCCCTCGGTGGCACGGTCACTGCATCGCCATGTAAAGGAACGATGATTACCACTGCGAGGGCCATTCATAACTAACAAAAAAAAAACTAACATAAGCGATAAACCTCGTGAAATGTGCAGGAAAGCGACTGCACGAAAGAAAGAACAAAAAAAAGCAAGCCAACAAACAGAGCACAGTGAGCGATAACAAAACGCGAAACATGATCGTGTCGGGTAGGAGGGTAGGCGCGGTGGCCCACGCGGTTACTCCGAAACGGACTCCAACGGACCAACATGTCGGAGAATTATAATTATTGATCCTCAGCCAACAGGGACGACAGCGACACGGCAACTTAATCCAAGCTGTCGTCATCGGCGGCAGTCTCGTGCCCGTCTTCAACCGCGAACCGCCGTTGACGACGATAATATTTTTGGAACCCGAAAGGTTTCCCCCATTCCCCACCGTCGTTCCGCGCGATTGCAGGCACTTGCGAGTGTTGCAACCGTTGCGCGGTGTTGCGCGCGGGTTTTGCTTATTTTAGTTCGGCGAACAAACAACAACGAAAAAAAAAAACACACCTTAAAACACAAATCCTGCCACCCCGATGCGGGATGGTTGGGCTAATAAAATAGTGGACACCCCTACCCCGATTCGCCACTGGGGACACATCGTTTGCCTAACAGAAAAGCAGAGCCGGAGACAGAGAGGAGCGCAAACATTACAACCGATTGACGACGATTTGAGTTTCCCACCGCCGGAAAACGCCATCGGCGATGGTGGAGGAGGTGATTTGTTTACCCTACCACCCTAACGGCCCTACGCCAGCGCAATCAACCGGAGCGGGCGGATGTTGTTGCAGCAGTAAGTTGCCTAACGATCGTTGCATTTGCAGCGCTAGGAACTGCTGCGCCAGCTCGCCACCCCAATGGCCGCATGATGAATGTTTACGCTGTTTTTTTTTTTGTGTTGGTGTTGCTGCTTCCTTTCTTGACCGCTCGCTTAGAAGGATGTCGCTGTTGCGGTTAACTGCACCCGGAGCAAGGGGGCTGTTAGAGGTGTTAATAAAGTACTGCAGCTGGGGCAAAGCGTCGTCGAATTTATGTTCAACCCCGGTCGGACGGCAAGTGGAATGTGAAGTAACGCAAGCACACGCTCCTTACGACGGACTGTGTGTCCTGTTTTGATTTGGGAGAGGGGGTGGCAAAAAAATACGGGGGCCTTCCTCATTCCGAATGCCTTCTCCACCAGTGTCACAGACTGATCACTCCACGATGAGCTCGTGCGAACCGGAGTGAGGCTACAAATAAAAATAATAACGTTAGCTGCACCAGCACCGGCAGCAGCAATAGTGCTGTGCCTCTGCATAATCGCTCGGTTCTCCCCATTTTTATTCGTGTAGTGTACGTACCGGAGTGGGTAGAACGACCCCACGACTGCTCTCAGACTCCTCCACAAAAGGCAAGCAAGAAAAAAAAAACGACACACATACAACACCGAGCAGAGGCTGAGAAAATTGCAGCCCAAGGCAGATGACCCGTAATTCGGGTGCAAATTCGTGCGGTGACGGTGACGACGGTGGTGCTGGTGCCGGTGGGTGGAAAACGAGTCGGAATTAATATCATAATGCCATTGCACCAAAACTAACAAGCGAGAGAGCGAGTTAATGGAGGTGCGGAACGGAGCAGCACGTCGGGTGCCATTGTTGTACGTACGCTGCTCGCAAAGAATGAATTATCCGACGACATGCTTCGAAAGTGCCACGTTTTATGCACCGACAAGCGACAAGACAAGCGACTCGCTCGCCTACCCTTTGTTCCTTTCCCGAACGACCGACGAACGGGTTGAGGTGGCAGTAGTCACACACACTTCTGTCCCACTGGAACTAGGGAGACCGAGTGAGAGAGAGAGAGAGAAAGGGAGCCGAGTGCAAGGGTTTTCATCACGATGCTCGACTAGCAACGACTTCTTCGTAGTAGGCGCTGGAGGTGACACGTTTTGCATTTGTTCGGCTATGTTTGTTTGGCTCCGTTCTCCGCGTCGAGCAGTAGTTTGCTTTTTGATTGGATTGCATTTTCCGCTTGTCAGAGCGGAGGAGGATTCCATCGATAGCTGGGAAGCGTCTCCCGGTTCTCGGCGAATCGATCGGTGCACATCGATTTGGCGCTTGGGAATCGGGAACAACGACACGAACGCACTTTGGAAGGAGCGGAGCACTCGCTGGGAGGTTTGTTACAAACTCTTACCTCGATTCTGTCCGGCTTGTCCGGAAGTGCCGGCTTACTCGACCAACAAGTAATCACGCGTGCTTAGTCTGCCCATCCCGGAGTAGGTCCACTTATAGACTGTTTTGGCTAGCGCTTGCACCCAATCCCATTCGATACGGACACGGATCACCACCACGCTGCCATTCGGGAAAAGGTACACAAAGCGTGGACCCGATGTGTGCGTATTTGAAACGCGCGTTTCGGAAGATTTGAAATCCCGTGTACCCTCTCGCTCCATGGACGAGCAAAGGTCTCCAACAGACGTAGACGTCCGCCTCGGAGATCGAGCTCGTTCGTTAGTGCATGTGTGTGTGTGTGTGTGTGGAAAAAGTGTTTCCACTCAAATTCCACTTCAATTCGAGACGTCATTCCGCGCCCTCTGGCCCGAAACTCTCCAAACACGGGCCCGGGAAAGCGCGGGATGGATGAAAATTGTTTAGTCTTTAGGCGTAAGCGGTGTAAAACATCCGTGTGCGTATGTATGGGAGAGGGAGGGACGGGACGCAACCAGCATCATCTTCAAATCCGGTGAACACCACCCAACAACCGTGGAATGCTTCACATCGGAAAAGGAAAACACATTGCGTTGGCGTTTTGGGGGCGAACCAAATTAAAACGCCATTCGTTCGTGGGTGCCAACCGCTTTCCCGGGCTTCCATCCGGGCCCCCATCCTCGCTTCCCCTGCTTCCTCTTCCACCCATTGCCCGACTAGACCAATAAAATCATAAGCATGTTTTGAGCTGTTTACATCTCTCCTGCACGCGCGCTTGGCCGGAAGGTGTGTGATGTCGCGCCGGAGTCGCCGACAGAAAAGAAAAAAAAAACCCCAAAAACAGAAACACCGAAACCGACCACAAACGGCGTAAGTAGGTGCTCTGTGTGTGATTCTAGAGTCACCAGCAATGGGGATGGATGGGATGGGATGGGAAAACACTTCGCCCTCTGCGGTTACTTTGTCGGTTGTTCAGGTGTTAGGTGAAGAAAACCGGTCTCCGGAATAAAAAAAGGGTTCCGGCCCAGAGCCCCCAGTGCCGTGGTGATTATAAAAGGTTTTATTTCACTGTGGTTCGCTGGTTGTTTAGTAGTAGTTAAATTATTACACCCGTTTGTTACACTTGCCACTTGCGGCCTTTCCGCTTTTCTGACGATCCTGGGATTTATGGGAATCGTTCTCGATCTGCGCGTTAAATCCAACGAAAGCCCTTTTCCATCCATCGTTAGGGAACATCAATTAGCGCGGATCGTACGGAGCCGGCATTTCGTTTCGGCCGTAGCCGGAAATGCAGCTTCGGAGCGTACTCGATCAGCCTGCCGGTTTACCTTCAATGGTCAGCTTCTATTCCATTCGTCTATTCTGATTACTTTTTTCCAAACTCTCCAGCACACTCGAACACTTTTACACAAATACACACGCACGCACGCACGCACGCACGGTCGGATTGGCGAAATAAAAAATCCGGAAACGAGTTAAAACAAACAATAATAATAACACGCGTTCGACGCGACGGAAGAAATCACCCGATCGGACCGTCGTTCCAACCGACCGGTAGTAACAAGCAAACTGACTAGCCTGGCTGCCTGACTGCCTGGCTGCCTGGCTGGCTGGCTGGCTGGCTGGCTGACTGACTGACCAACTGACTGACTGACCGACCGGCCCCGGGAGCCGATGGAAAATCCGATGGAAACCTTTCGCTCACCTCCCAACCCCAACCACTACCAACCCAACTCTCCTCGCAGGAACAACCCGACGACGACGCGCGCACACACACACACGTACGCAGGCACGCACGCACGCACACACTACGGTAGCAGAGCGCGGCGCACACACACGGACCAGCAGCAGCTCTGCTCTGCCAGCAGCTCGAGAATGAAATAATCGGCGCGTTTTCGCTGTTCCCCAGGCGCATCTCGCCATCGGCTTTCATTCGCATCCATCCATCCATTCGTCGTCGTCCTCGACTCGACTCGACTCGACTCTCGACGTTCGTCGTTCGTGTCCCATCCGCGCGCGCGTGTGTGTGTGGGACGCGTCCTCGTTTTCGTTCCCGCAGCTTCCTCCCCGTCCTCGACGTCCACACACCTACACATCCACCCAGAATGTGCCGTACACAACACGGGCGCACCACAGACAAGCTTCCCTGCCCTTCGGTCATCTGCCTCCAAAGTGCCAAGGTTGTGGCGTTTCGGTTCGGTTCGCTTTCTCTCTCCTGCTCGCTCCTGCTCTCCTGCTCCATCGTGGCGTTTCCATGCCGTCGGGAGTGCAGCAGCACCCCATCGGGTGTGCTATCTCCCACTCATTAGCGCCCATGTTCCCATGTCCGCGCCGAATTTGAATCAAATGACCCTCGACGTTGCTAGCGACGGATTAGGTGGATCAAAAAAAAAAAAACAATCCAACCACACTCCGCTCCACGACCAACCTGAACACGAACGGTGAATTCAAACGTTTGTGCCCATTTTCGGAGGCACAAAAATGGGAGCGAAATTCTCGAAGGAGACGTTTTTTTTTCCTGCTCTGGTAGGGACGAACTTTTCGTAACACCTCATGCGGCAGCATGTCAAGCCGTGCACCACACCACAAACGATTTTCCCGTTAAGTGCCCGCTTTACGACGGCTTTTCCACGGCTTTTCCGCCGGCGGTCGGTGGTCGGTGATGCGCTTCATCCTCATGCGCTTCGTTTCGCGTGCCAAACGCCGTGTGGCCTCTTCTCTTCCGCGCGTATCGATTTCCATCATTATACACATACACACGCTCATGCTTTCCTTTTTCCGCCTCTCTCCGTGGGGGTTTTCCGTGCGTTTTTCCACACACACACACACACACACACACACACACACGCTCTCGCTCACACTCGCCTTGTCTCTTTCTCCCTCCCTCTCTCTCTCATTCACTCTCAGAGGCTAGCCTTATCACTCGCATTTCCGTGGGTAAATATTTTCCCACGTTTTATTGCAGCAGCAGCGATCGGAGTTTTCCTTCCCTTGCTGTGCTTTCCGCGGCACGCTTAATAACTCTCTTGCGCTCATTCGGCATTCGGTGCGCGCTCTAGCCATCTAGCCGGCTGCCGTCTTTAAGATAGACCCGTCCCGAGAACGAGATGGGAGGGGGTGGGATGGTGTGTGGGTGGTCCGGACTACTTTAAGTGATAAGACGCTGGGAAAAACTTCATAAAAAAGCGCTCGCACTTCCTTTCCCCTTCCCGAGCGCTTGGAGCAGTTGAAAATGAAGTTCGCATTGCAATGGGAAGTTAGCTTCTCTTTCATTCGTTGTCATTTCCGTTTCCCCTCCCACCCATCACCCTTCGGAACTCGGTCTCGCTCACTCCACTGCCCTGTAGTAGGCGAAAAGAAAATCTTCCAACTACCACTGAACGCGGAATTTCCCAGAACGGCACGAGGTGATGGGAATGTTGAGCGTTTTGAGTTGGAGGCAACAACAAAAAAAGAAAAAAGAGAACGGAAAATGATTCCCCAAAACGCACGCTTCTCTGGCCTTCTCCTTCTTTTCCCTTCCTCCTCCCAGCGCCACCGACCGCCACGACCGTGATCTGCATCACGTTTTTCCACCATTAGCAGGTTTGGGGCCACCCAAACGTCCGCCGTTCGCCAGCGTTTTTCATTTTTTTTTGTTTAGTTTTATTTTTTTGTTTCCATTTCCATCCATCCGCTCAGCGCGTGGAAAAGGGTCCTTTTGCTCCATGCTCCGAGCACGGGGAAGGATGCAGCGTCATCTTTCGACTGGGCGGTTTTGTTTTTTTTTGTTTTGTTCGTTGCTGCGCCGCGCTTTAATGCTGCCACTAACTCATGTGTAATATCAACAGCACTTTATGCCCTTGTGTGCTGACGAAAGCGAAAATTTCAAAAACATTCCAGCTCACCTGCTCCAGTCCGCTCCATTCTGTGCGTTCGTTTTTACCCACAGTCGCTGTGGAGGCAGAAGTTTTAATCAAGGTTGTTCAATATTATTTTTTAAATTGAGTTTTCTTTTCAAAATTGCCGCTCACGTTTTGTTCGAGCGCAAATAAAATCTTAGCTCGTTCGACGCGGTAATTATTGCTCAAACCCCTCATTGTCGAGACCGCAGCGTTTGAGTTGAGGGTTTTCCGCAAGCTCAAACTTCAAACGCCGTGCAGATTCGCATGTTCTACTCATTTAACGTATGTAAAACAGCATCCAGGGGTTGTGGGTAGGCAGTTGTTCCGCGTGTTTCTACGCTCTCATCAAAGCAAACCTGCCATCTACTCGGGTCCGGGAGAGGAGCGGTGGGACTGAGGGATGGGCTGGGCTGGGTGGGGTTGGGTTGGGCGCCCCTTCTACCTTCAAAACAATGGAACAGGGGGTGATTATTAAACGCTGTTTGATGTTGGCCCCGCACACGCCGTCCTAGCTGTGTGTCCCGGCTTCCTCTCCCACCACCCCACCGTGTCCCCACCACACGTGTGTGCGCACGTACGTAATACGAAACCCGTACGCGCGTACGATAAAACACATCCCGAAAAAAAAAAACAAAAAAAAATGCAGGCATTTGCCGAAATGGAGCAAACTGTCGTCCGGATGAGGCAACAGCAAAATCCGACACTAAAGCAAAAACGGGAAAAGAAAGAAAAATGCTCCAAATGTTCCCGTGCCCTCGGACGTGGATGGACTGGCAAAAAAGAAAAAGAAAAAGTAGAAGGTAACACGCATCCCGAACCGAAACTTGAACCCGAACACCGCTCAAACTGTGCATTGTTCTCGAATTCATCGATATGTTTTCCATCTTTTGACCTAAACAAAACTCTAACCCATCTTCCCCTCCCCCTTCCCCTCCCCATCGCCGAAACGAACACCCAGCGAATGATCTTTTCACCTTCAGGACAAACAAAACATCGGCAGCCAGAGCAGCGAGTATGTGTGTGTGCGAGTGAGACAGAGAGAGAGAGAGAGAGAGAGAAAGAGGGAAAGACAGAGGGAAACCATCGTACATCGCGCACGCTTTCCATCGGACCCATGGAGGCAAACAAGCGCACACAATATCCACCTTATCCGCCAGCATTATCCACCCGAAACGTTCGCTTGTCTTCTTTTCCACCGTTGGTTCTGCTTGTTTTTCCGTTTTTTTTTTCTTCCACTTGCCTGCTTGCTCCAAATGGTCCCGATTTTGGCGATCGTATGCAAATGCCCGAAATGAGGCAACCTCAGCGGGAGATAGGACAGATAGACACCAGCACAACGAGCCACGCCACATGTGACCCCTTGTGCATGCATGCGGGCAGCGTCGCCACCACTTTGGCCCACCGCTGTTTCGGGGTGGATGTTGTTTTCCACCCATCCACCTGCACGTTTGTTTTTTCCACCATTTTTCTTTTTTTTTTTTTGGCTGCGGGTTTTAAAATCTCGTTTTATCTCGACACATGGTTCCACCCTCCGGCTCCACGGTTTTTTTTTTCTTTTTCATTTTGTACGTGGAAATACGTGCCGCCTCCAGTGCTGCTCTCCCATTCGCTCTTCGGTTAATAACAATTCTTTGCCGCTACGACGACGGCTACCTGCCCGGGTGAGATTGATATTTTCCCAACGTCTCTTTTCGCTGGCTCATGCATGTTTCCGCGCTGCTCGCTCGCTCCCTTTTACGCTACGTTTTGTTTAATGCTTTCTTCCACCTCACCGTCCCGCGCTCACCACGTACGTAGCGGGAATCATAATTGTTAAAAAATTACAAAAATTAAGGCCGATGTTTGCCGGTGCGCGAGCAAAACCAGCAAGTCGGGCTACACCGGGAGGTGGAAAATGGAGATCAAAGTCATAAGATTAGCAGATGGAACGAAGAAATTAGAGCTCTCTTTTTGGAGATATGTTGCGGAAGAAACGTGCGCTTGTGTGGATGTATTTATTAATTTTCTATGACATATAGCTTTTCTATTCAAATTAATTTCAAAACAGGTTGCTTTGTTTCTAACGAATTATTCATACATTTAAAAAAAAATCTGAAAAAATGTTTTCTTTTACGAATAGCATCAAGCTATGAGCTCCATTTTTCTCAAATAAATCGTATAATATTAAATTAAAATAAATAGCTTTCATCCATATTTCCACACAACTCACAGCAGCGCATGGCAGCGGCTTTGATCCTTTGACGCTTTGCTGCACTCGCTGCAATTCAACAAATTACAGCATCACCGTTACGCTCCCGACGTCACCGCTGACGTCATCATCGTGCGGAAGGGTATATGACCCCGAGCCGGAATGGTGCATTCGCAACCAGGAAGAGCGAGAAGAAAAAAGCTTCAAGTTTTTGATCGAAAACCAACAAAAGTACGTTCGCCAACTTTCCCGAAACCGAGCGGAAGGAAACCCAGCTTTCATTTTCTGGCCTCCTTTGATGGGTAAACATGACGAACAAGTATTAAATGGAACATTTTTCTTTCCATTTCATTCTGTATAGAATATAGACACACTCTCTCTCACACACACACACATATCCTTCCGTTACATCTTTTTACGCTTTATCGCATCGTTCGCTTCGCCCCGCTCGTTCATTAGTGTGTGCGGCGGGCACCAGATGGCGCTACGCTACTTAGGCGCCCCCATCCATCGTACACACTAAGTGAGTAAAGCCGATGGAAACTGCAATTCATGAGCAGCAAAAAGGCTATCGTATCCCAGACCCGGAGCCTCTGTTCTGCTGCCGATGCTTTTGCATCGTACCGTACATATTTGGCACTACGTGTGGAGAACGTATGCAAGCGGAAAGTGGTAGGAAATATAAACGGGGAAAAAGCTTTTCCATATCCTGCTCCTGCAGTGTTTATTCCTGCAGGAAGTGATGGGTTTCATGGGTGTGTGTGTGGGTGTGTGTGAGTATGTGGTGGAATTTACTACGCACTACGGAGTTAGGAGCATTAAACCTCTTCATCAACCACAAGCCTCTCACTCGGTGGTGTTGGTTGCCCTCATTCCTCGTACCACCACACCCCAACACCCCAACGCCCCATCCACCAACCGATGGTCCGGAGGCTCATTACACACTTGTACCACTTCTAGACCACACACCACTACCACAACCACACACCGACATGCGCATTTTCCCAGCACTTGAGAGAACGAGTATGTGTGTGAGAGAGAGAGATGGGAAAAGGGACAATTCAAATATGGACACACACACACACACAATCACATATGTAGAGGACAAACTTCCTGTCGATCTTCTCACGTCCGTCCGTGGAGGACTTTTCGTCTGTTTATTTAAAACTTTGTTTCTCATTTTGCTTCGTTCCAAGCCTTTGCCTTTGGTGATTTAGTCGATGCACCTCCCCCGACGCAAAGGTGCGTGCGTGCTTTGGCCATTTCAATGCAAATGCGGTACGGCTGGTAGGAAAACAATCGTAAAGTGTGCAAAAAAAAATAAACCAAAACCGAAGCAATTCGGTAGGAAAAAGTCACGGGTAAAAAGGTTCAAACGTTCCGGACGGAAGGGCCGTCCGGAAAGTTTCAAATCAAAGGAAAAGCGACGTCCTTTGCGCTCGTCTTCAATGATTGAACTTATCACCCGAACCGACGAAGGCAAGGGAAGGAGACAAACGAAGGAAAGTATTGATTCGGGTAATGAAGGATCCATGTTTGATGATTTATTGTGCAGCGGTTTGTTGAATAGAGCTAGGGTTTTGGGTACGCTTCAAACAATGAACTTGGTGCCCGGTTTTAGCTACTTAATACAGCAGCTTCGAATAAAAATGATGAATGCTACTGTTGATATTTTCAGTAACATTTTGAACTTGGTTTTCCAAACATCAAGATGAGAAAATCCCTGTAAAAATGACTAGAAACTAGCTTTTTTTTCTCAACCTTCCGCAAAAACTGTTACACTTTCTCTCCCTCATTAGTTAAAGAGCTCAGTCCGCACGGAGCAGTAGAAAATAAAATAAAAAAAATACTTCAAGTAGACCACAGACAACATAAAAGTTATTGCGGATTCTTTTTCTCGTTTGCTCATTTCGTTCGCCGTATTTCTCCCGTGTGCTGCTCACTAACCTTGCACTTCGCTGCTCATCCGAAGACGACTCCACTCAAACCTCTACTCAGACGTCCGTCTGGTCGGATAGTTTTCATCTTGAAAACCCATCACAACCAATGCTCTGGTTCCGGTGAATGTGAAAGTGAAAACCTTCGCAACCGGGCCACCCGCACAGGCTTGGAAAGAAGAAGGCAAAAAAAAGCCGAGCCACCCCATAAAGATGAAGCGGATGCTCGAGCCGCAACGCGGGGAACCGAGGGAAGAACAATAATTCATGTTTGTGTGTCTCTGTGTGTGTGTGCGTGTGTGAGTGAGCGCTATTTTTTACCCCACACCACCCGAGAATAACGGATCGCCCACCTGTTTTCGGGCTGCGTGGGTCGGCGTGGGAATCGGTGGCAATATTTCGTCCGGCTGCTTCTCGTCCCGAAAAGATAAAAGTGCGCCATTCCAGGCGCCATGACGTGTCGCCGCACGATCGTGCGCTACCGTTGCGATACACGTTATAAACGATCATTGTTTATGAAGGCCAGCTGCGCGAGGTTGTGGGTTGAAGTGTTTGTTGCGTGTTGCGTGTGTTTAAAAAGATGCCATCAAGCTATTTCGATTCAATTCCACCGATGCGACGTGGTTCGAGGTGAGATTCAGAAGTGAAATAAATTGAGGTGGAAGAGGATCGTTGTTTTGCGTTTGCTTTTTCATCTCTCTTTTTTACTATTTTATTCGCTCAGCGCAGCAGCGGGAACTTTTTAACATATTTCATTGTGCCGTTTGTGGGCCCATCGGCATGAAAGGAGGGATGTTTTACGCTTGTTTCCATTATCGAGATTTTCCCACGAGAATTGTCCGCTGACAGGCGCAAACTTTGCTCTATCAAAGGCAGCCCTCTTCAGCGGTCGTCTCCGAGCGGACCGACCCGCTGCGCGTCGTATTCCAATCACGTTGACGCACGGTTACAAGTGTCCCTGGTGTAGGGAAAGAGAGTGAGAACGAGAGAGAGAGAGAGAGAGAGAGAGAGAGAGAGAGAGAGAGAGAGAGAGAGAGAGAGAGAGAGAGAGAGAGAGAGAGAGAGAGAGCGAGAGCAAATGCGTCTGTGTATTCCCTCACGAGCGACACACAACGCAACAGCATCGAAGCAGGCTGGGACGTCTCCATCGCGCCGTAATTCATACGGTTGCTAGCGTGAGCATCGTTTCGTTCGCGTTCGATCGTAAATAGAATCATTTCTAAAAATTGTTTCCATTTCACCGCTCCCCTTGCTCGGCGGCTCGCTGGAGCGTCTCACAGCGGACGAGGTTAAATACATCGAGCAGATTAGATGAATTCAATACACCGGCATCGCCTTAATGGTTCGACCTTTAGCTCCCCTCGGCCGAAACCGACCAGGCGTCTCCATCGCCTACTAACGAACTGCCAGGCGCCTCCATTAGTTTGTCGCTTTTGCCGGGCCCGGGAATTGAGTCGTTCTTTCATCACCGCACCCCGGACCGAGGCGGGGCAGGGCGGCCCGGGAGGCATGGTTTGTGGTTAGGAGAGGTTTTTCCCATTTTCCCACCACCAACATACCTCATCCCCCTGTCTCCCTCCCTAGCAGTACCGCCGCTGCTACCATGATTGATGAAAATCGGGTGTCAAGAAAACATCACCGATGCGCTGTTACTGTCTCATCCACAGATTAAGATGCTGATTTTTGGGCTGGCTGCTGGTGGATAATCCAATGAAAGTGCTGCCACTGAAAGACGCTATAGCCAAGCAGCGAAGGTTAAAAGCCGTCCGGCCGTCTGTGGCCATCGTCGCTCAGCTCGGGTCGGGACCCGAGCAAACCGGCACTTAAAAATGATTTGATAAATAAATAATCTAATTCCAACCTCCCGCCCACACACCAACCCACCACGGTGGTGGTTCGTCCTCACTCGCGCGTGATGTATGTTTTTTATTGATCTTCATCAAAAGTGATCCGGTGGTATTGAATTTATTGTTATAATCAAATCAGCATCCGTATCGATACATTTAAATTCCACATGAATATTAAACCGAACGCGAAAGGAATGCTTCCTTGCGAATGAAAGTGCGAAATATGATTTATGTTTTGAGCTAGCCGAATCCTTTGCGGCTGTAGCAGCCACGGGCTCTCATTCAACAGCGCCAAGGAGACCGTTCAAAATTACCGCCCGACCAAAACGGCTCGGGCCGTGTCCTATAAACATTTTTATATCGCCTTTCATCGCATGGCGACCGGCGAAATCTACACCTTTCCGCTTTCGGCAGGTGAAACCGTTGCTCCCAATTTATTCATCTCGCAATTGATATTGTAAAACATAAATTCCTCTCCACCGTTATTATGCTCATGAAAATCCATCTAAATAGAATCCTCCCAAGAGGAAGAGGAATAAAAGCAGCAGCTCCAGCGGGGGCACAAATGGGCGAATAAAAGAGGAAAGCAAAAAAAGGTCAATCCGAGCCCTGAGCCCTGGCTCGCATTAGGGCACTTGAAAACTGCTCCAGAATGATTTATACCGAGGATGGTCAGGGTTTTTGTAGGCGAAAAAGAAGCACACACACACACAGAGGCGCGCGCGTAGGGCGAGGGCAGCACGTTGAAGGCATATAAAATAAAAATCAAAACCAACCTTAAAACCGACCCGAACGGCATTCCTCCGCTTTACAGGGAACAAATTTGGAACGGTGAAGTAACAAAACGAAGCAGCATCATCAACAACAACAACAACAACAACAACGGGGGCCCATTAAAGAAGACACGGACGGAAAATAAAAACCAAACAACGGGACAGCGTAAGCGTAAGATCAATAAAACGCCGTTCGCCGGGAAATCGGTGGCGGTCGGTACCAGCATCACGAGGAAGGAAGGGAGAGAGACACAGAGATGGGAGAGGATGGGAGTGCAAAACGTACCATTTTGCCGAGCACTTAAACGGTCATCTGCGTGTCTTCTCTATTGAAAGAGGAAAATGGGTGTCGCCTCACCACGCTCACCCACTCTCCGCCCGCCCCACCTACCTGCCCGAAAGGGGGGGGGGGGGAAGTGGGCGGTAAACCCACAGACGTCGAAATGGCACCCAAGGCAGGAAATGGGAAAGTTGTGCGAAGGGAAAAAGCAACGACGAAAGGAAAGCGGGGAAAAAAACAAGCGCGTGCTAGAGAAGCATAGGAGCAACATCAAGTAAGCTCACCACCATTGACACACACACTCACTCACACATACAGGCTTTTAGTTTGTGTTACGCGTTTTATTTTTTTTTTTGGCGGGCGCAAAACGGGCCACTTTATGCCGTGAGCCGATTCCGCAAAAGCTGACGGTGAAACTTAAAATGAATATAACGAAGCGTCCCCGCAGAGAACCGCGCGGCAAAGGAACCGTTTGAGCAAAATGTATATATGCCCGCAGGACGTTGCTCGCTCTTACCCCGTTCTTCCCGCAGCAAGCGAAGCGCCCGAGTGAGCGAAAGGGTGGTGTATTTTCTTTCCTTTTTTTCTGTCCTGTGGCACATGGAACCAACAGCCACCAGCCACCAGCATATTGTCGCGCGAAGAAAGCATGAAATTAGCTACGAAACACAATTGCCACTTGGTGTCTCGGGCACGTTACCAGCATCCGCGCGTAGCCTGCCGTTGTTATGCCATCACCCCCGTCCCCCCCTCCTCGTCCCCCTCCCCTCGGTCTCCCCTCGGGCGAACACTTCAATTCAATGACCCACACAGCACGCGGGCCCACGAGAGGATGGCGTGGCGTAGTTGGGCTAAGTTTGCGTCGTGCGTTCCCGTTCCCTTTCCCTTTCCCCACACCACTCGCGGCCACTTCACGCTAGACCTGCTCCTGAGACGACCGGACGGGGTTCGTCTCAATTCGACACGGCGCGCTATAATCGACCGAAGTGGGCGAACTGAGCGTGTCCCTTCCGGGGCGGCCACGGTTGGGAGCCAGCGTGTCTTTTTGTTCTCGTCAAATTCATTTCAACCTTCCATTCCGAGCGCGCTGCTGTGATAACTTCCTGTTTGGAGCCTTCAAAAAGACGAGCAAAAAAAAACACACACACACATAACGGACGCATAAAGATGATGCCCTGTGTGAATTTTCCACCGACAAAGGCAAGGGACAAAACCCAACTTTTTTCTCTTCCTTCCTTCCCAACGCAAAACTAACCCTGCGTGAGTGTGTGTGTGTGTGTGTGTGTTTTGTCATCCATCCACATTTTGTCAAGCACCGTGACGTACCTTTTGTCGAACGACAACTTTCGAAAAAGTTGTTCAACCCGAAACACCTGAGTAGGCTCGGCACAGCCTACTGAGCGCACGAAGCAAACCCAACAATGGTGCAGGAAGTTTGGTTCGCATTTCGAGAGCAATGCTAATATCCTTCCAGTCCACCGATACTACCGTTTCCCCTGGTTGTGGATGGAGTTTCTACGGGTATTCCTTTTTCTCACCCACCTCCCTGGCGTATTCGCTCGTGAAACCGGAAACACGCAATTTAATGCTTGCACTCTAAATTGACTCTTGACTTGGCGACGACGATGGCGACTTCGTTGCGTACACGGTTTGTGCCAATTTTTCCGCCCACTTTACGTTACAATAATAAACAAACACGCTTTTTCGGGCGACTCGAACCCTGCCTGTCCTTTTGAAAGCTTGGGCGATGTTTTAAGTACCTGCTGCCTCTTGAGCTTGATTCACAATGACGAATTTATCGGCCACATTACCGGGTCGAGTAGATACTGTCGAAACTCTGACGCTCTTCTTCTTTTTCACCTTAAAAGCCATACAAAGCCCAACGCTCAACCAGTTGCCATCACTTTAAAGAATTTATTACTAATTGCCTCACTTTTTGCCGCAACAATCCATCTTGTACGAGCGCCTTCGAAGGCAGCAACAATAAAACTGTCCATTTTACTGTCCTTTCCCTTGCGACGGAGTATGTACATGTGTTGCTTAGATACAGCACAATGGAGTTGGGCGACATCACGAAAGAGGCAGGTTAAAGCATGCCATGTTTTGAGTGAGAAATCTTTCGGCCAGCAGTTTCGCAACTATTGGCGTTCCTTTGTCCCACTAACGGAGCAGCACCTCGTGCTGACATAGGCAAGTTGCTAACCACTATTTCAGAGTATTGCGGAGCTATATATCCGGCATTTTAGTCGGCTAGCGTATCATCTTTATCGCAGGAGTTTGTAGAGCCTTTAGATGGATGATTCCGGTTAAGGATTTCGCTGATGTTGTCCGCTTTGTTTCCCGAAACAGAACAGCTGATTTCACTTGCCGCAAATTTTCTTTCCTTTACCCCATCCCATTTCCACGCGGCACGGTTGCAATAGCATACGTGAGTTTTATTTAAGCAAAAAACTATCTCCAAATCCAAAGGCACTGATAGAGAAGAGTAGAACGGTTGGGAACAAACGGACGCGCACGTCTCACGCTTGTGCTTACATAAATACGGCATGATGGTTCACTTCACCATGCAGCAAAGACGCTCGTTTAGTTGTTCGTTATATCTTACATCTTGATTGTCTTTTATAGAAACTTTGTTTTTTCGTTTTATAAAATGCTGTACGTATACAATATATTGTGCTCGAAAAGACGCTGCTGTTTGTAAAATGTTTCTCAAAAATAGTAGTCTCCAGTGTAAAAACAAACTTGCGTGCGCTGTTAAAACAAAAGCTTCGTATATCATATCATACGAGCTCTGATGGCAACTCTTCATCTTGCTTCGGTGGCTTTCTGTGCGTACGTTGTGTGTTTGTGTGTATGTGTCGTTCCTGATCCTGCTCTACGAATCGCTCTACATTCTGCTATAGTCGGTGTGATATGCGAGTTACGATCGTTTGTGTACTACTGACTCTACTGCAAGCTCGAGAGTGCCTTCTGGAATGATGAAAATAGACGGTGCTGCAACAAGGTCCACTGCCGCCGTGGCTAGACTGTAGGTTAATTGTTTGCACGAAGGACTGTCGCATAATTCCGTTTCACAGTTGCTTGCTTGCTTTTTGCCTTCAAGTTTTGTAACGTTCGTCGAATGTTAAAATTACATCTTAATGTTTAGATCCACTTAATTTTGGACGCACCTACTGAATCCAAAAACGAACCTTACAGCTTGTCAATCCTTCTCATAAGCATCGTAAGTGGAATAGGGTACTGTTTTACCAGAAAGAAACGAAGGAAAGATGTTGAAGGGCGGGAGTTTTGGCAGGAAAAGCTTTCCCTATTACGATCTATAATTTATACGTTTATCACAAGAAACTCTTATCTCTCATCACCGTTCGTTAAAATTTAGCTTCCAAAGTTCGCGCCCCACACACTTCCAGAAATCTGTTGGAAGTGGCTCCGGTTACCGCTTGCTCTATGCGCGTCACAAATATGGATCGATATCGTAATAAATGCTGGGTTTACTTTTAGAATTTATCTGACCGGTACGGCGAACTTCGATATTCTAAATAAAAAAACACGCACAAACGCCAACCAGGAAATCTGCGTTTTTGTCTTCGCTACACGATCAAACGATAACGCGCAGGCTTTGTAAACGAAATAGTATGAACAAATGCTGCTGCCATACGCTCGGAAACAAACGTACGATATCAATACAATTCTGCATGGCAAACTTCAACCGAGACGATTGCATTGGAATCTATCATGATTTTGAAAGAAAAAGTATGTTAGTATAGATTCCAAAACTCACAAACACACACACACACGCACCGTTCGTCAAACAACCGTACGAACGGATGCGTCCGTGTGCTTACTTTTGCACCTTAAAGTATGCTTATTGAATGCATTTCAAATGGAGTAGCGTCACCGGCAAACGCCAAAACGCCTCCTTCCTGTTCCTATGAGTTCTTGCTTACCCTATGGCATGCTTTTGAAAATTAAATGACGCCTAAAAAACCAATCGTGCCGGACACGCATACAGCTTCCTAAAACCGAGTTTCCTATCAACCGGATCGTAGCTATCGTTACGATTGCAGCACACATGTAGGTGCTAGTAGAGATTGCGATTGTGTGTGTGTAACTTAAACTAGTATCGAATATGAGTCGATTTTGATGCTTTCTGTTCTATCTATCGCTTCGTTTACTTATCTGCTTAAATTATCGCGTTCTACAAAAAAACCTATCGGAATCGTTCTACCATCAGTGTGTAAAGTGAGAAAGTGTAAAAGAAAAATGTGTATCAAAAGGGAATCGAAATCGAAAATGCAAAATAATCTATCAAGATCGTGTCTTGTCGCAGTCATTATGGTTTCTTCTAGGAATGTGTGATACAGTTCGCTGCTGTTACTCTTTTTTCTTTGTCTCAATCGTGGAAGGGGTTGTTTGTTTCGCTTATCGGTACGTTGCGACTCGTTCATTTTGCTAAATGGTTTTCTGATTCGAGTTTTAATTCCTATTCCAACGTCTGTCTGTTCCATGCACAGGCTCTCTCGTCTCATCATCTATGTTTCTCTATGTGGGCAGGGTTAAGCTGTTCACTTTCGGCACCCTGTTTTGTGGATGATATTCCGCCGTCGTCTCTTTTTTGCTTCCCTAAAAACAAGAGACATAAAGAAGGGTCTGTTGTTGTTCGTTCGATGCAGACCATAAGCCGCCGCCGCCTCCTGTCGAAAGCCATTATCGAACGACTGATCCAACGGTCAGCCGTATAATCCTCTAGCGTCTGGGTCTGACGTGTGCAGCATTTAAAATAGCATCCTTCCGCTTTCCGGTAAGCAGGTAAGTTGACGTTGGGATTGATAATCTGGAAGATAGAGAACACCACCGATGCAAGATATTAGTCTCAAGGTATTTATCAATGCGATAAAATTTTGCGCATTTTTGCGACATTTTTGCGTCTGATTTATGGTTATGATGAAACAAAAGCGTGTCTGGTGGCGTAGAAACATCGCGAAATCAACCTTTACGCAAAATCGCGCCCTCCCCCCATCTATGTCCCGGACTAGGCAGATAACGTTTTTGTAAGTATGACGCTCACATGAGTCAACTTTCGATTTGATGACTGCTCGGAAAGCGATTATTACCGAGCCGTTTTTCGCAGCATTATGTCGAACTGGCTGACGTCATACAGTTCGTCTACAATGCAATCGAATGTCGCTGTGTTTCGCAGAATGTTTCATGTACCGGAAGGCTAGTCACCTGCTGTCGATGATTGAAGACAAACTGCATTGTTATTTCTCACGTAGAGCAATAAAAAAGACACTACCCCACAAGGGAAAAAAACAGAGTTACCTTAAATCACTTAACCGTACGTTAATCATAGATTAGATAACGTACACCCTCTTGCTTTCCGATCATCTGAACGAAAACGACGGGAAGAGTGGGAGAAACAACACTACGAAATGTTTGCTTCTAAAAAAACACCATTTGAAGTGGAGCAGCATAAAGATTGGCTTGTCAGCTATACGTGATCGTACGCGCGTTCCTCCGTGCGATAGAATCTACTACAGCTTACAAAGCAAAACTTGAGCTGAGCAAATAAATAGAGCATTTATCAACAAACACGTGCTATTATTTCGTCTACCACCAATGGGTCTCCCCTTTTTTTGGATCCCACCTCCCCCCCCCCCCACCCCTTCTGCTGTTGTTCTTCCTCATCCGATACGGGTGTGAAGCTATCTCACTGACTGCTCTCTTTCCCTTCTGCCGCATACACACGCAGGCACGAGGGTGTCATCACGGCAATGGCAAAGAATTCCTTTTATGATAACGACATATATTGAATGTTTACAAAACGATTTCGTCGCTATGATAATCAAAACATCACGCTTTGTGGCCGTTTTTTTTACTGTCGATACCGCCACTATCGAACGCGTTGGAAGCGTTTCATTATCTGATTGATGTGATAGGACACTCGATGTATAATGTTTATTTAAAAGTAAGCGAGAAATAAACAACAACACCAATCTCTACGAAGGTCGCCTTCACGCAGAACCGACTTCATACGGTCCAAGCAAAAATCGAAAGAAAACAAAAGTTGGTATAAAAGTTTTCGCTGAGCTGATTTCTTCATAATGCCCAGCACCCCGACATGGTTATGTTTACACGAATACATGTTTGCTGTACTGATGTTTACAATAATTATGCATTTGAGTAAGCGCTTCGAGCTGAACTCGACCGACTGTGTCACGTGGACGTGTTGCAGAGTTCTAAAGTCAGCTGTCAGCTCTCCCAGCTGATCTCCCTCTCTCTCTCTCATTGGTGCGAGTTGATTAAAAACTCTTTCGCATTTGCGTCCCATTAGTTCCAATCCATTTACAACATTACCCGATTAGTGGGGTGATCTTCATACGATCGTGCTCAATCCCGAGCGAAACGGCTAATGCCAGCACGCGCCTGTTGCTTGACGAGATACAAAAAAAAAACACTGCCCGTGTGTGCCCGTATCGCTGGAAAGCAAAGAATCGGAAAAGCAAAAAGTAAATAATTGATAACTTCCCATATGACCTCCGAGATCGTCGCAAGCTTCGTAGGCGTCAATTAAGACACAGGCGTTCGTACGGGTGATGGTGGTGGTGGTGGTGGGTTTTTGTCCACGTCGTTATGTTTTCAACTGGGTCACACAAACTGTCATTCATGCAAACACATACACATGTGCGCCTGCGAAAGCGTCAGAGTAAAATAGAAAAGGAAAGACAAATCAACCCTCTCAGCACCCGTCATCCAACCGGGTGGTTTGTCCGCATCGTGCCATGAATGGCTCATTTTCGTGCGTTTTGCGATCAAATGGGAGCACAAGCGGGACACACGCGGTTCCAATTCCAGTCACAGCTATTGACTAGACCGACCCTTAATTCCCTGCAGCACAGAGCAGCGTTCGAGCGATCGAAGGTCTTCGCTTGCCCTTCTCAGTTGGGTTGAGGAGAAATCTGTTAATCGGAGGCCGTGCTGCGACAAAACGCGATTGGAAACGTGGGCCCAGAACGAAGCGAACCAATGTTGCGCAACACAGGTTTTGTGTGTGTGTGTTTAATTACTCGCCTCACTAAATGGCCACATTCGCGAGAAATTGCAAGAATATTTACGACTCTCGAAGTTAATTAAAATGACATTTTGGTCGCGACGAGGGAGCAGTCACCACAATACGGCCTGCAGATGCAAATTGCTATCTTCACACGTACTCCACGCACATTCCACAGGGAGGAGACACCGGTTAACACCTTCCTTAAGCGCTCAGATGCCACTTTCTCTCGCGCGCACCTCGCAGCGAAAGCATATTTTATCGTTGCGTCGCGAAAACACAATGTCATGTCACAAAACGGTTGATGGCGATGGCAATTCCATTCCATCAGGCAAAACCGGTTTCAACCCGTCTGCCGGCGTCCGAAAAATAAAATAATGCAAAATTCTTTCCTCCAGAGCAAACGATCGATCAAATGGTCGTAAAAAAAATCGTCGTTCGCCGATCGGTCGACGCACAGCGTTCGCTACCACGCACCTCCGACTCGAGCTGCAACCCTGCAGCAGCCTGCAGGGGACATATTTATCGGTTTCCCATTCCCAAACGGGCGGTTTAAAGAATCGACCCCCGGGTTACACATAACACGAGGCGGCGGCAAGTAAAAGCAGGTCGCTCGCTCGCCCTGTGTGCGAGATGCTGGCAAACACACACCACCATCCGACACCGGACAAACACCAAAGGAATCAGGTTTAAACTAGTTCCGACCCGAAGTGGACGACACCGAGTAGGGAGTGCGGAGAGCGAGCGCACCGACAAGGTTTCAGGAGGAACAGTTTTTTTTTCCTCTTTACTGGCAACGCTGGATTTGCAGCATTTTATGCAACGATTGGCTAGCTGGCGGTTGTGCTTGTGTGTGTGTGTATAAGTATGATCGTGCATACCACTTACACCGTGAACGGACGACGATCGGTACGAACGATTATTCAATTTGCCATGTTGTCCTCCATCGGCAACACACCCCAATGGCTTTCAATATTCCTCTCACCAGAGTCTTAGCTTTATTTGCTGTACATTTTAACATCCACTCGCACTCGCTCCAGAAAAGAGTGAATCAATCGAGATGAGAATGTGTTAATCATATCGTCAAGCTCGGGCCATAACACCCGCCAGCTGGGCGTTCTGTTTGGATGCTACACTGCTACAAAGCGAAACTAGAAACAGATGCAAAACTTCGTAATCGTCCGTCACCTGGCCACCTAACCGGTGACCGACTCGTGCATCCAATTGCTTTGATTTATTTCGCTGCCACAGCGGACGAATCGACCGAGGTCGTAACAGAATGAAACGGTAGCAACAACGCAGTAGCAGCAGTAGGCTATTCATGTAATTGACTGGATTTGAATTTAAACCAATCCCAGGCTCCCCCCAGGTTGGATTTCGCGCTCGCCTACTGCATCGTCGTTGCTACGGATAAATAAAATCCTCCCGGACAACCAACGACGACGATGACGACGACGCCCGACGACGACGTCGACGATGACCGAAGGGTCAATTCAATGTTAACCCATCTCCATCTCATCCGTCACACACGTCCGTCGGTTCTCTCTGCCGTTGCTGCTCATTCCACACACCCTATCATTTCATTGGTTTGTTGTTCACCAGCAGCGCTTTGTACCGTCCCGTGCTCGAAGAGGAACAATGCCGCGCACAGATGTCGACGCAAACACGGTCATTACGCGCGCGGTTTCGAGCATAATAAGCCGCGGCTCTACCGTTGCATTCCGAGTCGTCGCGTCACCGAAAGCGGAATCGGGCGTTAAACAAGCGCGCACGTGAGACACGAGACTCGAGATGAATCGCTAAAACCAACAACAAAAACAACAACAACAAAAGCAAGCAAAAAAGGTGCACCGATGCATGTATACTCACACAGACACACGCGCGCTCCCGCAGCGCACACAATACCAGCCAGCAGCACATTCCAAACCGATGAGTTTCATGGGTCAGCCAACACCAACTGACAGCATTATACCATCATTCCACAGCCAACTGACAGCAGCCTTTTAAAATGGTCGTCGACGACGATCGCAGCAGGCCAGGCTCAGGTTGGTTTGCTAGCCAGCCAGCCAGCCAGCCAGCAAGCCAGCCAGCAAGCAAGCAAGCAAAGCATAAAACGACCGACCGCACGCACACACCTGAAAGCACGCTTGCTTTTAAAGGCATGATCGATGCTGCACAAATGTACCGAAAAAGAGTTCAAAAGAGAAAGAAAGAGAACAACGACACGGGGCCTAGTGCCTAGAGTCAACAAACCGCGATCATCAAAAATCACGGTGAGAGCGGAGGAAGAAGAAACAGTACTTCGGTGGAAAAGTTCCATCGTCCTCCCCGCCACCCCCCACCCTGTTTCCTCGTATCGCACCGTGGCTGGATGCATACGCCCGCCGCACAAATCCATGGGAACATCGGACGGCCCCAAACGTGATTGTGTTGTTTTTTTCCTCTTGCTCTTTTTGGTGTGTATGTGTTCCTCGTCACGGCGCAAGTCGCGAGCGATCGACAGCCAAAAACGCCGGGCTGATGATGTTGCCGATGCCGATGCCGTGTGTTGTTATTTCTCCCAACCTCCCCAATCGCCTGACTGCTTCCTTCAATCAGAGCCTTCTCTCACGCACGCCTCCAAAAAGCGACGCGACCGAAAAAGAGCATAACGAGCTGCTCGGGCCAAGCTACCATGCGACGGCAACGACGACAACGACGGTGAAGAACCACCACCACAGCTCTCTGGCAACTTCTTCTTCGTCGTCAGCGCGCTGACTGCTGCGCTCCTATGCTCGTCGTGAGAAGCCGCCGTCGCTGTCGAATGCGTTCGTTCGTCGATTGCTGCTGCTGCTGCTGTTGCTGCTTCTTGGTGCCTTCTCGCTCGCGGACTTCTTGCTCTCCTTCCCGACGACCCCGGACGAGAGCATGGGAAATGACGGCAACAGCGCATACCATAGCGCGTGCAAGATCGCGTCGTGAGCAACTTCAACCAACCAACCATCCAACCCCGCTGCTGCCGGGGTGGAACCACGAAGGCTAAAGTCCGGCCGGGAGACCGGTGTGGAGGATCTACATGCGAACCGCATCTCAACTGTCTCGTGAAACAGGTTACGAACTTCTGCAGCTACGAGGGCGACAAACTGCAACCTCTTGCAGCAGTGTCCCCCTTTTTTTCTCGCCCGTGAACGGATGCATGACCGCTTCTTCGCTTATCTTCTCGAATGATCGATTATCCTCCTCTCTGTGCCTTCTCCCTTTGTTCTCCTAATGTTCGAGGCCGATGCGAATGTGTCCTCTTTGTAGCGATATCTTATCGACACCATTGAAGGATTACTCGATACCATCTTCCCACTTGAACGGCGATTAAACGATTTATTGTGCATCATACCACTATCAACCTGTCTCCTGTGAGCAGGGCAGGTATCGTACGTGTTGCAACTCACTCCAAACCTTGGCTCGAAGGTTCAAAACGGCTCTGGAATGTAGCCCATTCCCCCCGCTTCCATGGTCGCTTGGTGGGTCGCCTCATCGACCTACTTCGGACACCCAAAAATGGTCATTCGCATGATTCATGTCACTTCATTTTATATTTAAATTTTTTGTGCCTTCCTGTGCCTCCCGAGCCAACATAATGAATCACCCTGAGAATGTGCTTATGCATATTAAAACTATCTGAGGGCGAAACGATAGAAGAACAAGAAGTGAAGGTAAAAAAAATCCTGCTCTCCTCACGAGCCAATTGATTCGAGATCCGAGGTTCGTGTGAGAAAAGGAAACGCCAATAATTTAACCATCCAGCATTATTGCTGCCAGTGCGTTTTCGACATTGCAGACACCTTTCCCGGTATGTTTGTGTGAGTGTGAACTCACGCGCATAAGAAAGAGAAGGAGATAGTGGAATGGAGATTCGCTGGAAGATTTTGCCCTCTGGTAAACCACTTGAAAGCCACCCGCGCGGCTTTCGTCCGCAATACAGCCATTTCCTGCACTTATGGGATTCTACTTCTCGAGGATATGTGTTAGTGTTGTTCTTACCTGAATTGGGGTCTATCATCCTGTGCACGATGAGAAGAGATCGACGATGATGTTGCTGCTGTTGCTGCTGCTGCCGTGTCTTCCTATCCAGATGGTTCGATTTGGCCATCTATCCATACTATGCGGTGAAGATGCTTTTTCAACATCGTTCGACCGCGCGAATCGCAACGCACGCATGCGGCGCTTCTTGAGACTCTTTTGCGGATTGTTTTGTTTCTTTTTGTGTGTGTGTGTGTGTGTGTGTGTAGGGTGGGAAGGAGGAAGTTTTCGATTATGATGTGTGGCTGCGTTCGGTTCTGGTGAGGGGTTAAATGATTCATTCGCGCATTCTTTGTCTTCTGTCGCATTCTGTCTTCGCTATTCGATCGGTTCTCGTTGATGGTCGGACAGCCGGAATGGCGTGGGAGAAGAAGGTGGAAAACGGGATGGGATACCTTTTGCGGTATGGAAAAGGGGAGCATCCGACTGACATGTTCTTCTCAGGATGCAATACGGTTGTGTGCGTTTTGATGCTTGTATCTATACTACCTCCTTGCCTTGCATCTTTTGTGATAGATCGCAGATGATCTCTTTGTAGATCAGCGGATCAATGTTCTTGCCCAGCTGGTACAGAATGAACCAATCGCCCATCTGGCACCGGGAGGCAATCAGTTCGACCTCATCGTGCGTGGAAAGCCGCGAACGAGCACGCAACATCAGGAGTCGCAGCTTCGGCATCATGATCACGGCCGCACGGTACACCAGCGAGATGCCGGTGAGGATGGTCAGCAGAATGAACCAGAACCACAGGAACACGTAGATCTTCTCGTTGACGATGTTCAGCGGCAACACGCACAGACCGTCGAACTTCTGCACACTACCGGACGGACCGTACTTGTGGAAGGTACACTTGGTCACTTTCGGAAACACGCGCGCCATCGGATCGCCACGCTCCTCGGGTTCCATCTCGGTGAAGCGCACCACATCGCTACCGTACGTCGTGAACTCTCCGTCCAGGAAAAAGTCCATGAAGTAGATCTGTCCGAGCACGTTGACGAAGTTTAGCAGCTCGCAGAAGAAGAACCGCATGGCATAGAAGTTATGGCCCCTGATGTTGTCCGCAAAGTAGTCGACCAGAATCTTCTTGCGCTCCTTCGCCTCCTCGTTCATGATCGGCATGTTGAGATCGAGCACCAGCATCTTGATGCGACCACCCTCCCACGTCTTCCACAAGTAGCGCGGCACGTAGAAGAGCATCGCTTGGAAGAACAGCACGAAGCAGACCCACTGGTAGTACTTGTGGTACTTCACCTCATCGTGACCGTCGACGTGGCTCGCGACACCCGGCTGCACGATGTCCTTCCCGGCGATACCGGTCAGACGGTTCGGGATGGTGAACGTCGAATAGATCCAGCAGTAGGTGTCCATCACATTGAGCGGAATTTCATCAACGATGCAATCGATCGGATCGCCGATGTACTGTCGCGAGGTGACCAGCAGCGAGAAGGCGATCAAAATGACCACCGTTGCCTTGTAGTGCAGCCGGAAGATATTGTTGTCGATGCACACCTGGTCTAACTTCAGTAGACCCTTCACGGATCCGAATACATCAAACATGATGCCGCCGTTTGTGTTCACAAGCAAGAAACGAAATTAAACACACACGGACCCACACAAGCCCACAAACATGCACTTTTCACCGAGTTTCGTTCGCAAATAAACGCTCAATCAGCGTTAAACTGACGCGACGCGACGCGCTTCACACACACGGTACACTTGGCTTGGGTTTTTGTTCCTGCAAGGGGAGAAGGGTCGAAGCAGGCACTAAATCACGGCGGCGCCCTTAGCGACGCAGTTTAACAGCTCCTCTCGTTGGTTTTTCGTCCGTTGACGATGCTTTGCACTGTAAATAATCACGGAAAAGAGAGAAAAAAAATCGAACTATCAACACACGATGATGAAATACAGCGAGTGCGTTGTGTTGCCAATGGTGACGCGTCGTTGTTTGCTTCTTCTTTCTCAATCGTTAAGCACACACATGGAGGCTCGCTGAACTTTTCCTAATTCTGACTGTTTTTCTTTTCTTTTTGTTAAATAGAACGCATCTATGCACTTGCTTTCCTGTGCTATTATCGTCCTACTGCATATGTCTCGGGAAAACAGATTTATCATCACAAATTACTATCCAAGCACTAGGGCGAACAAACTTTAGCGACAACCTACTGGAAGTTGCGCGTTCAAAGCAGTATTTGATCCATTATGAAGATCCCACGTTTGATAAATTGAATTAAATTCAGAAACTTACGCTTCTGCTAAGCAAACACAACGCTTTCTAAGAATATGTTTCAAAAATATTTAGCTTACACACCAACAGCGCAGCAGCGTTACCTTTCCCTGCGATTTTTTTTTGTTTTTGAACAAGAAGAACATTGAAAAGAACACTAGCATCAAAATTTCCACTGTCAAATCGGACAGCTGGATCATCTAGCTTCTACTGTACCTATGAGCGGATGATATCACCAACAGGAATGGGATTTGCCGTGTCTTATCACCGGAATTCCGATCGTGAAACAGGCAGTTTGACCGTCTAACAAAAATATTTTATCACCAAACTCGGTTGCGAGTTTCGAAATACCAAATTTCATGAAACAATTCAGCCAGAAAAAAACCTGAACAAGAACATTTTACAAACTTTACCGCACGTACAATGGATTTGATTATCACTTATTGATGTGGTAACATATTTTTAAACGCGTTTATGCTTGAGCATTCGCTGAGTACAAGATTGGGTCTCATTTACATAGATCAAAAACACATGATTTATTTCAAAATATGTAATTTATAACAAAGTTTTGCTCATCATCAAGTCGGTAAGTTTTGCTAGCAATGTCTTACAGTCTAAATAGGACTATTAACATAATAAGAAGTGTGCCAGTGCAATATCTTGATCCGCATCTAGACAAAAGACGATAAAAGGTGACTGCAAAACCATTGCAAACGGTGTCTCACACATCTCGTTCAATAAATTACATCCAAAGAAGTACTCGATGATACATTCCGCGATTCGAATCACCTCGAGCGCACAGGATTATGAAATCTTTTTCCGGACTGCTGTGAACCGTTCCATGTACGCTTCGTATCCTTCCAATTCGTTGAACTGCTTCGAGTTGAACAAATTGCCATCTACGCAGAGGTTGCAAACTTTCGATTCGATCAAAATTCTTGGATGGATGGCGGATATCTGTAGACAGTTCTCCTCTAAACGCAGGGTCTTCAGCTTAACACAATCGGCTATCTCTTCCGCCACGATGGTGATTTGGTTTTGGTTCAAGTTCAGCTCGGTTACTTGGAGTGATTTCACTTCCGGAGGAACTTCCGTTATCTTGTTGCGCGACAGATCGAGCAGATCGAGTTGCTTCAGTTCGCAAAAAACTACCGGGAACGTGGTTATTTGGTTGTTGCTGAGGATCACCTGCTTCAGATGGGTGCAGCTCGACAAACTACTGGGAACGCTGGTCAGCAGATTGTTCATCATGTTGATCGTTTCCAGCTTGACCAGCACACCGATGCATTCGGGCAATGCAGCTATTTTGTTTCCACTCGCATTCAGATGCTTGAGGAGTGTGAATTTCGCTATGTCTTCGGGTAAAACGGTGAATCGATTTTCTGATATATCCAATGTTTTCAGTACATTTGGGAATGTTTTCAACGCCGATGGGAATTCGTCCAGCCGTAGCAGAGATATCTTCAGCACACCCGTTTTCTTCGCAGTCTCAAAATGTTGCTTCACTTGTTTGTTTCCCATGATTTCGGTGATAAAAAATGTTCAAAACTGGTAAATAATGTTTCCACTTCAATTTAGAATGGTTGGTTGTTATTCTCCAATGATTTTGTTGTTGTTGGTGTATTTCTTTTTGACGTTTTGAGTCATTGGACCGGTGTAAAAGATAGAGTATATAAATGGTATGCTACATTTTTTCGACCGGTCAAAGGACTACGATATTTTCCATTTTTTGTCATTACTTTGATACTTTGATTATTCTGTACGATATTTTACTACAATTTCTACTGAAATTCTTTTATTAATTATTTTGTTTCGCACCTCGTATTGCTTTCGGTAAATTAAATCAACGGATTTCTTGTTCTTCTTTTCCAACCCATTTTGACATTTTGGAAACCGCCGCCCGAAATTAGAGACGAGTTTGTTTACATCTGAAGTTCGTTGCCGACGAAAATCGTCAATTGCTGCTGTGAAAAAGTGTTCTAAGACGATTGTGATATTATGTTGTAGCTCGGCATTTACTCGTTTATACTAGTTCGTTGCAACGTTATCGGTAACACTTCAGCGAAAAGATGAAGCTAATGTCCTTATCGTCAATCTGCGGCATAGTTTTCCTGTGTTATATTCTACATTCCACGTACACACTTTATATGCTCTTCCGTGCACCGCAGTGCACCGATACGCCCTGTTATCGCTCCCAGCTGACCAAGGGAAAGTTCCTGCAGCTATCACTCTACACATCTCCGTTTGCGAATCCTCCGAATGGAGGAAAAGTGGCCAAATTGGGCACGATCAACCCGTTTGATCCATTCATTGAGCTCGAACGGTATGTAATAAATAACGCATTATAATGGCTAGACGGATTAAAGTAAACTGTGTTTGAATGATTTCAGAACATTCACCATCACCCTGCCAAAGGAGACACGCTCCAATGGCACTTTGTACATGTTCGCGGTGCTAACGAAAGGTGCCAAATCTCTCGAGTGGGACGCGGTACGGAGCCAGAGCACGTCTGTGATCAAAAAGTTTGCTCTGACGCACTACATGGTTCCTAAAACGGCCACCATTAATTTACTAAACGATAAGGTATGTATGCGACACACCAGCGAGCGTGTTTTGCGATCGTTAAATTAACCTTCATTGAACATACAGAGCACAACACGGAAACCCAAAAAATCGGTCAATCAAAAACGGGTCGCTCATATTCGACAAAATGTATTCATCCACATCATTACGGAGGACTTTTCCGTGTCACCGAAGGATGTGCCGGCGGAACTGGCGCGCGACATTCGCATCACTCCGGACAATCTGGTCATGCCTATCATACGGAACGACTTTGCCAAGGAAAAGTTGGCCGATTTGGTGGAGATTGAACCGTCGACAACGGAAGCCATGCTGACGATGCACTACGCTCCCAGCTCGGTGGGCAAGATCAAAATGTTGGCCCAAATCGAGCGCGCCATGTCTGATCTCACGAAACTAGGGTTCAGTGAGAAGGATATCGATGAGGTGGGTTAAACTGGAACAAACGCGCAAATGATTGCTTTAATCGCAAACCGTTCAACTTATTACAGGTAAAGTCAATCTTCTCCGATACGAACGTGTATCTTCTGTGTGGAACAATCATTATCAGCAGTGTGCATGTAAGTTTGCGTACACATCACAGTGGTTTGTGAAAATTATTTAAATTATGTGCTTTATCATCCTTCCGGCGTTAGCTTGTGATCGATTTCTTGTCGTTCAAAAACGACATTCTCTTCTGGAAGCGCAAACGTCACTATGCGGGATTATCACTTCGCAGCACACTGTGGCGTACATTCAGCCACATCATCATATTCCTCTACCTGATGGATGAGGAAACGTCTCTGCTCATTCTCATTCCCACGGGTATCGGGACGTTGATCGAAATGTGGAAAGCAAAGAAAATCCTGAAACTCGACGTTAGTCTGCGCGGAATTCGGTTCCGATCGAACGAGGAAAGTTCGGATGTGTCGAGTACGATTCAAACTCAGGAACACAACACGCTGGCACTGGACAGACAGGCGATGCAGTATTTAAGCTACATTTTGTATCCACTCTGCCTCGGAGGAGCGATCTACTCGTTGCTGTATCTTCCACACAAGAGGTGAGCTCCCATATACCCGAGTACTTCGGGAGAAAACGGTTCTGAATGGTTCTTATTTCCTTCCCAGTTGGTACTCGTGGACGATCAGCTCCATGGCGAACGGGGTGTACGCGTTCGGGTTCTTGTTTATGCTGCCCCAATTGTTCATCAACTATAAGCTTAAATCGGTCGCTGCACTTCCGTGGCGCGTGTTCATGTACAAAGCCTTCAACACCTTCATCGACGACGTGTTTGCCTTCATCATAACGATGCCAACGGCCCACAGATTCGCCTGTTTCCGCGATGATATCGTATTTCTCGTGTATTTGTATCAAAGATGGTAAGAACATTGCGTGCACACTATTACAGCAAGACAAGGGTTTATTAATAAACCGGTTTTCTTCCCCTGTTTAGGCTGTATCCCGTGGACAAAACACGCATCGATGAAGATGAACGAGCTCTTATGGGCAAAGAAAACGACACAAAGGATGCTAAAGAGGGCGCGAAACTCGATGAGAGGGATAGCAAGAAGGATAAGTAGCATCGTGGATTTCGGTCAAGATAGACGGAACGCAACGGAATGGACGACCGCAAGAAGAGTTGAAAGCATCATAAGCAAATCGATTCAAATGCGTGTCGTCGTTTTGTTTTATAAGCGCACTATAGGCTACCCTTGGTCGGTCGCTGTTGAGTAATTTTTTTTTAGCGAAACAGAGTCATAAAGTTCCCTCCATAGTGTTATAATTTGACTGTTTTTTTAAAGAATTATCTCTCCAGCCAGGCAAATCAGGCGGTTTTCAAGTACTCTGATACAGATTTCTAGTTAATAGTAATAAAACAAATGGCGACATGCTTGTGCTATCTTACGGGAGAATAAACTATTGAGTATGTTCATTTGTAGAGGAGTTCATTACTTTCGTTACTTTGATTGTAAATTCGTTCCGAATATCACTGTTTCAAAACGATTTCAGGAACTTTTTTACTATCACCAGAATCACTACAATTTTTTACTTCATTTCAAGACTATAAGTCATCATCCGTCACTTGCTGAACGGCGCACTTAGGTAGTCTCCTATTCTATTTAGATCGAGACACCTTTTTAAATTAATTGACAATTTTATAAACTCAACGTGAATTGACTTGATTTGAATAAACATTCAACTAAGCGATAAGATCGATTTAATTAGATATCTATGCAAAAGTGACAATTTTAAACAGCTGATGGGTGCTCTGAAACATTCTTTTTTTCGCAACCAACGCAGCCTTTGTAATGGATATCGGTATTATTAACGTGTTCCGCGTTTGGTCGTATCGGCAATAATCCTACGCTTCGTTTCACAATCCACCATTTTATCGATTTTATCGCATTCCAACCGTTTCAACTCAGCAGTGGAGCTGTGGAGGGATGCCAACATGGAAGCAAATTTGGCACACTTGGCACGAACGTCGGTCGTCGGTTTGCATAAGTAATTTATGACACAGTAGCGAGTATATAACCGCGACTCGTTAGTAAGTCTATTAGGCTTATAATTGCTCGCTAATTCGATTCCACTTGCAGTGGTCGAGTGAATTGATAAATTGGCCAGAGACAGTCAGAGAGGGAGAGAAAGATAGGACATCCGGAAGCTTCAACGAGCTTTGATAAAGCGAACCGGCACTGAGTGAATGTGTGAAAGTGTGGACAGAGACACAGAAAGAGGGAAAAATTAATTCAACCACTGTAGCCATTCATTTTACAGTTATCGAGCTAGCAAACAGGTTTGGTTGATAGAAACTTTATGAAATTGAAGTGAAAAATTCGTTTCGTCAGTATGATTACTGCATTAAATAACCCACATTTTACAAATCACTCTGTGAGCTGTTGAAGATTCGTTATTTTCTATTATTTCTTGCAAATAGCAAAATCGACTTTAAGTTATATAAAACATCGTTGATGATTAAATACATGCCAATTTTTTATCAAATAGAAACATAAAAGCTCATTGAAGGTGTAATCCTAATACTAATAAGGTATGAAAAAATCTGTTCATCGCATAGAAATCTTTTCACTTTACTATTACGAGTATTTATTTGAAAACAATTCACCCCAAATGAAGTAGCGAACCAAATAAATGGACATCGACATCACGTGCGGTGAACGCACGAAATGGCACAAAAAATTAATCAATCCTTGTTAGCGGCCCTGTTTCGCCCTTCCGAGAATTGCCCCGATGATTTTATGATGGCGTTGCGTTCTTGTGATCTATTATGACCAAAATCGTTCGCTTAAGTACCGTACGTGACATTTGTTCCATCTCGTTGCCTTCGAGGTTGCCGATGAAACGATGAAAGCGAATAAAAACCTATAGACCCCCGCCCGGAACATGGAATGCTACCTACCGAATATACTGGACATACATAAGCGCATACATGCATACAGAAATACATACATCGTGCCACGTACACTCTATGACACTTAAGGGCCAGCCGAAATTGTGCAGCGAATTGTGAAATATAGTGCGAAAAAGTCAGACGGAAAATATACGTTCGTGGATGGAAATAAATAAAAAAGAAAAATGACCCCACATAACACGTGCAACACGCCCCTGTCGGAAAGGAAACACACCACGGCACGGCTAAAATATGTTCAAATCAGGACAAATTTTATATCATCTCCCGTCAGGCCCCGGAGCAAGAGGGGACTTACGGAGAAAATAAAGTTTGAAAGTAAACGTGTGGTAAAATGCTACACCGCAGTCGCTAGACAAAGAACGAAATGTACATGAACGTGTATGTAACCGAAGCGAATTGATTCCGAATGAATCATTGTTAAATAAAAAGCCAAAAGATGTGTCTGAAAACTAAATTGATGTAATTGTAATAAAACAAGAAACATTCAATGGAAAAAGTGCTTTCACTGCCGAAGTTCAGTACTTTTAGATCGAAGCAACCGAATTGGTACAGCTTCCAAATAAAGCCAAATGAAAAACCACCATGCCCATGAAATGTAATCAATAAATAGAGAGCATGCTCACCGCCGCCGCTTCTCCCCTTTTATTCTCTCTAATCATCAAAAATCACAGCAGCGCATCTGGTAAATATTTCCACCATCCGAAAATTCGTTCCTCCGTAAACACACGACGACGATACAACGCTATTCGGAAAATGGCCGCTCGGCCCGGAAAACCCCGGGAGCGGGGTGGAAAACTTATGTACAATCTACTTAAATTCAATACACACACCAATTCCGTGGAGATGTCAAAACGGGAAATTTAATCAAAGCACCCGTATCATGCTTCTTTTGCTCTTCTCCTCACACGTATGTCCAAAACGCCAACCGAGATGCACACACACACACACACATACATACATACATATGATGGAGAAATTGAATATCCTTTTAACCTGGCTCACTCTAGTCCTCGTTTTCGCATTCTCTCTCTCATCAAGAAATAGACGATCAAAATCATTCGCGCGATGCATAATTCAACGCGAAGAGTAAGTGAGATGGTTGATGAGCGGGATCCGGTGAATAGAAGGAGGAAAAGTATTTATGTACCAACATTATTAGCCCGCTGGAGTCTGCCTGCATGGGGATGGCGGTTGGAAGCGAGGGAGAGAGTGTAGCGGAAGGCAGCATTCCAAACATGCGCATCAGACCGAATGCCAGGACCTGCGCAGAGATGGCGTATTCCGGAGGACCTGACCAATGGCTCGGTGGCTGCTCCTGTTTTTCGACAGGACCGAAAGGTGGAAAGAAAGTTGAGCTTTTGAAATCATGGCCCACTTGTTGAGAGGCACTGAAACAGGCGAAAAAGAGCGGCGAGGGAACGGCAATTATCATCGGAAGTTGGGTTCCCAATTGAAAAGGATTGATTTTGGAAAGAAAACGCTATTAAGTATTCAATTAATGACGACCAGTTTAAGGAATAAAAAACACCTTGCATGAGGGTCGTCTTACAGTTGTTTTGTTACTGATTCACCCATGGATTGGTTTTTGATTATTTTGATAATGTTTATTCTGGAACTAAGAATATCGAAAGGTAAAAATTAATAGCTGAATTAATAGCTGAAGTGTCGAATTCCCCACGTACCTGATAAAAATCGTAAGATCTTTCTTAATGTGCAGGAAGAATTCGGTTTGCAGTAGTCAAACTAACTAAGAGGCATTCTTTCGCCAGGATATTCCCACAACACATAAATGCACTAATTTTCTGTATGCAGACGATGTTGCTATCTCGTCAGCAGCAAAACATCCTAAATCTATACTTAGTTCGTTAAATAAGGCTCTAACAGCATACGGAAAATACTGCGTAAGCAATCTATTTAACAAGAAAAACATGCTATCGTAAACAACCCCAACATAATCTGATTTTTCAACAAGCAGATATGCAATGGAAAAATAGAATCAAATATTTTGGAGTACATTTCGAGAAACGTTTATCGTTCAAAACACACATAGAAAACGTGATAGAAAGAATTGATAAATTACTAAAAGTATAATATCCATTCTTAAATTCCAAGTTAAGCAAAACGCAATGCTAAAATTGATTTTGAACGTTCGTTCCACCTTGGTTTAGAACATTCGAATTATATAAAAGACGAATAGCCGAAGCTCTATTAACACTATTCGAAACCTAGTAGAACAGGTATTGGATAAAGAAGCGAGTAGTCTAGCTGTAATATTAAAAGAATCTGCTTACCTACCTAGCTCAATCATGCTAAATTCAACAGCGAAACAAATACATTTAAATATAGTGTGCTACTTGCCCCTACCTCATGTAGTACAGAAATATCCATGCCTAAATGCTAGTTAATGACAAAATCAAAACTAAGTCAACAGAATTCGAAATAGGAATATCCAGTTCAAACAGCAGCTGCACCTATTGTGAAGTGACTGAAACTTTAAAACATAAATTTACCGAATGTAGACCAATAAGAAGATGATGGATAATGCTAAAAATGATAACAACTGAGGTCGACATTAAGCTTCCGAAATTTGATGAATTCGTAAAACCTGAATTAAAGAATACAAACAAAATAACTTAGTTAATTTTATTTGATAAACGATTCACTCATTCATTCATATCTTTTCATATTCAATATACATGCTTACAAATAATGTTTCGTTGGTGTCGGACTTAATATTGTCCTCTACACAATAACTTATGGAGTATAATTATTTCGATATCTTGATTACATCACGCGTTTATGTGTGCTAACTTTAAATGATTATTCAGCATGGAAAACTTGAGTAAAAACCCTGGTCACATTGAGTAGATCGACAAAACACAAATACTCAAAAAACATGAAACAGATAAAATACAAACTTACTTATCCTATGCGTGCTAAATCCATATAATGCGATTAAAATTCAGCATTACCTATTTAACCTATTGCCTATAGCGGCTAATTTCACAGCTAGAATAGTTTTTTGCTAGTAACATTTCAGCGTAATTGATTATTCGTGACAATTCTGTTCTGTTTAATATATTTATTTTGGAAAATAGTTGCAAATTTCAAATATATTTTGGCACTATTTGGCCAAATCGGAAGGATAGACTTGTATAGTAATAAAAAATAGGTTAAAAGTTATAAAGATATTTTCAAATTATATTCAACTTATAATGGACAACGAAACGGATGTCCTACAAACGTTAGATATAGTTAGTTTTAGAAGTATTATGTTAATTTAAATATTATTGTTTTAATTAAAAAAAGTAAGTTTAGCTTAGAGCGTTAATGTTGACTTATCTTATGTTTTAGTCTTTGAAAATATTTGTCTAGTTGTAAATTTAGATAGGTAGCAGCACGAAGAACTGATTAGGTTAGTGTAATAAGAAATTTTTAAGCTGTAGAATTGCAATATGTGAAAGGAGTCAAGAACAAGCCGCGACTTTAACCCCTGGCTGCATGGTATCAAAAATTGTTAATAAACAAGCAGCTCAATTTTTGAAATCAAAATCAGATACCCTCCAGAGAAACGAGTTCGTTTTTCAATCACCACACAATTTGGCACAGTCGGCAGATATGTAAAAGCCGGGAACCGAATTTGACCACTTGCAACCCTGAGGTCCATAGTGAGGCCCGGTTTTTCGAAGCATCGCGCGACAGAGATGCCAAATTTCCGAATTTCGAACAAACGTCCATTTGGATCGCCGGCGAGGATAGGCAGCTCGAATCGTGCGAGCGAGATGCGAGACGAACTGCTCGAGTCCGAATTAGCCTCACTATGGGAGTTTTTGACACTCCAAACGACCATGGTCATTTTTATCGCACAGTGGGCACGACGGACGACTCAAATTGACGGCAAAATTTCAATCAAAGAGCCTCTGGGTCTGTCCAAACTGCGAGTTTAACACGAGGAATGCCACTCAGACGACCGGCGCATAGTTTTATGTTCTTCTCGCCCTTCACATAATGTTGAAATTAAATCCGTTGTAACTTATCATCTGAGATCCCTACATTGTCATCGTCCAAACTCCACATGCGCGACGGTTGGACCACTAGCGCAAGTTTTACGAGCAAACCAGTACGAAAAGGGCTCCTCGGCGGCATACCGCGTTGCAAAGTCCATTTACGCTCTCCCACTTTCGTAAAATAACCCCAAGTTCGCTTTTAACTACTACTCAGATAGCTCAGAAATCCCCCCGAATTTGGCCGCCGGCAGCCGCGTTTCGCCCGTAGTCCAGCAAAATGCGCCGAAAACGCCCCTGAAAGAGATGCACAATCTCCGAATCTCGAACAAACGTCCATTTGGATCGCCGGCGAGGATAGGCAGCTCGAATTGCGGGAGCGAGATGCGAGACGGCTGCTCGAAATCCATTTTCCCGGTCACGTCTCGCGATTGGCCGGATCCCCGATTGGCTGAGCGCAATTGGTGCCCCCCCGACGCCATTTTAGCTGCACGCACGACAAATTTTAGTTTCGATTCATCTTTTATGGACGTCGGAAGAAAGTTGTGTGCTGTTTTCCTCTAAATACTTGTGTAGGTAGCGCGTTAATTGAGGATTTAGGACCACCACCGTTTGGTCGCGAGTGTTTTGTAAACAAACCGCTATTGTCGAGCGACATCCGAACATTAGTGTGCGAATTCGAACGTGAAACAATGTGTGATAATGTAGAGGTTCCGAAAATGGGCCCAAAAAAGCGTGCGTGCACATATGTGTGTTGAAGGTTCTCAAAGTGCGCATCGTTTGAGATGCCAACAATAAACAACGTTTCAATCCAGTCAGGATCAATTGAACCAACCTGGTACGATTAGTGTGAAATGCACCCGAGTGCATTGAGGCTCGTTCTCTGGTGTTAGTTTATGCTCATTTCACTCTCCGCACCTTCGTGAGGTGAACGTTTGTGCGAGTGCATTTTTACCTTTTGCAAATTACGCTTTTTCCATCCCGCTCTCTCTCTTTCTCCGGTTAGTTCTTTGGACGGTGCAATCGACAAATAAGTGAGTAAAAAGAGTGGGAAAATCGAAACCATTTGGAGACTTTTCCGGGGAACATGTGCTAGGCGCGCGCGTGTGTGAGTGCTTGGGGCAGCGTGTGGAAGATCACATCCATCGGAAGGGTGCATTTGTTTTGGTGAGAGAACCGCGTTTTGTTGTTTGTGGTGTTTGGCCTGTGGTGCCATAGGGAAAACAGTTCCAAATGGAAAAGAAAACAGCGGCACAACGTTCACATAATCGTCCTCGGTTTCGTGTGTTGTTTGGTGAAGTTCAGTCGAATGTTTTGCGTCGGTGTTTCGTTTCCCTTTTCTCAGTCACCAACGTTTTAGTGCAAATGGCTAATGGGAAGCAAGCCTTCCTTCGTTTATGCAATACCAGTGATCGTGCTTCCGGTGGGGATGATTGCAAAATATCATCTGCTGTGTACACTAGAACTTAGACGGTTTAGCAAACTGATCTCGGAAATGCCAATGATGGTAAACCATTCCACACAAGCGGTTTGAAGGAAGTAAGCGAAGGAATAGTGGACTGTTGAAAACTATTAACTTTAACCTTCGACCATTAGCTGAAATGACTATTTAATCATTGTGACAATTTTGTGTATGTGTGTGTGTGTTTGTTTGGTTAGCAGTGTATGTGTCGAAGGTGTTTTTGGTGCAAACGAGCAGAGCATTGTGCAAAACACGCGCACCGTTTGTGAGAAGTCAATTTCCCGACGGCAAATCGAAACGTTTCACTCAGTATTATTCTACGAAACAATGCCACTGGTAGAGTGAAGAATCAACCTGTGTTTATTGGTTGGTGCAAGTATTTGCACATCACATACCCTTCTTGCTTCCTAATTACACTTATTTTGTCAATAATTATGAGCTTTTGGCGGATACATCTCGAAAACTCCACTTCTTCTGTTCCTTCTGGTAACCAGAACAAAAATCAGTTGAAGTTAGACCGAGAATCTAAATAGTAAGCCTAGCTTATTCCTCCAAAAGCTTTATAAGTGAGTAAAACATGAGCAAGTGAGTTATCGCCAGTGGCAACAACCATTTGGCTAGTGAGGTTATTTATGTACAGTGCGCCAAATTCAAATCCGGTGAGGTTTGGTGCTGGCTTCTTAATATTAGGGACGTGTATGTCGTTTAAATGAGTTGGAAAATTTCACTTTAGTAAGGGCACAATGGATAAATTGTATTATAACAACATGTTGAAGGAGAAACCCTTGATGAAATGTGGATAACTCGAGAATATGCGTTCTATCAGGATGATGATGCTAAGCATAACTTGTTGGAAACTTCTCCTCAGTCATCGGATCTTAACGTTGTTGAACTTTTATGGGTCCATCTGAAAGAAAAGATGCTGTACAGCGTGTGAGTAACAAGGCACCGCTAGAGAAAAAGGAATGTGAAGAAATTGGACCAGAAATAAGTGCAAACTTAGTAGAAAGTATACCCAAAAAGTTAAAAACAGTGATAAATGTTACCAAAATAATGATATCAACACTTGGCCGTCCGAATTCTGCCTTTTGTCACACTATTGCTCCGCTTTGATACGAAGTTTTTGACCGGTTTTTTTGCATTTGCTTCGTACAAGGTGTGCAAAGAAGATGTGATAAAACGAAATATTGATTTTCTTTTCGAGTACGCGAAAATCGATCGCAAAGCTAGAGACGACTGATTTGAATTTGGTGCACTCTTAAATCCCTACATTAAATCCCTATTCCAAAAGCTCGCGTGTGTGTGATCAGCTACAGAATATCCATTCTAACGTACTAAAGTGACAAGTGACCGCGAAAAAAGGCACAAGAAAAGTGAGTTAAGCAGCACATCATATACTGATCGCAGTAGGCAGTGGTGAGATTGAGTGTGTTGAAGCTAATGGTAGCTTAGCGAGTGAGTGTGTGTTTGTGTGTTTGTGTGGATATTGTACGTGTGACTGTGGAAAAGCCACAGAAGAACCAACCCACCACCCACCATCTGCCACTGCGTGTGACTGGAGGATCATCGTCGATCGTCCGCATGAGTTGCGGCGGTAGTCGAGCTCGTTGACGTCAGCGTCATCGTGTGTGCTGAGGAGTCGTCTGTGTGCGTCCGGTCCGGTCGGTCGGTCGTCATGGTCCTGGAGCACCAGGGAATGCTGCAGAATCTACAAACGCTCGGCTCGCAGCCAGCCCTGCAGCTGTACGCAGCGGCCGCAGCAGCTCAACTTGCGCCTCGCAACCGAAGCAACGTACCACCACAATGGGCACCTTTCCTGCAGTTCGGAGTACCAAACGTGTTCGGTGGTCACTTCCTGACACGGCCCCGCTTCGGACCACCCGGAGCACCACCCAATCTGACGGCACTGGGTGGTGGCGGTGGTGGGATGGTGGGGACGGGGACGGGAGTAGGTGTCGGAGTTGGCAACGGCGGTTCCACAGGGCTACCGACGTCGCTTCTGAACGGAGGAGGCACCCATCCCAACATATCACCTCACCGAGCCATGCAGGGACCACCGAGCGAAGATTCCAACGATGATCGAGGTAAGGATACGCGGTGGGGAATATTTTGGCATTTCCAATCCCTCTCCCCTGCCGGAACACTCGCTCTCTCCTTGAGACCGGACCGGTGGTAATTACATCGAGCGAGCCGAGAAAAATGAGCCGATCGTGCGAACTAGCGATCACTTCACAACAATACGGTAGTCGAGTTGTAATTGTTTATTTTCCATCCAACTAACGAGTTGCTCTCGAGTTGCGTCCGTGTCCTACTAGCTTGCCAGCCTCGACGAATGAGACGATGCAATTATTCAGTCAAAACGTCGTCGGCCTCATCGGCCATCCCGAGACCGACCTCGATTAGAGCGCGTCGGTGCTAATGTGCCTTGGTTTCTTGGTCGCAAACGGGCCTGCCTTCTCTATGATTATCGTTTTATTGTAATTCAATAATAATCTACAACGAACGGGGTGCGATTTATAATTCAATTATTATTATGAGCGCAAGCAAACGCGAAGAAGGATGCGATGGGGACGGGAGATGGCGCAACGTTGACGATGTCAATATTTGCCAGCATATTTGCAGCCATCGTCGCGATAATGGCGCCGTAATTGTGGCCGTAGGGCTGTGATGAGATGAGATTTCATTATGGTACGAGTTTTCTTTTCTTCTTTCTAATTAAATCTCCTCTGCCGTAATTGACGAGCGAGTGATCGTTTGTCGGTTCCACCACGGAGGAAGAGTAGATCAATGTAAACAATGTTTCTGGTCGCTTTACCACCAACGAGATCGAGTAAATTACAACAGCGGAAGTTTAATCGTTTTACAACGCAGTACCGAATTCATTGCGGCAGGGAAAATTCGTTCAATCGAACAGTCGAATCGAATCCAGGCACTCTTTTATTCTGTCCACAACTGGAGCCGCACATCCAATCAACGCATATTTAATTCGCATCAAATATAATAAACCCCCGCAGCCGAAAAGGGCTTATGAGAGAATAAATTCGCCTTCCAGTAAAAAAAAAAAAGATCATTCGGTAGCCATCAAAACCGGGGTAATCGATAGTCCGAGTCGAGTCCGTCGTCGGAGCTTCCGGAGGAGCTTCTATCGCGCTTATTCTCCAATTTCGCCACGCAACCGTGGGTTGGTGAGGTGGTGAAATTCGAAACCCATCCAAATGATCGTTTTGTGGTGGTTTTTAGTGTTTTTATTTTGTTTATGTGACCCGAACCCGGCCCGACCATTCGGGCAACGGAACGGATATTCGTTTGATGGTACCCTTTTTTACGACTTTCCGCCTGATTTCAACATGAACAGCCTTTTTTTTATGTGTAGTGTCCTTCATTTTGGGGTATTAGACCATTTATCCAACGCACAGAAAGTGAGACATGATGGCACTCGATTGAATTGAAATTAAAAATATAGAAAGTAAGGTAGTTTTGTAATTCGAGGTTGTTTTCTCTCTCTCTCCCTCTCTCTCTCTCACTACTTGCATTCAAACGAAACTCCCCGTTTAACGTGCGTTAGTTATTCAGGTCACAGCAGCTAATAAAATCATCCCAATGTCTTCACCAGTCAGTCGATCAATATCATTTACATATCGATTTCTTGAGCCTCCTCCGCGTTCGATCATAATCAATCGTCAAATTATTGAAATAATATTCTCTCCATACACACACACTCCCGTGGTCGGTGAGGAAAAAACCGGCAACAAGAAACTCCGCTCGGTTGAAATGTCATCAAGGGGTGTAATAATAATCATAACTAATCGGATAATGGGAAACCGCTGCTGCCGAAGCCGAATCGACCAGGAAAACATCGAACATTTTTCATCTCTCTTTCATCTCAACGTGCTTACAATAGATAGAGCCACATTCGGTGGAGGCAATATCGTAGAGAATGTGCTTTGCGTTAAGGTGTTTCCGTTGGAATCTTATTGGAATTCGGTGCGATTTGGGGAAGGTTGAAATTTATTGACAGTTTCTTCTGCTCCTGCTGGTCGGATGCGATTGAAATGAAAACGGTACGGAACGTTAAGCTTATGCCACGAACACATGCTGTTATGATGCTTTTAAACACAGACCCGCAGTCGAAGGAATCGACTATTGTCGCTCACCGAACGCTTCTTACATGCATCCGTTTGTGTGATACAAAAAAAAAGACCAAATGCTTCGCTGCATGAACTCTATCAGCTTCACATGATTACTTTCATTTGCTAATCTTTTTATTGCTTCCAGTCAACTCGTTTGCATTTCCTAATTTGTTGATAACGAAATCATCGTGGGGTGAATTTCGTTCATAGTTCCCACTTCTGCATCGAATATTTTTGATTAAACAAAATGAATGATATGTTTATGTTTCTTGCTGGCAAAATTCCAAGAACCTCGCAAGCCATTGCAATAAATCATTCGCTTTGAATGACACCTAGATTCGTCAAACGCGTGCTTATCGCCGTCCAAACTCTTCCGTTGTATTATTGTTACTAAGATTGTGCTTAATTGGCACGATGAAGCCACCAGCTCACACATGATGGACCATTCCAAAGATGAGATTATTTGGTTTAGGAATTGTATCGTATAACTCCCTCCAGCTCATAAACGTGTTTGGGCAGTTTAGCCATAGCTAATTGTTTCTCAGCATGCTGAAGAGATGGAAATAAATATTCAAATATGCCCTTAATGAAACACGATTTTTCACTGGACGTACGGAACGGGAACCAGTTTTTGTTTGTTTGTCTACCAGAGGTTGGATGGAGATGGGCCCGAAGATGGATTAGTGTTAATAGTATTTTTATGTAATAACATATTCATATTCATTATTAGCGGCGATGAGCAGAGTGTATTTAAATTTATATTAAAAAGTCATTTGTCTTTAAACACTTAGCCGAATTGGCCAATGTTCAAGTGTTCCTCAACCTTGATGCACCACGGGGAAAAATATAAACCCATCGAACAAACTCACCACCGAACAAAGAATGGTTTCCCGTCAATGATGGGCCATGGGCCGCGTTTCTTCACATCGCTCTCATTAATTCTTGTTTACATGAGTCTCCCCTTCTCGGGTGGTGCTGCAGTGATTGAGATGCTGGAATAGTGTGTGATTTGGATGGCGCCGGAAGTTGATTGGATTGACCCTGCCTTAACCCGGGCTCCGATAATCTGCGACTGCGCGAGTGGTTCGTTCGATCGATGGCATTTAATTTCGATTAATGTTTCATTTCACTTTGCAGCTTGTCCATCAACCCATCATGCGGTTTTGCTTATCAAAGGCCGCGTGCAGCTTAGAAAAAGAACGAAAATAAAAGTGAAAACCACTACATGAGTCAACATGAGGCAATTAAAACTGTTTGGCTCTCACGAAAAAGACCACCCTGTCTAGAAGATAAGCTTCTCGAAATGTGTAGTTGAAATGGTTTCGAAAGGTTTTTTTTACGAATACACTTCTCAATGCTGTTGCATGAAATGTTCCAATTCCATGAATTTGGGAATGGTTTCGTTTTTCCCGCGTAAAGAAAGCCACCAATTTGTGTTGATAACCAACTGTTTGTTCACATATTTTAGTCAGTAAAATAATGCCATGAAGTATTGGTAAACCATTTTCAATAGTTTCTGTACCGGCCGTTTGGTGTGATGCATTGGTTTTGCCTTTTATCATATTCAAATCATAGGCATTGTAGCGCGCAACGTTGAAAGTAAATGCTCTGGGGACAATGCAAATTTGGCAGCAGAATCAATTCAAGTATTCAATTCGATGTGCTGCTTCCTTTGGGACGACGGCAAAGCGCACATTTTTACACCCGAGAGCTGCTTCTTCGTGTATGTAAAATTGTTGTAAGAGTGTAAAATGTAATAAAATAAAGTAACCGCACAACGCGCATTGGAAAACAAACATCCCCGGATCGGTTTACCATTTCGTGATCATTTCCATAGGATTTCAATAAACATAAGCGTGCTTCGCAAAGGCGTGATCATCATCATCATCATCGACGCATAATAAGCATAATCAGCGTTGGAGCCGAGGAGCATGAAGTTCGTTCGATTCGGATCAAATTTCATGGCGTGCTTTGGTTGAGGGAGGATGAGAGGTTGGGGTAGAGAGTTTTGCATGTTTTGGACTTTTCTCCCCGTTGGAGTTTTCAGTCGGCCGCCGATACGTTTTATCGTTTGAAAACGCGTTTTGTCGTCGCGCGTTCTCGGTTTGGAATCGGTGAAAATAAACACTGGAAATGGATTCCTGATTGTTGGCCGGTGGAACAACGGGCACGCAAGGGGTTTAAAAAGCAAGAAATATGTGCATGATTTACCTGTAACAAAGTGATAGAAAAATGTACGGTAATTTGTGAACGGTATGTTGAGGAACATTTATGGTTGAGCCGTGATAGTTTTGCTCATGATCTACTTGAGAAGGAGAATGTTCGACAAATGGAGCTACTACTGCGCTTTAATGAAGATTTATGTTCCGTACGTGCGAGAAAACGTTAAAGAACTTCATCCTTTCATGGCATATGATGGTAACTATCTTGGACTTGGGGAATGTTTTAACATGCTCGCAATTTAAACACGAAAAAAAACTTTGGTTAAATGTTGCATTTATCTAATTAAACAAAATAATTGCCATATTGTGATCCCTTCCCCAGCCATCCTCACCCTGCTGTTGTTTTCCCTCTAATCAGCCTCTAAGCAACCCGTTGTTTTTACACCAAACCGTAAACATTCACGATTCCGTTGGTAATGAGTTGTAACGAATGTAATTTAATTCATTCCGGTTGACAATCTTTCCTCCGCCGGTGAAGGGTTGTGTCTCACCTTGTGGGGTGGTGATTTTGAACAGATTTGGCTTCTCGCTATTTTCCGTGCCGAAATCGTAAGCATCTGCGTTGGTTGGTTGCGTTTTTTTTTTTGTTCGAGGGTGACATGACATGCGGAGGGGTTGGGAGACGAGGTTTTCCAATTATAACTCTTCCAAAAGATGAGACTGGTGATGATGAGTTTGAAGTTCCAAACTTCACAAAGCGAGTGAGTTGTCCTAGGGAGGGATTGTCCCGTGGAAGGTGACAAGGTGGATTCGGAGATCAGATAAGCATTTTCCATAGACCAACCTACGATTGTGCTGCGATTGCCATAGCGAGGGAAATAGAATTGGAAAATGGAACTGTCAGGAAGGCGACAAACAGGACGATAGCAATTTTTGGTGGTTCCGCACACAACGGTGAAAAAGGGAGACACAGGAGTTATCGGTGCTTGGAGATCTGAAATTAAACACTTCCAATAGCAAACCCACGCGCACACACACACATACAAACGCACGCTTCCAAACTATTGTGGGGTTTGGTGAGTTTAAATGCGGCACATATTTATCGGTTTGGCTCATCATCCTTCGGAGTGAACCGAAAAACTTTCTTCACTCCGATCAAAAGCAGGCGATGTGTGATTTTAATTGAACGAAAGAGAGGAAGTGATTTAGTTTTAATTTATTTTGGTTTGAAATTTTTGACAACTGGTACTGGTTGAGACAGAAGAAGTACTTTCATTCCATCAAAGTAGTCGTTGCAATGTGTTTGTTCTTTCAGGTTTTTATGGGTAACAACAATGCTAGTTCAGCAGGAATTTCAAATCGATTCGTCAGTGTTTCAATCGTACTGATTTTTCTCGCAGCGACCCTTGCAGCTTCTTTTCCAAGGCAAGCAATCAGCCTCGGGTTCGCCAACATATGCCCATTCGTCCTGTTTGCGTATTCACCATCGAGGATAACCGCATCTTATCCATATCCATGGAACCCACCGTCCAATAAGAGCGAAAATACCTTCCGAGGGTTGATGATTGTGCTGATTCAAATCCAATTCGATACACATTTGTCTAATAAGCCGTGTCTAAACCGAATGGAAAGCGAATGGAAAGCGATCCCTAACATAAACAAACACACGACGGTTCGAGGCTCCGTAGCTGCCATGCGTGAAAACGGGCCAGTGGGAATCGACATCGGTGGGGTTTTCTAGCAGGAAGCGTACCTCGTATAAAGAACCCATTGTCGATGGGGTTAGGCAAGAAAAGAAACCACAAGAAATCCCCTGGCGCGTTAACCTCATAGGGCAGTAGGGCCGACGAGTGCTTCCGGAATACGAATTGGCTTATTTTGCGAGTATTTTACGGGTGTTAGCAGGCAAAGTTTCACCTCCCCATCTTCCACCCACCCCCTTGTTTCACCTCGATGTGGTGAGGGTGGCAATTGTAGGGAGGACCTTAACCGAGAGCTATTTGGACTGCGCGATGCGAGAGAAAATAAAATCTCAGTCGTTTGGCGTGAATTTGGCAAGACGAAATGCGAAAGGTGTCCGGCCATTTCGATGTGTAGTGCACACACATACACACACACACACAAACACACCCAAGCACCTTGTGAGAAAGACAAAGTTTGTGTTATTACCCAGTGGTGAATGTGTGCGGTAGGACGGACGAAGAGTGTGTGGGATTAAATTTATGTGATACAAGTAGGATGAGATCTTTGTGTTCTTGCCTACGTTTGCTCCAGTCGACAAAAACGGCAAAGGTACAGAATTTAAATACAGATCGCCACCATTTACGATTGGTATCAATTGGAATACCAAGCAGAGGGTTTGGATGTTTTGCAAACGAAGCTATTCTTTCCGGAAAAACCAATGTGTAAATATCGGTTGACAATAAGAACGTTTAGGACGCATCGATCGGAGGGCTTAGACGTTCGGGTCAAACCAAATAGGTGGTTTCAAAACCACTCCAAGGATGGATGTGGAAAAGAAAGGAAAATATGTACTTGGTTTTTGTTATACGTTAAAAAATATGTACTAGAATATTTTGGGAATTTTGCCGACCAGCTTCACGAAAACCATATCTAATTCAATCACAATTTCCAATAAGCTATCCTTGCAATTCGCAACTGTGACAGGTGCAAGTGTAACAAGACCGAACCCTTTCCCGAACCACCGAAAAGGGGTTACATCACCATAAGTTATCGTTATCTTTGCCAACCAACCAACCCTTACCAACCGATTCCCATTCGGCCGTGGCCCTCCTGAACCGGAGAATCTCATAAATAATCCCAACCAGGATCAGCGTTTCCGTGCGCCCATTCAATTACAATTGGATTCGGATCTTTGAGGTTTGCCCCCGTTATGCTTCTTCACTTCATGCACCGCAAAGAAAAACACTTGGGAATGAAATATCAACCGGTAAAGTGGTCAATTGTAGAGGGAAAAAAGGGTTTGCTCTTTGCTTCTTGGCGGTCTCATACGGATAAGAATATCTTTGAGCGGAACATCCGAGCTAACAAATAGAAAAGTCTTCTTGGAATTTTTTTTATGTTGAATTTTTCCACATTTTGTCTTTGCATTTCTAAGAAGATGGTTTCTATATTTCCCTCAAGACTCAAACAAAGTCTAAAGTTCAAACATTCCACATCACTTGTAATATCAATCGGATACGAGGCGAGAGATGAAAGAAAAAGATTGCATACGAAAATGTAGATTAATTGGATGCCAAATTGGATTGTTTCACCAAACGGTTCGGGCTGTTGGCTTTGCTCCCCTCGACCAAATCGTATTCCTTAGTCGTTTTAGTTCTCAACTTTTTGATTTCACAGCCATATCGCAGAACTTCTCAGTCCTGAGATGGTCGTCGGCTCGTTGTTGTGAGTTTTTATTTCGTGAAGTGGTCGAACACAAACGACCCATCAAATTGTTTGTGGTATAAAGTTTGGTTATTACTGTTTGGGACGAAAGCGCCAATCAAGAGTAAAGTTTTCTCATCGTTGTAAGTAAATAGGGACGGCAGAGGAAACCAGAAAAGATTGAATTCGCAAATCATATTAAGCTTGAAAAAGTTTCCTTTGCCAATACTTCAAATGCTGATTGTACCAACAGAAAATCTGAAACGGCTCCAACTGATTTAATTGTTGGCCGTATTAGTTTAAAACTAAAACCCAAACATCATGCCAATGCCCTAGAAAAATAATTCACGACCGACTGTTCTGCAACATTTGTATCTCTTTTGCAAAGACATTCGAATAACCTCATTCTAACCTCACGTTGGACATAGTTTGTTTGCAGTACGAGAGATTATTCTAAATAACAACTAATAGAGCTATTTGGCGTAAGTAATGAGCCAAACCAGCTCTTGCGGGGTTGGCTTAAACTTGTAAAACGATAATCGTCTTTGACCGGTTCGTTCGTTCCGCTGACCCATTCTCGTTATGCACAACTTACACTGCCAGCGAATAATCTTCAACCGAACTTGCACAAACTGCAAACAACCAGATCGGCTCGCCAAAAACCGTTCGGTTTCCGCCGCACCCCCTCCTCCCCATCCCCCCCCCCCCACGCCACCAAATAAAGCCCATCTTAATGTCCATCCATCCGTCGGTTGAGCGGTAAATTATGTTGAAATTATTTCTGTTGTTTTCAATTTTCGGTTTTACTATCCTTTTAACGTTCGTTCTTATTATCTCCTCACAATTTATGGCCCCGGGGCGCGCATCTCGGTTCGGCACATATGCGTTTTGCTGCTGCGTCGACTTTCGCAGTCGGCGTGTCGGCGGCGTTGTGCCTGCCTGGGCCTTTCTGGTACTGGTTTCAGCCGCTGTCGAGGATTGGGGCTGCTTACGGTGGTTACGAGTCGAGTCTGTTTGGGCATCAATTATAAGCTTTCGTGCCGACGACTGGGCTCGGTGCATTTCGGTGTTTTAAGGGCTTCGGGGGAGGGCAAGAGCTGAGCGAGCTGCTTGGGGTCCGTCCTTGCTTCTTCTGCGACCCCGCAGGAAACACAGTCCGATCCGCGCGCAGGGGAACTAAAGGAGACCAATTTGTCGGTAGGTGCGACATACAACAGCAATGAATGCACAAAAAGGGAAACGCCAAAAAGGTGAGCAAATCTAAAAACAGTAGGTTTCAACCGAAGTGATGCAATTATTTCAATTATTGAACTACGCTTTCGTACCACCAAACTCCTGTTTGTGGGTTCGTGTCATGGGAGTTGTTGTTCAAGTATCTATTATTTACTTAGTACTTAGTAATCAATAGATGCACGTTTTCGTTCGTTTTGAAATATTTTGTTTGGAATTAATTTTCAAATAAAAATTCAATCCTCTCCAATTAGCACGCACTGTATTTTCATCCACGCCGTCTTCGATCAAAGGAACCTTTGCTATTCACAAAACTGTATGGTTAGCCGTCTGTGTTCTCTGCCTCTCTGCTTCTATCCTAAAGCACATCGCGACGCTGGGGAGCTTCATTAATTTCAACCGATGTCGGTCGAAAACGACTTCATTCCCGACGGCTGCTCGCCGCGATCGGGCCGCGAAAGTAGCAGCACTTGCTTCTTGTTCGCCGAAGGATATGGCGTAGAAGCAAAACGAGAAGGAAAACTCCTCAGTTGCACGCTTGCTTGCCTTGGAGAGAGGAACGTACATTTCAGAGGCCGAAAAAGAGCATAAAATTTAGTCGTTGTGTTTGTTGGCATTTTTACAAGCTTCCTTTCGCGGCTTCCCCCGGACAGCAACAACAACAAAAAACTACCCTCTCTCTCTCTCTCTCTCTCTCTCTCTCTCTCTCTTTCTCTCGTTCTCGCACGGTTGCACGGTTTTCCCTCACGAACCGAACGCCACGCTCCGTGCCGCCATTAGCTTTATCCACATCAACAAAAGGCAGCTCAAAAGCAGTCCACCAGCACCTCCACTCCGTCACGCCATTACGATTATTATTATGCCATCATGCGGCTCTCGGCTTTTGCGGCGCACCAAATGGAGCCGCGTTTGCCGTTGCGTGAGGAGTTTCCTAGGGGGTGGTGGATGGGGTGGCAGGATGGGTGGACGTGGAGGCAGTCGAGCCGCGAGCTTTAAGAAGCGATCGCTTTCGCGGTGCTGCCAAAGGAAGGCTAACTTTCAGGCCCTTCCTTCCTTTCAGGCCCCTGGCACGTTTCGGACGGGAGACGGACGTCGTTTATAATCGAATGCGAACGAGCCGCCACGGGGTGGTGGTGGTGGTGAGCAGAGGGTGTGATAGCAAAGCGTGCTACATAGTCCGGGATGGGATGGGTGGAGCACACAGAAACATTTCACGAAACCTGCATAAAATTGGAAGTGAGAAAATGTCTTTATTTACACGTTTTGTAATTGAATAGTCGGCAAATGAATTATTTTCCAACCTGAAGTGGATTTTCTGCGCTTCTTGCTTGTGCGCTTTTGTTTCGGAGGTTTCGTTTTGTGTAGTTTTCGTTGAGTTTTTGTTTCTTTATAAACCGACTTTTTGCTGTTTCGCTCCGCCGATGGTTAAGGCCGTCGCCTTTTTGTTTGTCGGAAAGGATTAAAGACACTTTGGACAACTTTTTGAGTTCTTCCTGGGTGCTCGTTAACTCTTAGCTTTGTTTTACTCTTTCAGTGACGACTTAATTTGATTATTTCGTTTTCAAAGCAATTTACTGAAATTTATTATTATGCGTGAGTTTTTGACTAAATTTTGTCTAATAACTAGAAGTATATTATTATATACAACGCAATTAAAAACATGAAACAATGGTCGATTGCTTTTAAGTGATCCAATCAACACTCAAACCACCACCAGCACAGCCCGAAATGATGATGAAGCTCACACGCGCTAATAAAATGATTCATAAGTGGAGATATTGATTGTTTGCGGTTGAAACGAACGATCGCTAGTTGAAAATTGATCCAATCCGATCAATTTCCAAGCCGAAGAGCGAGCAAGACAAAGCAAGAGATCGAGAGGATTAACGAGCGAAAAGGACGCTTACGCTTCGTCCCACGTTGATCTCCACCATAACACCAATTACGGCTTGGGCAAGAGGTGAAACATTATCAAGATCTGGTGGCTGGTGTGGGTGCTCCGTGCACGCATTGATGGCCTCCATTTTGAGGCAAACTGTTGTGTATTGGAAATCAGTTACTTCTGCCTTAATGTCTTAATCATTTTACCATAACGCAACCAACGATGAAAGCGCACCGAACCGTAAAAATAATGCGACCAACATCGGCTGGAAAGGGAAAGGAAAAAGACAGCGGAACGAACGCATGCTGCTCATGGCGAAAATGCATCTCGCACCGAGAACATGCGAACACGTGCAAACGTAAAAAGGTGCGATAATGGCGCTGCTTAAAATTAGATTAAGAAAATGCTTATACCCAACGCTGGGGTTGCAACTCTTACACTGTTCCCTTTCCCGTTCCCTCTGTCCCTTCGGCATCATTTATCGAACATACTGCCCATAATAAGACGGAACAAATCCTCTCGGTACGGGAATGTGCACACAATTTAGTACAAAACGTTAACTGCCTTTGTGCAACTTTTTTGCGCTTTTCTTCGACGCGGACGTTTTTCACTTTGGCCCGGCAATCGGCGAGTTAATTATTGACGAGTTTCTCATAAATTCTGATCCTTTCCATTCCATTCCATTCCATTCTCTTCCTTGCCTGTACGCTCGGCCGTCGTCGGTACGAACGGAACAGTAACGATCAATAAGATTAAAATACCGAAACATAGTTCTGTTGAATCGGATCACGTGAACAGCGGGTCCCACCGGCTTCGGACGATCGGTGGAGCTTTGGTTTGGTGTGATGATCATCGTTCTTCTCCATAAAAGAGCATGAAGATGTTTATTAACTGCGTTACATATGTGGTTCCCCCTTCCGTTTGGAGCTTCTCGCATGTTTTTCATTCTCTCGTTTCCACACCCATTCTTCATCTCGCTGCTGGCAAACGATCGCGTCCTTTCGCCCGTTCTGTGCTTCTACATTTGTTTCGTTCATTGTTAGCGGTTTTTTCTTGTGCGTGCGGCACAAGTTGAGCTCAAGTTGAGCCTTCAATGCCAACAATAACATATATCAAAACATGGAAATAAATACATCAGCTCTTAAGCTATCATTCCGTTCCTGTTATAAATGTCTACCTTCATCGGGTCGGTTCATCATGAAAGAGAAAAGAAAGAGCCGCGATTTTACTCATCCTCAGATTAAGTCTCATCAGTGGCGGAGACATCGGCAACGGGGATAGTCGTGATCATGATCCCTTCCTCGATCGTTGCTTCGCCACAACACGCTGGTTTGCGCTAGCAGGCAGCAGGTTTTGGAAGTTTCCCCACCGATAATAAGATGCGCAGCAGTTGGACAGTCAAACGTCGTTCCAACCGACACGATCGTTCAATCGTCCCCGAATGAGCTCAGCATTACAGCTCGTCTCTTCCATCTCGTGTTGCCATGTTTACGCTGCGTCCGTCCATAATTCGAAGCAGAAATGATAATTATTATTAAGTTGTTCATTAGGTTTAAATCAATTATTTTATTTCTGCTTTACCCGTGCCGCTCGCTTTCCTCGAAAAGGGTGGTGGATGGGATGCTCGAGGGAAAGATGATCACGAAACGAAACGGCACGCCGATGGCAACGTCGGCACCCATCGTCGTTTTGCTTCGTTTCCTCCGAACTTATGTTCGAGGTTAATCTCTTTCTATGGCGAGAATCTCCCGCTGGGCAGCCGCCGTTCCCGTTGCTTGGTGGGGAGGTATTGGGAAGAGTGCGGCGGGGTTTTTGGGGTTAATTTAGTACCGCTAACGTTACGACTTGATTAATTCTTACCGACACCTCAAGCCATCATCATCAGCCGTCGTCGTTCGGGTTTCGGGTTTTTCATGTACATTACTCACTTTTCAAACACTTTCCAAAGAAAATTCAAACCGTCACGGATGTTATCGGCATCGCACGAATTAATTGGATAGGATTGGAACTGGTGAAAGACGATCGATATGGCGGACAATTTCACGGGGAAGTTCTATTCATCAGGCGTTGAATTCTCTCACCAAGCAATTACAAACAATGTTGTTCGATGCCGCCGCTGCACAAACGATTGTTGTGACACGCGAAAATGGTTGTAAAATAGAGCAGCAGCAGTACACTATCTCGAGAAGAAACCACTCCATCGAGCTGCCGCAAAGGTCGGTTTGCGGCAAACGCTTCAAACGACACGTTTCTGTTGGGAAACTTTGTCCAAGCCCATTTACGCTTCGTCTTCGATGGGATAATAATTACCTTTTAGCCGACATTGAAGAACGATTACGATTTATTCACGCATTCAGCACCTCGGCGCACAAAAGACGTACAAACAAACAAAACAGACAAAGTTGCCCTCCACGGTGGTGTCCAATATGGTCAGTAGTACCTTCCCTAACAAGCACAAGCGACTTTATGTGCCTCCTTTTGTGGATTCCTATGCAACTTTCAAGCTATTTGAACAGACACGCCTCAAAGCCAGCTGGAAGGAGATGATTGTTTGGAGCAACAACATTTTCTCTGGTGAAAAGTTTTGCCACACACCGTCTTATGTGTCTTTTATCTTTGTCGTGCTGGATTCCAGTGGGAGAGGTACCATGTCCTGCCTTCTTTATGAGGTTCTTCACTGAATCTCGAAACTTTTGCTACAATAATACGGTTGAAAAGTGTTATTGCAATGAACATGCGCTTCTATGCTAGTTGCTTACGCGTGGAGACGAATTTCGCAAACAGAAGTTTGTTTAATTTAATCAAGAAACACCTCCACTCCAATCTCTTGCGTGAAATGAGTCGGAAAATAGGACAGCAGTTTCAACCGTTTCATTCCATTCCGTAGAAACAATCCGTGCAGCTCTTGCTTTATTAGCATAACCCTTCTGTCCCTTCTTTACCGTAGCTCCATTCCGTCTCCTTCACTCACACACACACACACGCGCGTTCACGCGAAGAAATGACTCTGGCCTGAGGTGAAACATTTACATTTTAATTAACCAAAGCCCAAATCGCACCCGGAACTGGTCGTACATCTTGCCTTCGCACCCGTCGTTGTCAGCCCACATTTCCCAACGGAACCCACGTCCCGGCGACACACAAAACAAGCAATGTTTTTCACAATGGACCTTTGCTTGTGGCTTTTCTTTTAGCCTCCCCTTACCCTTACCCTCACCCTTCCCCTTCCCGACAGAGGTGAAGTAATAAATGGCAGCAATTATTAGCCAAGCTGTCCGATAACAGGCGAAGGAAGGGTTCCCTTTTGCTGCAGAAGGCGCAAACAGTCCTTGCACGAGTCGCAATCGGCTATCGATCGCTTGAACGGCACGGCAGCGAGTCCACGCACGGAAGGCGTCAGGCGAAGCGTTGTGTTTGATAGTAATTATTTTGTTCACATATTTCTTTTTTCAATCACCTCGTGACCGACGGCACGCAATCACGCAGACGGCGGTGAAAACAAAAAAAACACACACACACACACACCGTTGTTTGGGTGAACACAGGATTATTGGACGCAGAGAAGTGAAACACTTTTCGTTCCATGTTTGCTGGAGAGAATTAATTGAAAATTAAATCCATTTTACGAAAGGAATAATCGTACATTTTCGAGAATGTTGGCTAAATATTGTTTGCTCTCCATGTGATTGTCTAACGAACAATCTCACCAGTCGCTTGTACCGTATCTTCGACGAACTTTTCATGTTGTGGAACTCGGTACGTACCCTTGTTCGGATTTTCTCCTGCATGTGTACTTCACGCTGATTTATGGGCCCCAGCAGAGTTCATGGTTTGGAAAGGCACGGGAGGGCACGGAATGTCCACGGAATAACGCCGTTCATGCGCTATAATTCACACATCTGTTTCCATCGGAGACTTATCGGAGCTGTCCCGGGAGCTGGAAGTTCGTGCTTAGCAGAAACCGTTGCCGGTTTATTCAGTGTCGGTTTGTGTAGTTTCACCCATGCGCCCATGTTGTGGTCGAAATCAAATTAAACAGATTTGCATAGAGTCAAGCGTGAGGAAGCAGTGTTACAATTTCGTTTGAGAAGATTGTTTTTAATTCAACACCAAATTCAGCTATTTTCTACCACACAAAACCCTTCCATCGAAGGGAGAAAATGTCCAGTACGAACCATAGTCAAGCCATTTAATTGCTGCGAATGCTTCTATTGTACGCTGTCCGAACCGATTCTCCAACTCACTCTATGGATGGAATGGATGCCGCCCAAAATCGCCGTCTCACGCCATATAGTGACGCGTTTTCATCGGTCAGCTCGTCGTCGTCGTGCATGAGCTAGACTTTGCTTAATTTATCGTACGAATGATAAACACGCGTTCAAACGCTACACATTCTGGGCCAGCAGCCCTCTAATAAAGATCACAATACGACCCACGACAAAACACAAAAGCCGCATGACAAGCGGCATCGTAAATTGCTTAGAATAAATCACTCGTTCGAGCACGTGTTCGATACTCTCGAGTCCCAAAAAGGCGTACGGTGGTGGTTCGTTCGTTAGTGGACGCATGTGTTTTGGTCATATAAATTTCGGCCTAAGAGATTCGATCACACCAGCAAATCCGGCAAAGAAGCCAAAAGCCGTAATGCAGGTATACAACTCATGCATTCAACGATGGGAAGTATCTATTTATTAACTTCCGATTGACGCGATCGTCGCGTGCATAAATCGATACATTCATTCTTAGCGAGAGCTGCCTCGTAAATTTCCTTTAAATAATATCGTCCAAATGATCGATGGGAGGCAGAGGACCCCAAAAAAAAAACACATAATAATAATGGCGGTAGTGTAGAGGTGCCCGAAAGGGCAACACACCCCAGCCCGAGGAGAGCAAGCAGCATTTATTAGCAACATATTTGCAGGCAGATCGACGGCCAATTACAACACTCTCGGCACTTCTCGGCCGAAGCGCACCATGCGAAGGTGAAAAATTAAGTACAACTTGAGTGCGAGAGGCGAAAGCACCAGCAAAAGCACAAAAATCGTTGGTTTGTGTTGAAATTGTTTTTAAAGGCGTGATAATTCGACACGCCCCTCCCGATGGGCGAAGAAAACGATCGAGAGGAAAAAGCATGAATCGCTAAAGAGCATAAAACATAAAAGCAGAGCCAGTGCAGGAAAGAGAGTAGCATAAGACATCTACTGTCTTCTTCTCTTCCACCACCGTCGCCATTGTCGGACATTATTGTAGCCGAAGAAAGAGATAGGCAACAAAGAGTCGTCGCGAGACGGGACGGAAAAGCACATGCGTGAAGCATAAGAAATATGCTTTCATATGCTCAGAGAGCGAGTGAGCGAACGAACGAGCACCGCTAAAAATCCCCAACCAAGACCTCCAATCGGCGAGTGCTCCATCTTTCTTGGGCTGCTGAGCTGGTGTTGGTAGCCCGTGTGTGCAGCAGTGTTGGTAGTCGTCTCTCCGAGCAGGAGACGGGATATGTTTTGAACATCACCGACGGGAATGCGCTCACGAAATGTGCAAACGGACGTCTGACAGTAAAGAAGCAAATTATCACACTTTACGCAGCATAAAGGAACGATGCTTTTCGCTAGCGAATACATGCGGCCGTTACAGTTGGAGAGTTGAAATCTTTTAGAAAACTGTAGTAAAGAGGTGAAGTATACAATCAAAACATCTAAAACGATCTGGTTGTTAAGGCATGTTCGATTTCTACAAGCTTTAAGCGAGTCAGACAGCAAATGAATGGTTGAAAAGTGGTTGATCCATTCCGTCGTCCCGTTGTCGGTGTGTTTGTATCGACCCGAAAACCCGAAGAGAGTTGCCAAAAACAAGCACACCTTGTGATGCTGCTGCGCATCAGATTCTGCTCACTCTTGCTCTTTCATCGAAATAGAGGTGGAGTTTGTCCTAAACTTTCCACGATTTACCCGCCATCTTTATATACTCCAACGAGAGTTTCCAACGAGCTTTACCGCATTCGACGGACCGTTTAGCCTTGAGCGAATATGAAATTGAATAAAACGAAGGCATCCATCGATCTGCGTGTTTTTTGTGTGTCTCCAAACACCACTTCAGGCTCTCACTCCATTCTCTTAGCGCAATCAATCGATAAAAGATCGTATGAAGCCGCAAATTGTTTTTCGGTACAACAAAAATGTACTCTCGAATAAGCGCCATTTTATGTGCTCGGTTTAATTGCTTCTTTATGGAAATGCCATCACAAATTAATGCCGCCTTGTCGTCCTCGTCCGACACATCATTCAGCATGCGTTTCATGGCTTCCGATTGCGTGTTTAGTGAGCATTTTTGTTCGGCCAAAATACAATTAACACATCCACTAATGATGGAGCCACAATCAATTATTGATATGCGAACGAAAAAAAAAATAATGCGCTCGAGAGTGTTGTGTACGATAATCTTTCATCAGGAGCGTAATTTTACTCTCGTATTTTGATGGTCGAAACTGTTCGCTTGATTCGATTCGATTATGGAAAATAAATCCTCCATCTTCCCTCTGCAGCGAACGGAGCGCGGTGGAAATACTCGAACGCATGCTAGTTGGGGAAATTTGTGAGGTTCTACTATCGCAGGCGACATGTGGTCAATCGATTAGCGATCGATTTAGCTCACGGGAGTATTTACCACCGTACGCATTCGGTGCGGAGAGGCAATAAAATGTCCTCCTGCATTTTCCCACCATTTTCCTTTTTCCTCCTCCACGACCCATGCACCCGCACGCGGGTTTGGGGATAATGATCTCGAATAAATATGGTGGACGGCGCGAGGCAGCCAAATTGGAATTTTATGGACCACCTTTCACTGTAAGCACGCTTGGAAATGCAGGTGCAAATGGTGGTGTTTGGTGGTGTTTTATTCAAAGCCAATTGTTGGGCTCATTTTCCACGGCCCTGAAGCCGCTTGACGGTTGTCAAAAGTTCATTTATTTTCGAGCTAACTTCAGATGCCGCAGCGCCCCTTCAGCGCCATTGTTTGGCGAGGACGCCAACGGTTTCGCTGGGATTCATTTCGAAAGAGTTTGTCAGTCGAGATGGATGGGAAAATTGGGGATTGTTTTTATATGCTTTAAGCAAGCGTTATTGGTGATAAAGTGAATATTTAATGTACAAAATTTTAGGTTTATAGGAAGGCACCATATTTTCATTACCATTTCTTTATTAGGTGCGAATGGAAACGGTTGTATTATGTTAATCGACGATACGATAACTGAATGTGGAATGCTTTCCACGGGAAACCCGATGGAACACAATGGACAGTTCAAGATGCTGTTATGGCTTTCGCATTATTCCAGCTCAAGCAAACATGGTAGTTAATACCGAAAATGAAGTGAGCAACTTACAATTAACAGCAAAAAGACGGTCTTTTGAACCATTATTAGTAGAAGAATATGAGAGTTACATGAAGTAAAAGTAAAACATTTCCATCACTCCTGTTTCGACCCTTTAACGACTAGTACGCAAACGAAAGTAAGTGGAAAATACAATTAAAAGGAAATAAAAAAAAAGGAATCCTATTTTACGAAAGTGTTTTGCTCCGTTTCACCTACCCCGAAAGAGATTGGATTTCAGGTTGTTTGTTTCAGCTCATACTTTTCAACACAATTATTATACATTCAGCACATTATGCCGGAGCCGACCAGAGGGAAAGCGATGAAAAATTATAACAAAACGGATGATATGAAACGGGCAAGACAAAAAATCGGCACAAACACACAACGGCACATTAATAAACTCAACACTGCACACCAACCCGCTATTGTTGCGAGTAGCAGAAGGGCTGCTGCATCATTATGCTGGAAAACTCCATTCACCACAGCAGCACCGACCAGCCCGAGAGGCAGCAGTTGGCAAGCGGCAAAAACGATAATAGAGACCCATGTTATTTATGAACGTTTCAGATAACAAATTGATTAAATTAATTAACTTATTCGGAAAATTAAATTAAAATGTGCACGAGGGCACATACACACAGGAAAAATAACCACACAGTATCTGCTGCTACTGCCGCCGCTGCTGCCGCTGCTGCTTACCTCTCGATCCTCGATGCCCTTTTAACATTCCACCTTATTTATTCACAATCGATAGAGCTTTTGTTTGTATTTCGGAGGTTTCGTTGAAACGTGCTGACGATGATTACCGAAACAGGGCAGTTTTTTTTACTTTGCTTTTGCTTACACAGATTAATGTTGTAACGGCAGAGAGCGTTATCATTGCATTCATCGAATTAACAATGGGTGTTCAAACATCCAACATTTGTTCCATAAATACCGATCATCAGAAATTCCATAAAACGAACGATGGAAGAAAATTGTTTTATTTGTGAAGAAAACTGTTTCACACAGTATGTTTTATTTGTTGGAAACAGATGCAAGGATCTTCCGTGAAGTATGTCCATATAAAAAAATATAAAACGACTGTCATGTGTTTTAAGGCCATTTGAAATCATTTTATTGGTTTGTGCTTAAGCAACTCCAATCTCCTATCCCGCTCATACGAAACGCATACACACTCTAGCTACGGCTTTGGAAGCGTTCGATGCCAACAGACCCATAAAGCTATGAATATTTTGCAATTAATTAGCTTATCTTCCACCTTGCTACACACCGCACCGTACAAAACTGCCATCTTTGGCAATTTTCTTTTAATAACTTTAAACGTTAATTGGAAGGTGTGGAGAGTCGCTGGTAGATCGAACCGATAAAAAATAGGCTGTGTTTGTGAAACGACGGCTCGCAGAAGGGGTACCGAAATGAGCAGCAGTACGCAGCCAGCCATTCTCTTACCGTGTGTCGATGCAAAGCTTACGGGGAGTCTCCGTAGGCTGAGAGCGGTTTGGGAAAGAGCAATTGAACGAGGACGAACGCGGTTGGAAGGATCGTATACATTTAATTAGTTTGTGTAAACGGTCATATGAGCATCGCTTTGAGGATGCATTCGTGTATTTCATGCTCATTTTGAGGTAATTTTATTATTTTTTAATACTTCCAAAAGCATCGGCAAGAAGGGTGAGGATTAAATTACTTCAATAATTAAATTCTTTTGTTTGAAGATCTCCGGATCCATTTCCGGTTTAGTGTAGCCGCACCCATCCAAAAGCGAACACCCTACACACACTAGCGACACAACTGTAAAAAAAAACCTCATATGATGAAAGTTCGTAGGTTGCAATTCTCGCTAAAAGCTCACCGAAAGCATCCCACACGGACGAACGGAATGGTCGCCAGCTTAGTGGGTTGAAGTTTAATTTAATTCACTTGCTTTTTATCTTATTCGATTAGACATGTTGGGAGACGTGGGGAGAAATGTAATCTAACGCTCATACAAAGGTGAACCCAACCCAAACCCCTTTGGGGGAAACGCGAATGGGTAACGTAAATGGCTTTCACTTTAAGCTTTAGTCATTCCGCTGTCTCTTAATTAGCCATTTTACGATAATTGGTCTCTCCCCGCGGTAAAAGGTAAATAAAACTGAAAACTCCAACGCACTGCGCAATGTAACGTGTAGCAGTAACACATGTAACGAATGTGATGCCGTTTTAATTCGCTCTGGAAGGTGGAAGGTGATTATTCTAATTTCAGTTTAAAGCAAATCGTCCCTTTGAAGAAGATGCACCCTTAGCTGGCCCACACGGGTGGTTGTTATACACACACACACATACACACACACACACACCCACACACCCACGTTATGAACGGGGTTGGCGAAGAAGAACGAAATGCACAAATAACACGCAATTAAACGAGTGAACTCACGCGATCATGATTACGTCAAAAAGGTCGAGATATTACTACAATTATCGTTTTCACTATGACCTACCATTATGAGTACCATCGAAGACAGAGAGAGGGAGTGGGAGGCGCGAGTAGCATACACGATGCATCTTTATCAACTCAATTAATAGTTCTTCAATATTTAAAAATCAATGTTCACATGACGATTGATGCACACGAAAAAAAAAAAAAATGGCGTTTCCTCGAAAACATTCGCAAACAGGTCTCCGTTGAGAAATATCCCAGAGATGAAACCAGCCATCGTTTGTCACACGAGCGAGCAAAAAGAGATAACATAAATCCCTGCCACACTCATGCGATGTAATGCGCTTCTAAGGCTACAGCAGCTTTTGATAATCAAAGATCTTCGACACACTCGCATAGACTTATTCCCAACGGTCCTCAACTCAATCTACATGCAAGAGTGACGCCTATTCTACCTCCACTCTCGTCAGCTCATGTCACGCTGGGAAGGAAAGAATCCCGGAAGTCAAACCATTCGATGTAATTACCCAATACTGTGGGAGCAAGAGAAACTTCAGGGATTAGCTCACGCTTCCCTTGCTTCCCTTTATGAAAACCGACCGCAAGCAACGCATTTTCCGGATGTGACGGATGTTTGTCGGTGGATGTTATGATCACCACACAAAAAAACCAGAAATAAAACATTCCCCGCTCATTCCCAGGACTCCGGAAAAGGCACGGCTAGGGAAATGGAAGTAAATTTATTTATTTTTAATGCCTTTATCCCGTGAAATTATCAAACACATCAGCCAGCGGGTGGAACAAAGTGAGACAAATCGCGAATCTACCACCTCATCCTACTGCGGAAATAAAAACGAACCTGCTTCCCCTGCCTTCATGCCTGCACTGACGCAAGGGGGGGGGGGGGGGGCTCGTAATCGCTTATCGGAAATTGGCTGATCGGTCCGACCCGAAAAGAGCCTCGTGATAATGCAACGCTGCCTTTTCCCAGCTTTGGTCGCGTGCACCTTCCTTCCTTTCGTTACAACTAATCCGATCCATACGGTGCCGCTGTATTCGCACCCTAGCATGCCATTTAGCACCCATTTACTGTTGAACGAGCAGGACCGGAACACCAGAAAAAAAAGGTCAACTCTGTAGCCCTTTTAGACACCCCGAATGGGTGAGGGGTAGGGACAGGGAGAGCTGAGGAATCGGGACACGTGACTTCTTCACAACTCGGCACAAGCCCATCGGTGGACACGTGACCGAGGACTTAATTTCCCACTTTCTTTGTGCAAATATTTATATCAATTTGATACACTTAGCGTTTCCCTGTGGCCTGTTTTTCATTTTATCTTACAATAACTTATCATAAGTTCGAGGTTGATTGTTTTACTGTTGAATGTAAATGTTTCTCTTCTATTTGGTATTATTAGTTTAGCATTTCTTCTCCTTGCAAAGATGTTTCATAGTATAAAGTGTACATTACTTCATGATTTATGCCCCATTCAAATAGGCGTGACAAATTGGAAGGATTTACACCACGATTCGCGGATTACGTGGCATTCGCCTACCGTTCTCCTGTTCTCCGATAAACGATCTCTGGTTTTTCGGAAGGACGCGTGCCACTTCCAACAAAAGGCGTACTCGGTGTCGATGTACTGGTCCCGATAAGCTCAACAGAAGATGAAACACAATAAATCTGTGTTAATTTTATACCACACAAATAGGTTTGTGCATACGAAAGGAGCATTGCGTCGTACACTATTCACTCAGGTTTTGAGCGAGAAGTTGTAAGAAAAGGCTTACTTTTCGTTAGTAAAGCGAAAACATTCAACCCTGCTAGTTAGTATAGCTGTTGTTAGGCTAAATTGGAGTCCCACCCGATTGCACCAACTGGCCTCGTGGAGCCCTAATGGCATCTAAATAATTCCACAAATTATGGGTGCGATAAGCAAAACCAGACTGAATCGTGTCTGATAAGCACAACCGAATGAAAATGAGACCAACTAAAAAAAAAAAAAACTTTCACACAAACAGAAAACAACCAATCTTCTACGGTGGTCGCGTTCGAAGTGATGTTGTCATTTGTTCGTTTTCACTTTTACCTCCTATTTACTTAGGCCGGTGTCGGTTGATTTGGGCAGTCGCACGAGTCCGGGTTTGCTCGCTGGGGAAAAAGGGCAAACCAGAGGCCAACAAGTTCGTGCCACGGTCGCGTCAACAGTCTATCTGCTGTTCGTGATTAAGCCAAATGCAATGCTTTGATTATGATAACTCTGTTTCGCTTCGCTTCTGCTCCAGGCAGCTCCTGCCTGGAACGATGTGAATTGATGCATGTTTCGAAGTGGGAAGCACGACCGAAAAATAATTGATAATTTTTCAATTTACCCTCCGCAGTGCTCCAGTGCTCCGATAGGAGGCGATGGGCAAAAAAAAACGCAGTACAAGCCAGAAATATTGCTGCTATTGTTGTTGATGTCGGGTTTGGGTTGAATTCAGCACGACACATGATTAATGTCGCAAGTTACCAACTTCACTCGCTCTATGGAATGGAGCAAAAAAAACACACTTCCTCTGACTGCAATAATAAGTCGTAAAAAAACATCCTACATTCCGAATAAAACTCCGGATGCTCTGCACACCAAATTGGAAACCAGTGTAATCAGTGAACAGTGTTATTGTGAATTTGATTTATTAACTACTTTGACTGCTGGCTCTAGTTTGGATTCGTTGCGTTTTGTTCTTTTAAGTTTCAATTCGTGCGTTGAAAAAGCGTTGCCTTTGCAAATAGGATTGCAAATTCGTGCCGAAGCAATAAGTTTGGCGAGCGATTGCTATAAATTATGATGCCGTTATGAAGTCGTGGAAAGTTCGCGTGGAATTTGAATGGACACGACAGAATGGTGAACTTTTTGAAGAATAGTAAAATACGTTGTTAAGTGCCTGTGCAATAGCAATCCTACAACATTAACCTCTTTATAAGAACTCCACGTGGTGGTTTTGCAGAGAACAAAGCTGATCGGAAAAAGCTCATTAGCAGAGACTCACTTTAACTTAAATAAAGGACAAACCTGACCAGATGCATCCTGTTCGTACATGAAAATGATAATGCAATCCATTTCTCAACCCAATAAAAAAGATAGTAATTTTCGCGTTCTTCTCATGATGATCTCATGGAAATGAAGTGTTGAACATCAGCCATGTCTTTCACATTGGCCTCATGCTCGAGTGTTTCGGTGACAGCGTTTGGAAAACTCCGTTGACAATTTAACTACCACCAGCGCAACGGCTTCCTTTGCGTGTTGAATTTCGCGTGTTATTTGCATATTCTTTTTTCGACGTCCCATATTGACTTACGCTTATTGTTTCACGTCCAGCCTTTAACCCTATACTTACCCGGGAACTGTGCACTTTGCATTGCTCGCATGACGATCATCATCATAAAAACGGCAGAGAAAGGCATCGAAGGGAATGGCTGCTAAAGACACGCAAGACGTCCTTTCGAATCAATTGCTAGGCTTTTGGAGCCAATTGAGTCATTTCGCTATTACGATAAATGTGCTCGCCATCAACGGCTACATGATCATCATCCTCAGCTCAGCTCTCGATGCGGGTCGTTGTTTGCGTTTGCAGAACTCTACTCTGGCTCTCTGGCGACTCTTGTTCATTATTTTCATGGCTTCATTTCATCGACGATTGAATTACGTGGTACGGTCTGCAGGCGAAGGTGAATGCTTGATGGTGATGAGTTGATCATTCAAAAACAGTTAGCAAAAGTCAAGCGAAGGTACGCGAAACGCCACCTCAACCAGAACGTGCCGTCTGTGCAAAGGCGCAATGAAACCTCTCATCTCTTTCAATTATTTCAATCTTCACTCGGGCGGGTCGAGTTTATTGGAGGATCGCTTCAACTCCGACACGATCACTAGCTCAGAAAATCCATCGCCCTTCTCGCAACGATCAACTGACCCTTCCTACAATGTTATACCTTCATCATTTTGAGGAAAATCACTCACAACATCACCGCGATTGCTGTATCCCATTATCTTCAGCGACTGTAATCAGCGCCCCAGGAAAGTTAAGCATCCTTTCGTAGCAAAAGGGTAGCAAGCACAACCATTAACATTTATTAGTTTTCAGTTTGCGTCCAATTTGGATCGATAAAAATCCCATCCACTGCACTCGGAACACACGCTGGGATCGATTGTTTGGACATTATTTCAATAAGCGAAGGAAGGCAAGCGCGAAAGGCACCACTCCATTAAATTGACGAAAGTGGTAGAGAGGTGGCCAGTAATAGGGCGCACAAATTGCTCAACGAAGCGACGAGTTTATCGTAAGAAAATGGATACGATCGTTGCAAATATTACACTAGCGGACAAAAATTACGCTATTTTGTTCGTGACACAACAAGAAATAAATTTTAAAATCGTTTTGCATCGGTCCCGAATGGTTTGACATTGTTTGGTAAGTTATTTCGTTATTATTTTACATGCATTTTTTTCCAATAAAAACAACGGCTTGATAGCAGCCAGCACTGCGTTCAACACTGTGTGACTAAAATTACTACAATTAAATGCGAGTTGCCGGCGTAAAGAAGTGATATGATGAAAAAGCGAAGAAATATTAATAACGTCCACCTATAACACGATCTCGAACCCGTCAATCTTCAGAATACACAAGTGCTTATAGTTGATGGCATTCATAATGAGCGGCAAGATGCATGTTTTTGGGGTTTCTGCCAAATTAATTTTACCGCAAACTTTGCCGAATTTCAATAGAGCGTTCGTAAGCAAGTGAAAACGATTTTTAAACCAAACGCTCCATGCGAATATTTTCAGCAACGAAAACTTCTCAATCAAGATTCGACCAAACGATAAATAACTAAAATTCCCTTACTTGATTCTCTCTCTCTCTCTCTCTCTCTCTCTCTCTCTCTCTTACGCACAACCACACTGTTCTATTCATTGATTATGCTAACAGCCCTTAGGCGATCGATCGACATCATCTTCATCGATCGAGCGCCCGGAAAGGAAAGATCACTTCATTGCATCTTCATCATCATTTCGATTATTTTTCCTTTCCTTTAACCATCAAATGGCTCACACCGGAAGGTCAGCCGGCTTTGGCAAGGAGCTGCTCCAGAGGATCCACGGAATAAATGAAGTCATTATAAAAATTGAATTTAATTTGAGGCAGTTTAAATTTATGGTCTCGCGTTTCTGCGCTTCCTTCCAAAGAACAGACCGCGCTCAAGGATGAAACTCGAACCTCATCTCGATCGAGCGATCATTGTTTCCCGGCAGTTGATTTTCATTTCGGTCCGCCCATACGACCGAACAATTTAGTCTTCAAAAATTGAGAAAATTGATACCTTTGCACGGGGTCGAAGCTACCTCCGTTGGTCTGTGTGTGCCGGAGATGCGAACGCAGCTGGCTGCGTTATCAATTTGCAAACCTCGGACGAACCTCGGGCGAAGGATACGAATTATGATGCTTTCGCTTCACTGTGCCACTGTGTCAAAGTGGTGGAAACGAAAATTGCCAAACACATGGTTAGCTAGTCAGCCCTGTTTTGAAGGTTTCTAACACGAACAACCACAAGTGACACAAAAAAAAACAAGCTTAGAATGATGAAAATGTAAATTGATTTGTTTCGTAATGACTTTAGTCACGCAAAAGCATGGCATACTCTGCCTCTTCGGTTCGGTTGTTATGAAAGGAAATATTCGAATAAATCCCGGTATCAGCCGATTCAATTAGAAGCATTATTTTGCTGCAGCCTCGATATAATATATTTGGCACGCTATGCCAGTGACAACGGATCGATGGATCATTCTGATTGTACTGCCGGATGTATCGGGATCGAGGAACGAACCCAAACTTATACCGATCTCATTTTTCTTGGACAAACACAAGAAGGGATCTAATGGAACCTCCCACATGGATATCGAAGGACAGTAAAAGGTCCTGACCAGAAGGCTCGTTCCGGTGTGCGGTTCCGCAGGATGAGATATTAAAACATCGATAGTGGAAAACATAATTCGTGCGGTTCCTTTTGTTTCTTTCTCAAATTTAATAACAGCCCTTCTACTTCGACTATCATTATGTGTTATTATGTCTAGTGACGGGAAACATAAGCTGTTTCTAAAAAACAACATAATTTGATGATTCCTTCCCATAGTGTAGCGAATTGTCGGAGCACAAAATTTCTACAACGAAATTGTACCACCGTTGAACAGGTAGATTGAAATAAAGTCACTCTGCGAGGAGAGTAATTAAATCATCAATCTTTTCTGGATCAACCAAGCTGCCTTCAGACAGGAAGCTTCAGTTTCATGTTCATTACCCCAAAAGTTTATATTCTATTATATACAGTTATCGTTATTGGATTAGATACAACTAAAGCGCATAAAAAGTCCCAAAATCAATAGCATAAGGTAAGGTTTAACATCCATGACACGCAAGTTGCGCCGTGGACAGGAAATTATCACCCCACCGCCTTCACTCCCGATACTCGTTCACGCATATTTGATAAACACCTGTAATTGTGACGTTTACGGGTGACAATTTGACGTTGGAGCTTCGACTATTTTCGTGACTTTCGTGTTTCTTTGTCATGCTCTGGGAGGTGCACGCAACTTTGTATTGGCAGGGTTGGGTGAAGCTATTACGCTGTTGAATGAAGAGCTTGGAATAATATGCATTATCTACCTTAAGCACAGTAAAATACACACAACCGAGGCTCGTTCGAATCGCGATCACACATTTATCTCGATCTCGGCTAGTGCAACTCGCTCGATCCATCTGCTGCGGCAAACGATAACGACGGTTGCGAAGCGAAAGGAAACATGTGGCGTGACGATAATAGTAATTAATAAATAAGTGATAATTTACTAACCAGTCGCTTCCAATTACACGATAAGTGTAGCCCATCGCTCCATTTGTACGTCTGTGGAAATATAAGTCCATGTTAATGTGTGCGCTTGTACGATCCAGTGCGCCTGCCATGGCCCAGTGACTCGGATCATTATGCGTTAATTTTCGATGCTAGTTGTTTTCTTTTCAGCTTTCGGTGCTGCTGTGAACCGAACTCAATCCTATCTGTCCATGTCCATCGAAACCAGAGCTGTTCGGATGAAGAATTTTGTAGGACTTTTTTTTGACATTGTTCCTAATAACCTTCGCTTTTTTACTGAAATTGTTTTGGTTTGACAGTAATTTATGGCTTTATTTGTAGCGCTCCTTGCTGAGGTTTTTTTGTGTGTGTGAGTTTAAAAGCAATTTGAAACCCATCGGTTCTCGGCTTCTTGACGTGTTTGCTCATGCGATCATCAGGGGTAAGCCATGATTATCATTATCAATTTAAGCCATTCTCGCTGTGACAAGGCTGTGTGAGGCCCAGCCGATGATAAGCTTGTCACAGCGAGGCCCAGCCGATGTGTGAGGCCCAGCCGATGAGTGTGTGACAAGAACATTACACATTTTCAGTACCTAGGCTTAAGCTAGCGCGTACAAAATAAACATAGCATTGTCAGAAGAAGAGCTGGCTTGAAACTGGGAAAAAGGATAAGTGTAGCGATTATAATTGCAAGAAGGTTTTTGAAGCAATACAAACAGCACATGAAAATACCATCCCCTTTCCTATTAGTAACATATGTTCTATTTCGAATTATCTCTCAACAGGATCTGCCGCCGATGGAGACGACGAAAGTAGCGCATCGAAGCGAAGACGTTCGCGAACGAACTTCAACTCGTGGCAACTCGAGGAACTAGAACGAGCCTTTTCCGCCAGCCACTATCCGGACGTGTTTATGCGCGAGGCTTTGGCAATGCGACTGGATCTCAAAGAAAGCAGGGTGGCGGTAAGTGAAAGCACCAAAGATGCTGGAGAAGGCGCTTCAAACCATAGTCGTACAATTTGGACCCGAACAATTCACCCATATCAACCTCACGGGGATGAAAGGAAAGAGAAAGATGTAGGGAGTGAGAGACGGTCGGTGGGTTGAGTAGGAGCACAGAATTGAGAAAGGGTCATTTCGGTTGAGATATTTCGCTGATCTTTGCTATTCTACCCGGCGAGCTTGCCGGCTCGTAGACAAAGATCGTATCGCGCGAAGGCGAAGCCTGCGTATGAGCAATAATTCACCGTAGCAATCCCGTAGAGAAAAACGATGACATTTTGTGACATAAATTATGCTTTATGCTCACCCGTGTCCCTCGTGCAGTTCATATTAATATGGCAATCTCATTCATACATACAATAAAACGTGAATTCATTCCCCGCCATGTATGTGTAGTGGCTATTCAAGTGGAGCGACGGCCGCAAGCAATGGTTGAAATATGAAAAATGCATTTAATTTCAATTTGGTGTCCCATAAATTTGGATGCTATGGAAATTGATGGGAAAAGCGAGTCAATGGAATGCGCAAAGAAAATCATGCTATGTTGTTAACATACATCAAGTGTGATTAATAATGTACTGTTGCCTGAGATTTTCTAGCTTACTTTTATTTATGAATTTTTTTTAAATACTACAAATTCTATAAAATCCAGTAATATTCATAAATGTTTTCAACAGTGGTTAAAAGTTTGACAAGTGGAATCTAAAACACTAAACGGAAGGCGAACGTTTCCCACTTTTATTTTCTCTCACCATTTGAGTGACTACTAATTTCAACAATATTTCTCAAATCGATCCATAACGGAAAAACACCAGATTCTACGGCTTATTCAGCTCAAGCTGCTGTTTCCTGCTGTGTAACACGGAAATCAAAATCCGTGCCAGTTGGTTGGAAATTGCCCCGAAGGAATTCTCCTACTAGCAGCCCCTCATGTTTTTTCAACCATCATCAACCTGCTAGGGGGAAAACTCCTGATGAGTCTGTCACACCTTCAGTGTAAATCCCAAACAACAACCACATAAATCTGTTCTGCCTTGTCTGACTTTTGCTATCGGAGGATTTTTTGGCGCAGAACACCCAGCAATGGCTCGATTGCTAGGCCACCCTGCAGCATACTAACGATGTTGCCTTTCGCCAGAAGGATCATTTCAATTTGAACAGATTCTCTTGCACGGTGGCGCTTGAGCTAACCTCAAATGTGCTATAAATTATTCAACATCTTCCCTGCACAAAGTGAGCAGTCCGCAAGGATGAAACGAAGGGGCGCTGACTCGAATCAGGAGGGTGTCGGTATGGTTTGCCGGAATAAAAGGAAAAATTCACGAACGAAAGAATGAAACCAGGGACGAGAGATAATCGTCATTTGTAACAACAATTTCCCAACTTTGAGGGGAATTTCCTACATTGGTTCCTGTAAAATTGTGCTGTAATTATGACTTTCTATCTTGTAATTATTATGTGTCAAAAGAAAAGACTACATAAGAATAAGTTAGTGCAAGTCAAAGTTAACTAAGCTTCATCTCATTCAATGCTCAAATAGAGTAACATTCAATTGCATAACAACAAACACCAATGAACCCAGATGCTGCGGAACAAATTCTACCCTCCCATAGCATTCTCCCTTCCGTTGGTGTTCTTGACATGAAAGCAGGAGGGGAAACTAGTTTTCCCTTGTTTTGCTGTTCATTGTATTCTGTTCTACGGCAATAAAACCTGTTCTCATTTATGCTACCAGTATCCTTATTGCATTTCGATATCGGTCATCAAATGAGGCAACCCTAGCAGCTAGCTCTGGTGGGTGGTGGAAATCTGTTCTTCCTTTATTTTGTTTGCAGTTGGTTATGCCTCCTGCTGATTCTTCAATTGACTTTCATCACTTCCCTTTCAAGAAGACCGTCCCTTTGCGGTCATGTAATAAAGCCCAACTACAACATTATTATTGCTTACATCCCTACAGAGCGTTACTCGACTCATCAGTTGACTCATGTATTCTAAAATACTTCTACTGGACAACATTCTCTTTCGTTGTATCTAATATTTTCATGAATTTCTATCAATTGCAAATCTCAAGTAGGAAACATTCCTGCGCCATTCCCGCACGTAATATGCATTTAAAATACACTTCTTGTCATCGAAGCACATCGCCTTCCCGGCGTAGTATCAGTTTTGGTTCACCAAAATGGAGCACGATAATACCAATAAAAAAGGACATTTTAACGTCACAGATGGACCAGCGCGAACGCTGATGATGTTGCTGATGATTGTTTTCCTTTCCGGAATCGATCTTTTCACTCCCTTTCTCACAGCTTCTTACAATTGAATGACTCGAGTCATCGGCTTCCAAGAGGCTGCGCTCATCATGACACCCGTGGGACTCCCTCCTTTGTAGTGTTAACACAAGCAGCTATGAAATGAAATCAACCTCCTATCAGCCTCTTCTCTCCGTATAACTCCCTCTGACATTCGACAAATGACTTCTCATATTAAAAGGATGGGCTCGCTCGAATGGTGCATTTTGTGGGTGGCTTGCGGTTTTCTGTCGACGTGCCACAATCCCTCGCCCGTCTTAGGGTCCATCAATTGACCAAATTGGATAACGAGAATTGAATGGGAAAGGCTCGAAGGAATCAAACCCCTCACAGTTTCCCCTGCATAAGCCGCAGAACGAAGCGTCGCGTCGAGGGTTGCACCAAAACGAATCAACGGACGTAATGTGCTAAAAATCTGTTCGAATTAAATTTAATATCTGGAACATTTACGTTTGCGTTGGTGATTTATTAGAACTTGTTTCGTAATAAACCCACGAGGGAAGCGAAATAATTGAAGAAGGCTTCGGAGGCTGTTTACTTCGTCCTCTCGAGATGAGATTCTCTACCGCATCCTTTGGAATGATTGAATGGTTCATAAACTTTTGACTTTGTGGTCGATTTGTTCCCCTGCTGACCGTTCGTAAAGCGAATCGATTGGGGAGCTTTTACAGTGGCATCAGAGAGTTCTTTATGTATCATGCGCCTCTTTGCCTCTTTGCCGTATTTCCATCGCACAATTCGTGAACACATATTTAACGATGCAGCTTAGCTTGTGGAAATGGTAGAAAAAGAATGATGATGAAATATTTACGTGATCTATTGATTGAATGCATAAGCGAATCCGGCAAACTCTGCTGCCACCTTTGCGAAACGTGCTGCGATAAAAATGCGAACGTGACCCACAAATACAATACGTCTCAAGAAATTTATCCTTATCGAATTATGAAAAATGTAAATTGAGATTTGTGTTTCTTTTTGTGCTTTGAATAACAATTTCACAGAAAATGGATGAAAACGTTCCCAATTGTTTTATTTTTAAATTGTTTGGTGTCGCATTTCAGTTGATGAAAGAATTTCAACTCAATTTGGAAAGATTTCTAAGTTATTATTATTATCTTCTTTTGTTAAGCAGTTCATCTACACATCGTGCGTAATTTGTTAACTATTTACAACAACGCAATTAAAACGCACAATAATTGTTGCCTTCAATCCGACCACCACGGGGGGTTTCTACAACAAAAAGACATCACACCGATCCGTTCGTCTATTTATCATGATCAGTTGTCATCACGTAAATAACAGAGTTAATCATTTCTTTTTGCGCTTTTTCATCTTCCCTCGCACCATGTGTGAGGATGACGATGATGATGATGATGATGATGATGATATTGATGACCGATGAGGCGGCTAAATTCTTTGAAAAATGTAAATTAAAACATGACCAAAGCGGAAAACATGGGTAGAATAGAGTGAAGTATAAAAATGATAGAAATGATTTACATTTGCTCTTAGCCATCATCGACAAAAAAAGTAAAAAATTACCGTTTCAAAGCAAAAATTTGATCGATTAAATAGTTGTGAGGGATAGAAACAATAGTGGACCAGGATCATGTGACCAACTCATGTGACCAATAAATTGTTCATTAAATTTCTCTTTTCTAAATTATTTACTTGAAAATAGTGATGCTAAACCTCAGATGGAAATGATATTTACAGCAGCTGACAATGGAAAACAATTTTCAACATCATAATATGACAACAAAAAAACGCTCACAATCATCGTCGAACAATTTGTTGCAACGTATCAAACACCTGGCTCAAGTGAGAATAAAAAATAGAAGCGCTAAGATTCTATTCCATCTCGATCCATTCCCAAACAGAGATGAAAACGAACACGCTCATGTGAATAATGATGAATATAATAGCAATAATAACGGCAACATAAAGTCGTTCCCGAAACAAGAAACGGTGGTGGTGACGGTGGGATGGAAAAAAAGGCGGAAAAGCCCCGAAACCATCCTTGCTTCACACAATCGAATAATAAAAATACTGAACGACTCTATACTGACCCGAGCGGCTAGCGGCAGAGTTAGAAATGTAAATGAGATTTTGTATTAAAAGATATTTTGAACCATTAATCAAACTCTCAATTTACTTCTGTTACTGCTTCTGCCGTTTGCCGTCATCGTTTGCCGACAGAAGACACCTTCATTTTCATTTTTGTACATTGCTTTTGGATACTTCCATCGCACCTCCGTCCGGGCGGAGGTTACGGCAGATGATTTCCAGCAACTTAAGGCTCGTAAATTGTTTTTATTATGATTCTTTTGGGTTGGTTCGGAAATATCCACCAAACGGATTATTTCATGTTTTATCTGGGAGGATTTCTATGCAGCTGGTTGAAGATAAAAATGTTACGAAAGTTATACGTTACACATTGTAATAGATTATTTTCTCAAAGTCCACGATTTTCTCACTACCAGCAACAGCACGAAGCACGAGAAGGTGTGAAATATTCAATCTACTCAACAAAACCGATTTCTTGCGTACAACAAAATCACAAAAATTGAATCGCATTGAATTGAACCGCATTCAACGCTGTGCCTGTGAACGAACACATACGCCGTGTATAAGTTATGAAAGCCGTCAGGAAAAATTAGTTTCTCAATATTAATAGACTTGTTATACATTCACACCCTTCCCGCTGTGAGCCTGCGGGCGTTCGCGGGGGTCATGTCGGGCTCTTGCTCACTTCCAGCGGCTCACAGGGAAGGGAAACAGAATTATCGATCGATCGAAGAAAACGACGCAAACGAGTCGAACGAATCCGCTCGCTCCCCCTGGATCCACTTCCCCGGTTGGTTCCTCTACCTCCTGATTTCGAACCACCGGAACGGATCGCGCGCGCCATTGTGTCTTGGGGGAAGTGGAGAGAGAGAGAGAGAAAAGAGTAAGACGGAAAGGCAGCCGATTCCATACGAACGGTGGCCATATAATATGATCTCATGATCTCATGCTGATCACCCAAAGCCCCGAGATCGACCGGGCCCCGAAGCGGTTTCGAACACAGGAATGCCGTTGCGGCAAATGAAGATGTTACGGAAGGTGTGAAGAAAACAAAAATTGAGGAGAAAATTGATAAATCCCGTCGGTGGCAAGGGCGAAACGGGGCGAAACGAAAGCAGCAGGCAACAGTCATGGGTGTGCGAAGAAGGCTAGAACCTAACGAACGATTCGGTGGGATTCAGTGAGGAGAAGCAGTCGAAAAAAATAAAGTCATCATCCTATCGTTTGGAATTGGCCCCGTTAGGTAATGGATAGGCGCAATTGGAAAATAGGCTTAACGCCTTGAATCAGTTTAACAATCAACAAAAAACACCCCTTCACACACACACACACACACACACACACCTTTCGGATGAGGTTGGATCCGTGTCGATGCCAGATGGAAATTAGAATCACGTGGCCAGATTTTCACACGAACATGAGAGAGACTCGGGCAAACACCTCGGGCAAAACCAGAGATGGGAGGGATGAACTAACAATACACATGTAAAAGAGATGAATTCATTTATTGTTTGTCCACACCAAAACATCTTGTAATTGAGCGAAGCTCATACAGAATGTTTCACACATGATTAATAATCACAAAACGAACCTCCACGTACACTTACATGTGAATCTCGTCCTTTTAATAAGATTTATCAATTCTTCCAGGACTATGTTTCAGATGTTTGTATCAAAAATGTTGCTAAGTTTAACCCAAATCTCTCTATCTATCTCGAAGAATCCAAAGTTTCGTTACCAAATCAACCATCCAAAACGGATGCAAGCGTCATACCGAAGGCCTACAACACAAAAGACAACCCTTCGAAATGTTTCATCTCAGTAGGCACTGGACGTTGTGGTTGCTCGGGGCACCGCATATTAATGAGGGCTGTAAATTTACGCACAAACGTCACTATCATCACACCTTTAGTTGATGAAGCAAGGCATAACATAAACTGCAGACACTGAAATACTCCTTCAAGAATGTCCTACCATTCCTACAGGCTCCTCTTTTTGTAAAGGGCTTGACACAAATTGGTACCTTGCAAGCCGTTCAGAACTGTGTTTAACTGTGTTACTTTTCCGTCAAAACATCGTAAAGCTTATCGTAACGAAACGATTCTTTCGCCAACGAGTTCGTTTTAGTTTCTTCGCACCTTTTCAAAAACTCCCAATCACCCTCTGTAGTCGGATATCTCCTGTGAGTGTGTGTGTGTGTGTGCTCTTCTATCGCGTAGGATCTTTTACCCGTCGTGGTGTGGCGAGGCTGTGTGTGACTAATGAGATCTTTCAGTTCATTCGACTTTCGGGCGAGCCTGTGGAGTTCGAAAAATCGAAACTTTTTCGGCGCACTCACTTCCATTCGAGTATAGAAAATTGATTAAAATTAATTACCTTTGCGGGTACCGTTCTTGCGAGAGACGCACGTTCTCCCGCAGTGGTTTGATCCGTGCGCCGTTGGGATTGGAAACGAGCGTGAAGCTAATGATTTTTTGTATCTTGTTTCCCGCCCCTTACACGTTGGGGCGTTGGGATGTTTTGCCAATCCGAACCGAACCCTTAACAACTCAATCTTTGGTAGAACGAGCCAAATAAGGTTTCGGGCTCTCTTTTTTCTCCCAACCTCCCAAGGGTGGCTAAATAGTTTTCTCAGTTATAATAATATTGTGTGAAGGTTATTACCATCACCTTTGGTGCGACGTCCGAAACGAGGCTAGTTTTTAATCACCTCGCACGGGCGCTGGAGGTTTGTCGGAAATCCCTTTTCGGCACCTTTCGGGCAGATGGAAACCACCACGAGCCTGAGTTTTTTTCCCTTCCAACCCGTGTATGATCGATACATCGTATCGTCTAAAATATGTGCGGCATATATGTACTGCCTTCGGGTTAAATGGGACCGCCATCGATCGACTCGACTCTGCTCTCGTGCCTCGCTCGTGTTCATTAATTAAAACACTTAATAAATCATTTTCGAAGTCGATTTAAAGTTGTAAGCGATTTCTGACATCACCCCTTAACTCCTGCGGGCATTACGAGAGACTAGTACTTGCGAAACAAGCCATATTTGCAATTTATCCTCATCTTTCGTGAACTCTGTTGGCAGCAAAGAGAAGAGAGACGGGTCTTGAAGTTTGTCTGTTCTGCTTCTCTGCGATGGGCTGTACCCCCAGAGGAAATTATGAACATAGTTTAGGTTATTCGCCTTACCACAACTCATGTTGTGTTCTTGTACGATGTCTTTTGTGACATCTAGTATGGTGGTTTTTACAATATTTTCCATTTGTTTATCCCAGAGGCGTCAAGTTTCGGCAAAGGTTAGTAATCCTTACAAAACCGCACTAAACGATTATATCAACCACCGATCTTGCGATGAGATGAAAATGTACAATAATAAAACCCATCTTTCCTAAATCATACCGAGATAAATGCGTCATATGAACACAAAAATCTCAACGCACAATCACTAGGGCTCTCCCGGCAGAAGATAATCGCAGCATGGCAGATGTGCGGTGACGAATTCGGAATCATTTTGAGGTTATGACGTTTTGCCCTCGAATCACAGTTTAATGCCTCATTCAGAATCACAGTTTCGGCTTCGCTTTCGCCCTTTTTTGTTGTTGGCCGAATTTGAACGACTGGGCTGCTCCTCATTTCGTAGTCAGTAAGATAACGAAAAATGTATTCTTGTGCTCGATGAAAGCAGATTCCACCATGAAAAAGGGGGCGTAATTGTGATGCATAAAAATCACATCAACAATTGGCGAAAAAGGCAGCCGACAATCGAAGGATCAGTTTGCTCACATCTGTCAGATAATATTTAACATGACTTGATTTAATTTCGCAACGGTTTCTCTAGGAATAGAGCAATATGTTTTACCAAACAAGAATTGAGCTGAAAAATCTCTGAAACTAGCGACATCAAATTGTTCTACGAAGAATTTCCTTTACATGTCTGATTGATCAAATTAACCTCACTTATCGAATTACTTTCGTTTCACTCGATTTTCCGAAGCATGATGACAAATTTGTAAATTGTTGGCAATTCATGGCCACTTTGCGCTTCAAATTAGATGCCATGTGTTCCAAATGAAAGCAAAACAATTTAAACAGCTTTAGAACACAGTCAGTTCGTTAAAACCGTGCCCTAATCGTAGTTGGCCTAGCTTACAAGTGTTTTATGGAGACACACAAAAACACACAGAAATCGTACCACATGCAGGATATTCACCTTCTGACCACGAGGACTTTGTAGGAAACGGCCTTCCATTCCACCAGTGAAGAATGACGCTTTTTGTCGGCCCCGTTGGGAGTGAAGGCGTAATAAATAATTCCAGAAAAAACAATACGCATATCAGTGGTTCCTATTCGAGCGAACACCGTTTGTTCGCATGTCTCTTCGGCCGGATGTAATCACCATCAATCATTCACCAGCGTGCTTCACCATTGCAGCTCACTCGTACTGAACGTTGTCGTCCTCCGTACGACGGACGGGACTCTATTCGTTGGGGGATACTACCGAGATGACAGAAGAATGATTTGAACGTATTAGAATGTTACACACTGGAACGAACTCACACCAAAATCACCGTAACGAACCCGAACGAACGGGGACAGTTAAAGGATCCCAAGGACAAGACCAAACCAAGGTAGTTGTATGCCACCAAGTGCCACCAATTCACTGTACAATGAAAGCCACTCGATTCGAGAAAATATTTACTTCAATTAAACGACTTGCCAAGGGGACTTGCTGTCCTGAAGGCAGAAAACGTTTCTACCTTTCGTTGCTACGTTCTAATGGACACACGGCACACTTTGTTACACGCGACACAGGAAGTATTAAATTTCCGTTTTTCCATCCCTACTAAGGATTTTGCTGGTGTCACTTTCTTTCCACTGCCACAGTGTCATCTTGATCGGTCAAATGTGTCATAAATCAAACTGCTGTCAGCAGCAAGAAAAGTCAATCCAACCCGAGCGTGTGTTGTGAATCTATTTTCCAATCATTCCGTCAGTTCAAGCAAATCTCGTTCGATCGTTTGTTACGAGGCAAGGGTGTGACTCTTTATGCGACTTGTGCAACTATTAAATAATAAAACACACTGTGTCCAATCTGTTCCGAGGTTCAATTCCTCGGACAGTAATCATCATCTATTTTGTGGTTTTCCCCGGCAGTTTTCTTCGCCAATCTCACAGGCACGGTTTGCTAGAAATGCTCGCTGAACGCTGAAGATAGCGCTCCAGGAGGCCACTTTGTCAGCACCACAAATGATCAGCTTCCGACGGCGTTTGGCACTAACTAGCGCTAATGAAGGTGAATGACGGTGGCGACTGTTGGCTACTTTCCTCCCAGCAGGAAGTAGGAAATCCAGTCGATGGGAAAGCTTCAAACAGTTGTCTGATTGATGAATTATCAAGTAGGCGCTGGACACGCATTATCGAACCGTTACTACCAGAATAATGACGAAATCATTATTTTAAAATAAATTTAATTCTTTTACTGAAGAAAACCGAACACATTCCACGCAAACGTAACGATTTTTCCCTGCGATGAGAGTACTGTCAATAAAATCAAAGTGTTTATTCACAGTGGGGATCTCTGATTTAATAATGCCGCCTTATCTTTATTTAAACAAATTTCGCCGTCGATCCAGAAGCAAGTCAAATGCATTTCCATGTGCAAATACCGTTTGCAGAAGCATATTGCCACTTCAGTTGACTCTGAAACAGTTTCTATTTGATAAAACATACACCTCCGATAGGAAAGTTATTTGCTGCGAGAGTTTTCCCCTAGTGAAAGGTATTTATTTCATGTTCCGGCCTTCGACTGAACTATGCCGTGTCAGTTTTTTTCTTATCAGCATATCATGGAAAGTTACCTGTTTATTGGTTTATTTAAACATGAAAAAAAAACACTGCCTGGGTTTTGCAATATGAACCACCTTTTCGTGTTCATAGAGTGAAACAGAAAATGAAAGACAAACATAAAATAAACTACATCTTTCTATGGAAACCATTGTCAGCAATAATGTAGTAAATTATCACTCATTTAGCTGTTAATGGTCTAACACAACCAAAAACGCATGCGACCACCATTTTCATCCTTGTTTTTATTTTATGTGCCATGTTTAACTTGTAGTATTTTTATTAAAATTCGATTCGCTAGGATTAAACTACAAGGTGCATGTTTTGTACGTTTCGAGTGTCCAAGAACTGCTAATGACTTTGCATAATGAAACAAGTCCCGCTGCAGAGGGACAATCGACTCCACGTGGTTCATAAATTTCTCTTAAAATGGGAGAAAGACATCGGAAAAATGCACGCTCGGGACGATGGAACCTGCTCGAGGATAGGAAACAAAGGTAACAACCAGATGCCTGTGTTTCATTCATCTCCATTCATCGTCCCCTCGTGTTCAGCGTACAAATTGAGCCATCACTACGCGAGGTGCAAAGTCTTCCGCTTTATTTTTTGTGGGTCACAAGATCAGCTCCGTCAAACCAAGCAAAAGGTTGAGCCATAAAAAACAAATCATAAGTCAAGTGTTGCACACGTTAATCCTTACCTTTGCGCTACCAAGCGGTGGTTATGTTCTCCTTGTATTGCCTTTTACGTTCCTTCTTGACGTGCCTTCTCAATGGTTAAGGGACCAAAAAAGCTAAAGAAAATCGTCCGATCCCCGGACAAAATAATTAATAGCCGATGGTTGAGCTAATACGTATATTTACTGTTCGGAAAGGCCGACGAAACCGTGCCGAGGACAGGTCCTTTTTCTCTTTGTCCAGCCTTCCTCCTCCGTTTACTGCGAGCAAGTGTACGGATGAACGCTTTCCTGCCTGCACCGATACGAGAAAAAGACATTTAAAACATCCCCATTTTAAATTCAAACAGATTTTTCATTTAATCGTCGAAAGATGCGTTTTTTATTATTCATTAAACACACTTTTTCAACTTGCCGCTCTCGTTTCAGGTGTGGTTTCAAAACCGAAGGGCCAAGTGGAGGAAAAAGGAGCACACGAAAAAAGGCCCTGGAAGACCCGCACACAACGCCCATCCTCAATCCTGTTCCGGTGAGCCGATCCCGCCAAGTGAACTGAGAGCACGAGAGAAGTAAGTGAAGCGAAGAATGTCCTTTTTTAGTTGAAAATAAAACAAATCGTATGAACTTTTAGCATGCACAATAGCATAACCGTTTGTCACCGGGAATCGGAAGCATACATATGGGAGTGTTTGATTTTATTGCGCTTTTCGTTGAGGAAATTACAATTTGGGGAACCATTTGCGTGCAAACACAGTTCGCACAGCGAGCGTAGTTTGGTGATCATTAAATTTATTATACGCCTAACAGGCTCATCGAATCGCACGGTCGAAGCCTCTTCAGCCAATGTTTTATGACCATCCAATGGCAAGTGGAAGGGTTTTTTTTTCATCCCACTTAAAATTTTGATCGTACTCGTATGAAAATAAAAGCTCTCATGTGTTAATGTTCGCTTTAGGTTATAACCATCCGATTGGGTTGCATTTCAAAAGTAGTTGTCCCAAATGGTCCCCTTTCTCTCAGTGCCTTTTCGAAAAGGATAATTTATAATACTTTCCGCAGGCAAAAATAATAGTTTTACCGAGAATTCTCACTAATGAGCATCATTTACTCACCGTTTAACTGCCACCATTTACTCACTGTAAAACCAGTGACCAGTCGCCCAGAGGAATAGTATGATTTTTCGTTTTTTTTTCTTTCATTTGCTGCCCACATCAAAAAGCCCGCCAGGCACTTTTCCTGAGGCGAAGAGTTACGACAGCTTGTGAACTTGCGTGCACAAATGATGCGCACTTTCAAGTGAACACGAAAGCCAATGGTGATGACGAACACGAACAGAAGCCATCTTTTCCTCGTTCGTTTCGGGAAAATTGTTTACCCTCGAGGAAAAGCGGTTCGCTCAAAATGGCGTTCATTGTTTGTTGGCGTCCTCCCCTCATTGTGCACTCCGGAAAGTGCGTGTGTGTGTGTGTGTGTGTGTGTGTTTCCCGACAGGTGGTAACCGATAAATCGAACCAACTTGAGGGTTGCGAGCGTTTGAAATGCCGTAGGAGTGCTAGGAGCGGTTTTATTGGTAGAAAAGAAACCATAAGCTAGAGGAATATTGGTATTAAACGGGTATTTAGGAGGAATTAACTCACCAATAACAAAACGTTTTTCGTTTTCTTTCGTTCCCCTTTCAAAAGAGCCCGCCGACGGAAGAAGATCGCAAAGGCCCTCGAGCGACAAGCGCGGAAACTGCGAGCCAAGGGCATCACCGTCGATCTGGAGGCCCTGAAGACCGAGTATCTGTCCCAGCACCGTAACAACTCCGGCAGTGACTCGGAGGATGACGATGACAACGATAACGACAACGACGACGAGGACCCGATCGATGTGGTCGGTGGTGCGGAATCGGGCGACGAACCGGAGGACTGCTCGATGCAGCGTCGGGAAAGCGTCGAAGGCGATGGACTGGACGATACGGGCAGTGACACGCCGCGAAACAGCATCAGGCCCAATCCCTTTAGCATAGAATCGCTTCTCTACAACAACACGTGAAACCGCCGGTAGATTTACAAACGCTCTGGTTCCAGTTCCGGTCGCATTCGACCATCCTCACTAGTACTCCGGCAAATTCCCTCGAGATCACGTGAAGTCAGCCAGCACAGTGAAGTCTGTTCCTAAAAACAAACCTCCCCAAAACGAATGGTCACCAATGGTCCCACGCACCAGTGAAATGCAATTTTATCCCTTTCCGTTTCCGTTCCGCTCCCTTCCGCATCGCAACCCGTAGGTAGAACGAATATCGCACAACGAATCCTTGTGTCCCCCCGTCCTGTTCCAGCCCTATTTTCCGTACTACAGTCCCGCAAGTGTGAGTGGGTGCGTGCGTGCGTGCGTGCGCGCGTGCGCCAGCACACTCCTCACGGGGACGCGCAATAATGCATTATTTATTTTAATTATTATTTTAATTATAATTATTGATTAACGAAAAAATAGTTCAAAGACGTACCAGCAGTTCCCAATGCCCGATTTCAGTCACTACATTCCCGACAGTCCCTCGTAAACGGTGCATTTTAAGTAGTCTATCGCGGACAGTGATAGACGCGGAAGGTGCTAGATAAAGAATAGAAAGAGAGGCAAAGCTAGACTACACAGAGAAAGAGAGAGAGAGAGAGAGCGCGCCACACAAATGAAAATGAGTGAGTGGAAAAGGTCTCGATTTTATGCGTCCCAGCGAATCCCATTTTACTCGAAAAGGTGTTTTTGCGTTTGTCGTCTGTGTTGATCTTTCGTTAGTGAACATGTGTTAATAATTATAGCAACAAAATACTTATTTAACAACGATGATGTATGCGAATATCATCGTCCGACGAGGAACATCCATCAATATATCAGCAAGCAAAGCGCGACAGGACAATGTGTACAGTAAAGTGTGATTGAGCCGTCGTTTTCGGGCAAAACGGGCCAGATTGAAGCGGGCTGGTAGCAGCCATCTTACCAGGATATCGAAGAACCATGTAAATATGCACACAACAATAAGAGGCCTATAAGTATAAATACCTTATAAATTAAATTAAATGCAAAGAAAAACGACAGTAAGTACTTTCGCGAGCTGCACCGGAAGGAAGGAAGGGTGGAAGGCAATGCCAGAAATATATCAGAGCCTATTGCAGAGCAAACGTGTTACGAACAGTCGGAGGAAATCAAAACCTGCAAAGTGGCAAATAAAAATATCATCAGTAACGTAATCTAACCGACAAAGTGGGCAAGAAGAGCGACGCTATTGCAGGGGGAGGAGGGGGGGGGGGAGAAAAGCATCTTCAGGCATCAATGAAACACATCAACGAAGCAGTGAAACACGCATAAAACTATCCAGCAAAACATATTTTAACACAACACACCCACACACACAAAATAAGTAAATCCCCAAATTCATCCACTAGCGACTGGATAGGCCAACAACGCAACTCGTATCATGTGCTGTAGAATCGAACCTGTTCGCGACCGCAATATTAGCTTTTCCGAGGTAGGGGACGTTCATTTGGAAATGTTTTAAATTTTATCAACTACAGCAGCCGAACAGCCACGCACAAATACACAAACGTGAAAACAGTTCTAAAATACGCTATACTGGTACGTAGCAATTTGTAAAGTAACCATGTGAAAACTTATGTGCAAAATTATGAGACATGTTAAGCGAACGTGTTCTATCAAAAAGCGAGACAGAAAGAGAGGAAGAGAGAGATGGAGAGATAATGAGGCAAACGCATATTGGTCCTCCATGAGTTTAGTTAAGGATTATACACATTTTTGTGTCCCAAAACTTCTGTTCCGTTGAAGCGTTTAGCGAAGCAAAATACCTTTTATTTTATTTTTCCTTCAATGGATGAGCATTTTAGATGTTTGTTTTTGTTTCAAGTTCACTATCCACTTGCGCTCACTCGATCCCCGATTCAGCTTTGAAACCGTTTGCTGGAGAGAGAGAGAGAACGAGAGAGCATGAGAGGGGAGGCAGTATGTAGTGTGGGACGTTTCCGTGCGTTACTGCGTTCGTTTCGGATTTATTTTTGTCAGCAGCGTACTCCAAAATGTGATTCTTTTTAAAAAATAAATCAATTCAAAATAATGCATTCCTCCGGCCGGTTGGCGAGAATTCGTGTCAAGGATGGAAAGAAAAATATTGATCTGGTTGTGAGGGATTGGTGTTTTAGGGTCGCGCATTGGGAAAAACTTTTCGAATCGTCCATCGCAGCAACCATCGACACCTTCATCGATATGGTGATGAGGGGTGAAAAAGTTGTCAATTTCCATTTGTCTTTCTTATGACTTCTTTCGGCAAACAACTTACAGAATACTTTTCGATTCTCATCGAATTTGATCCATTACGACCTCTTCGAGAAAAGTTCGAACGGTCCAATCGTACGTGTCATAATCGAGTTGTTTGAAAAGTAAATCGACTGCAAAACCACCGTGTACCACGCAAGCTACAAATGCAACCTATTTCCAAACATTTCGTAACGAGCTTTGGGCATGTTAGGGAACAATAAGTAAACACGATACTTTGCCCAATCACTTTGCAATACTTTAGGAAGCGTAATGATGCATCCAGATTCGTTTAATCACACGTAGCAAATGCTTAATCGTCGTGAAAGCACGTTTAACCAAACACCAAATAAACCTCCGAAACCGCACTGTTGATACCTGCCAATTAATGAAACACACCTGCCCAAAGCACGCTCTGTAGCAAATTAGCTTCACGCAAAAAAAGCCCTCACACACAACCGTTAGTTGCCCTTCTCAATCAACGCCAATCAAATTACGGTCGATCGGTTGGCGAGAAACGGGATCGTGCGGTTTGGGTTAATTCATTAACCTTACTGTAGTGAAACAAACGGTGAGTAAAACATAAAATCATCCAGCTTCATCCTCACCGGAAGTGATACCAGTGAACCGTTCATATTCATTTCTTTAGTCCCATTTTGTTTACCCAATTGTTTTCACCGTCCTGTTTCTCCGTTGCCGGTTGGATTTCGTTGCACGATCTCGTTGTATACATATTTTTTTTTATTGAAAAACAAAACATAATCCATTAGGAAAAAAAGATAAATGAAAGAAGAAAGCTGCAAAGGTGGCACTTGGAACGTAACATTAACCACAAGGTTGGCCCTCGTCGACTCTTTCCAAACCGACCGCTGGCTGGCTCTCCTGCTGCGTCAAAGGATAGGAGGAATTTTGAGCCACCCAAAAAATGACTAACGATCGTGAGCGAGTTTGTCTGTTTGTCTTACTGCGTGCGAGTGGATTGTGTTTTTTTATAAGCGTACATTGTTTCTTTTTTTTCATTAACTTTTGTCAGTTCCAAATTAAGTTGTTGTCTGGAAATGATTCCATTCAGGTCTCATCTCAATTATCACCCGGTCTAATTCGACCCATCTTCGTGAGGGTTTTCCGGGGATCGCACCACTCGTCTTCTCACTCGCCCTAAAACAGCTGCCCCGTGAGCCGATCACCGTTTATTACAACAGTATTCGTTCGGATAATGATTTTATAATGATCACGAACGCCATCGCCCCGCCATCGGACGAGCCCTTTAATCGGGCTCGATGATCTTGTCGTTGCATTTTTTTTTTTTTTTGTTAGCTGAGGATGGCGGTAATGAAGGATGTGGTGTTATTTTTAAACACATTACTCGCGTCCGATCATTGATTTGCTTATTCTTGTGCAACAACGAATAGCCGCCCATTACGGTGAAATGTACGCTTAGTTAAATCGACGGACAAAATTATCCTCGGCTAAAGCGAGCTCCTTGGCCAATCCGAACGGCGAACGTACGGAAGCGAAAGTGACCGATTCGCTTAGCATCCGAAATGAAGCGATCCTCAAGCCCCAAATCTAAGACCCACTAACGCCTCTTGAAGCGAGCAAAAAAGCAAAGAAAAAAAAGCAATCCTCACCCTTACCCTCCGTGCCCGTGCGGGGAGGTAATAAAAGACAACAACACCACCAACAGCCCGGAACATAAGTTATTGTTTGCGTGAAGGAAATTGGAAAGGAAACCGAACCGAACGCCACAGGCCCGGCAGCGAATTGGCCACAATCGCTCGACCGACGGACGATACCTGCGTCCACCAAAGGCTCGTCCACCAAAACACCCAAACCCTCTCCCGCTGCCATGCATCAAATCACCTCAAATCACCTGATCTTTGATGATTTATTATATTTAATAACAGAGCGCACGGTTCGGTGAAAATAATAAACAAGTGTAAATGAGATTGATGCTGCACGCTCGGGGAGGAAGCGAATGGGAAGAAACCCGCCGAAACACCAAACGAGCGGCGAAACCGAAGACGGAAAACACGGATCCGCCGCCGCAGAGACGCTTTGCGCTTTTTCCCTCGCGGGGTCTTCCGTTTCTCCGGTTCCTTCCTCCGCACGGTTGACAGCCGGAGACGCGATCGCCAGCACAAAGCTTGATTCACATCCCTGCCAGCACGCTCTCCGTCCGTCCCCGTTCCGTTCGCTCATTGATCGGTGGCTTTTCTTCGGTCGGTTCTGGATAAATTAAATTAAACTGCCCGGCTATGAATCTCTGCTCATTGATTAACTCCCCGTGCTAAGAGACCCGTGACAGGAAAGAGAGAAGGACAACCCGACGACGACGACGACGGGTCGGTTTCGTGATATCGTGGGAGCTTGCCTCGTTTTTTTACGCCATTCGTTACTTTGCAATGTTCCAAATGTTTTTCTAATGTCTTAATCACGGCCTTCGAGACAAAAGGGTGAAACGAGGACTGGCGATAAATACAGATATGAGAAATGTATGCCACTAACGCAGCAGACTCTTCGGTGCTCTTTTGATCATTGACCCTGTACGGTTTGGAGCAGTGTGCTCTAACTAGTGTTAACACTAGGTGACTCTCCCCCGGGGGCGAACCATTTTGACCGTTAGAGATGTGAGTGAACGAAAAGATGTAATACGTTGCTAATATTCACTTCTCACAGCTATTTTTTTTTCTTCGACTATTTTTTCATTGTGAACAATTTTGATTCGTAATGTAATAAAAACATTTCAAAATGCAACATGCCAATCCTCCCCAAATTCTCAAAACGCTTAAACTATCCTCAAACGCATAACATTTCAAGCCATCGTTTTTACGATTCAAACATTCGCAGTAGGCCGTGACTTTCTGTGAGTTTCTGCATCTTTCCCCTGCATGAAGAAACATCTGCCGCCATATGCCGCCCCGCATTATTTCAAACCGTACTACACTATAAACCCAGCATCAGCCGTGACTGCTCTCGATTCAAGCTAGAACGAATGTTCGCGTTGGGGCATATGCTTCAAACACGCTAACTAAGCGTAATTCCGTGCTGCTCTCCACATTCAAACGACTTCAGTGCACTTTGGCAAAGGTCAGCAGCGCTGCTGTGGATGTGTGTCACGCTAACGCCAATGCGCTCCACACACACACACACACACGAACAGTTCACACATCTCACGGGCGGGCCGCCTCGCTTTGCATCCACCACAGTGTTTGAAATCGCCGATCCGATCCGATCCGATCATTTCGGGCTGCATGCATGCATATATGCATCGCATATCAATGTGTGTGGTGCTCGCGCTGCCTGCAGCCGAGTATCTAGTACACTCTCGCATGGAGAAGATTCGGTGTTGCATTAGAACGCGTCGTCGGACTTGCCCATGACGAGCGAGCGCGCGCGCGCGCGATTGCTTTAAGCGCTCGCAACCAACGATCTCAGTGCTCTCTAGCATCACCGTGCTAGCGGTGGTGAAGTGTTGTGTAACTGCGTAAAACTGACTCAGCGAGACGGACATCGGCATTATCCAGTGCGACAAGTGGAGAGTAGTGCGCTCGTATCATTTCAAACTCCATCCATTGTGCGGGAGAAGAACGCGTTCTGTACGCCACCCCAGCGGTTGGAAGTGTCGGTTGCGAAAATCCGTTTTCGTTCTAGCTGATGCCGCATTAGTTGGTGGGCTATTTTTAGCGCACGATTCGCCACTCGCAACATCTGCATCCGGCACGGAACGCGAGCCAACCTCTTGTGTGCGAGTCGTCCGTCTTGTGCGTTTTGCAGTCGTCGAAAGCCACAAAACTCCGCTTCGTTCGCACTTCTTATCAGCTAGCGTCAGCGACGGCGAGAGCGTATAGGAGCTGGTTCCCGATAGTGGAGCTGGTGAGCTGATGGGCAAACAGCTCATCAGTTGCTGGTAGAAGGGAGGTTCACAACAACTTAGAAGGGCGAACTCTTCCACGCACGAAACTCAACGCACCAGAAGGCAACGCACACACATGGTACGTATGAAGATGAGGTAGTTTGCAACAACCACAACAACAAAATGGATATACAAAAACAGCGAAGTCCGCCAGAGCTGCCGGCGCTGGATGAGCTCTCATCTGTTTAAATATCTTCTCGCTAAACGCTCGCTCGGATTTAGCAGCGATCGTGCAGAGCAGCTTATACAGATACTTGCAGATCATCCCCGAGTACGACATAAAGCGACGTAACAAAACACCAACCAGCACTGCGCGACCGTGCGCCGCTTTGCAAGGGCAGAGGACAGAGTGCGGGCACGTGACTACCGCGTCTCAATTGAATGTCTGCTGCCTGCTGGTTAGCCTTCGCGCACGTTAGGCAGGCAGGCGTTCTTAGGCGCTGACGAGGCGAGATCTTGTTTCGAGATGCTGGAAGCGAGCGAGAGACGACGGCAGCACCGTTCTCGTACACAGTCTTCAAACAGCCGTTCGGAACAAACGGCCTCCCAATCAAGAACGGATGATATTTGTGTGTGTGTGTGTGTGCGCGGGTGTGTGTGTTTTGTGACGGAATTAATTGGTAATTGTTTCTCCCTTGAGAACGGGGGAGGAAAACAGAACATATTCCACCGGAGCGTGTAGCGTAGTAGGCACTGCTGGTACGGAAACGATGCTATCGTTAAGCGTTTCGTTGCAAGCGTTTTGCCCGATTCAAACGCGATTGCTTATCGCGCTGGGACCGACGCTGTCACATACCAACAGCTGATGGTGTGTGTCCCGCAAACGGTGGTGTTTTAGTTGTTCGTATCGCTCGCGCACGCATGCGCCACTTCTGTCATCAGCGCGCTGGCCATCGGAAATAATACACAAGTGATAGCAGCGATGATATTCGAGACGGAAAAAGAGTGTCAATAAGTCGATTTGTAGCGGTAGTTTGTTGCGCTGAGACTTGCAATTGTTGTTTCCCCCCTCGGGTGTGTGTGTTTGTCTGTGCCTCGCATAGCAATCGACAATATAGTGTTCCATTCTCACCATGGTACGAGCGGGCCCCTTGTATACGTGGCCCCGTGTAGTCCCCGAAGTTGTCCCCAGAGCTGCTGGGGGAGAACACTGCCCATTACCTAACCGCCGTTCTCGCTTTGCTCCATTTCAGGACAACCTTCCGCTATCGTTGTGCAAAGTGAAGCATGGACGTACCCTCCATGGTACGACGGTCCGGGGGCAAGCTAATAGTGCGCCAAGTAGTCAGTGGTGAGCAGGTGGTGCTGGATGAGGCAACGAGCAAACCCGACGAAGTACAGCACGAACCCGAGCCCCAGCAGCTTATCGAAGGTGATAGCCGAGCGCTCGATAACGATACGACACTCTTCGGGCACACGGCCGCCGCGGCCGCCTCGAACACCTTCACGCCCCAGCAGCGGCTGCCGCAGTGTAAGGTAAAGCGAAACTACTCGTGCGATCGCTGCAACTACTACACACAGAACCCGAGAAGCTATCTGACGCATCTACGCGATACGCACGGCGAGAAGATTAGCTTAAATGAGTGCAAACGATGTCTGTACGCGTCGCGACACTATCAGAAGCTGGTGCGCCACATGAGAATGGTACACGGTGTTGTGGAGGAACCCACTAAAGCCGCCCCCCCACTGGACAACCGCCATCGAGGGCACATTAAGAAGGAATATCCCAACCAGCTAAAGCATAGTGCCGATGCCGAAGCGACCATACTACCCGAACCGAAGAGCTTAGACGCGTTGACGAGTTTATACACACAACAACTTGTTGCATCTTTATTGCCGGTGTTGTTGAAAAATATCGACAAATCTTTACTACCGAGTGTTTTTTGTAAGTACTTCAGGCAAGAGCATTTCATGGTTTTCTCCGCTTGCTAACTGTGCGTGAATAATTTTCGACATTTTTTATCGATCGCAGCAACCTTTGATTTATCGAACACTCTTTCTGTCAAAAGCGAAATGGATGGAATACAAAATACGGCCTCATCTCCGGAACAGGTACGTGTGAGAGAGAATCGTTTATGATTTTTAAGCAAATTCGACTAACACGGATTCATCTCTATAGGGTATCACACGGAGCGTAGGAAAGGAAAAGAATGTACGCGAATCGGGTGACGAGAGCGAGTCGATACCCAAAAAACGAGCCCGACCAATTCCTAACCTAATTCCGCTGGCTGCCGGCGGTGCTACCCACACGGCTAGATCGGAAAAAGAACTCCTCAAGCCAGTGCCGATGTCTGTGCTGATGCCACCGGAGCCAAATGTTGTCCCAGACGCACCGAGCACACCCATCCCTCCCCTGAGCTTATCATCTCAGACACCTGGTGTACCGACGACACTGGTTGCTACGCATACCAAGTGCACGTTCTGTGAGTTGAGTTTCAACAGCACGGTTGAACTGGCGAACCATATCGCTGCCGCCCACAAAGAGGATCTTATCACGTCGCTGCTGCAGAAATCGATGGACGAAACGAACCAAAACATTTTCCCACAAAATGATGCCATCGACAGTGCCTCGAACGAGATCTGGAAAAGCCTGCTCGAAGCGAACACATTCACCAATATGGCGGACGGGGCGGCACGCGAGCAGGATGGCGGGAAACGCCAAACGTCGAAGGACGACGATGAGGTGGAAATTCTCGACAACAAATCGGAAACGTACTGTGGCGTGGAAACGGCGCCGGGCTACGGTGAGGTGACGAGTAAAATAACCTCCACCGACGGCAACGTGGCGGGTTTGATGAAGAAGGTCTTCAAGTGTCCGCACTGCTCGTTCTGGGCGTCGACGGCCTCGCGCTTCCACGTGCACATCGTGGGCCACCTGAACAAGAAACCGTTCGAGTGTTCCCTCTGCTCGTACCGCTCCAACTGGCGCTGGGACATAACGAAGCACATTCGTCTGAAGACGATTCGCGATCCGAGCCACAAGAACGCGGGCGTTCTAATGAACGACGAGACGGGCCGTCGGAACTACACCAAATACAACAAATACATTACGCTGATGCAAATCACGGACAATAGTACGCGGGAGTCGCCGAGCTACGCCAAGTCTTTCGCCGAGAACAACGTGTCGGATTTAGTGTCCGCCTGCAATACGTACAACATCGATCTGAAGGCGTTTGTCAACATGCACGGGCTCGGCTTCTTGTTGGAGGATAAACAAATGAACGAGCCCGAAGCAGCGGCCCAACAAGCTGGAGCAAAAGCGGACGACGGTGGTCAGCAAATGAAGTGTCAACTCTGCGAGTTCCGGTAAGTTTCGCAATGCCACGAATGTGCACGTGCGCGCTTGCTAACGCCACATCGTATTCTTGCAGAACGACATCGAAGGAAGAGCTGCTGCTGCACTTTACGAGCTCACACACCGCGTTGGGCCAGCTGGAAGATGTAATTGATAGCGAACCCATCCATATGCCTGCCCAAAGTAACACACCGCAGCCTAAGACCAGTACGACGCGCATAAGTTCCACACCGACGCCTCCGGCAACGGCCATTTGTAGCCTTAGTAAAAGTGCAGCTAACACTAGCAACGATAGCCCTACTAATGGAACACTACTAACTGCTAGCGGTGTTGGAGATAAGACACTGGTGGAGTCGGGTGATAGAGCCGGGGACGGGGACGGTAGCGTTCAACGGATGGCTATGCCGGCCACCTGGCGACATAATGCACCGTACCGCTGTGGCCATTGCCATCAGGTTTCTAACTGGAAACATGTCATTCAGGTACACGCACACTTGTTGGGTTGGACCTGCTAACTGCTAGTTGGGTAGAACCTTTTTTACTAACCTAATTTTTGTTTCTTAATGCCTCTTGCATTGCCTCTCACTACACCTGATGATACTGACATGATGCCTTTCTTGCAGCGCCATTGTCGACTGAAACACAACGGGCACGTGTTCATCGAGCATGTGAACTCGGAAAAGGACGATCCTTCCGACGGTGAAGGACAACTGCAGCGGAATGGCAAACCGGGTCACCATTCCGTGTACGTCATCGAGGACGTGATTCATCCGACGACCAGCACCAACATCGATCATCCGCGTAAATCCATCGAAGTGTCCTCGACCGTACCGCCACCACTCGCCCCGTTTAGCATGCAGGACGACGTGGGTTGTGTGGTAAATACACTCGAACCGATAGTGGAAATCATCGACAAAGACCCGACGGATATCATCAACTTTAGCGGTGGTCTAATGCCTTCCACAGTGCTGGTGGACAGTGGCACTGTGGCTCCAGCCGTGCCTAGCGAGCAGCTAGAATGTATTTCGTGTCAATTTCGAGCCGAAACGGTGGACCAGCTGACGGAGCACCTGGAACAACACATGAGCAACGAGGCCGAGGGTGGGTCAGGCAATAGTTTCGACTCGTCCGGCCTTCTCGATCCCGTACCGACCACTATGTACTACTGTCCCCGGTGTCCGGCCAGATTTTTCCACAAACACCACGTGATGGAGCACGTAGAGAAGCACGTAGCCATCGATGGGAACTCGTGCCGCTTCTGTTCGTACACAACAACCGACATCGAGGAACGAAATCGACACGAAGATGTGCATTCGGCTGCCTACAATATAAATACGGACAATTTGCAGATTTTTCTCGCCGAAAGTAAAGAGTATTCTAAGCCTCATTTGACGCTGCAGGAGACCAGTGACGGTGTGCAACTATTTTACGTTGAGCGGACGCCCGCACAACGGGCAGGCGAAGCTAAGCCGCCTGAAACGAGTTCGCCAAGGAAATCGAAGAAACATTCGAAACAACGCGTCCGATCGCCCGCCGACAGCTCCCTGAACGGCGGGGAGCAGCTGCGGTCGATCTTTCTTTGCGAGTATTGCGATCAAACGTACGAAGTCGAGTCGGAGCTGAACGAACACGTGCGCACGCACTTTTCCTCGATACTATCCCCGCAGGATGTGGCCTACTACACGTCGCTCAGCAGCACACTGAACAAGGAAAAGAAACTGGAGCTGATCGTGTCGGGGGCACAATCCACGATGGCGTTGCACTACGTGTACGACAACGCTCGGAAGAAGGATTGGAACGTTTACTCCAAGACGGAAAGCGTGTTGTTGAAATTTTGAGCCGTTTGTTGGATTGTTTGTTTCGCTAGTTTAGAGTATTACGTTTAAGCTGTTCCAAGAACTTGCGCCCCTTGATTTAGCATTTTCATCCGAGTATCGATTTCATTTTGCCATAAACAACCACATGACCATAGGTTATATTAGCTTTAGAGAGCCATTGTGCAAAATAAACGTAATCATTGTTATGGTACTGTGTAAATTTTCTCACTCGAATTCATGGGGAGGTTCAACAGTGTTCCATCCATTGGGTTGAGCGATAAGCGGGAAAACATCTAATCGGGAACATTTCACAAGTTTTTTTCGAATATGTGCTATAAAAAATGCCACAAAAACAACAACAACAACTACGACACAGCGTACCATAAGGACAACGAAAAACATGCGCTCGAAAAACATTGCCCCTAAGCGTAGTACCCCAATTCCATGATGGCCTACTACGCTTCCTTGGCACACGTTGCTGGGTATAAAATGGCGCTTCACTCCTGTTCGCTACACATCACCGCAAACCACAATGGCTCGCACACGAAAACCTTTTCGTCACCTGGGGCAAACTTCCCCATACCCGGGGCAAGAGCACCCAGTTTTTAAGGGCCTTACGGGATTTTTGTTTATGTTTTGAAAAGCGATAATGCGACCACAGAATAACGTACACCAGCGACGACGAAAGGCGTGTTGCGAGCACTTGCGAGTACCTCTCCGGTGGGCCGAACCCTAGCCTCCGGTCCAAGCCCGTATGTGGTTCAAAATTTTATCAATGAACTCGGAAATACCCTGGCGTCGTTCATTGATTCGCCCATTTTGGTGTTTTTTTAATGGTTTTTTCTACTGTTTTTCGTACCCAGAGTAACGCGTCTACTCGGTCTTGTCGCACAGGTAAATAAGAAGATAGTTACATTAACCTGGTGTAAAAACCAATGCTCATGTTTCACCAATACCGTGCTCGGTCCGTCGTTCGACTCACCGAGCAGTCGAGATTATTTGTGTCTTTAGATAAAACACCAATTTCCTGTCGTGACTCTCCGTCAGTGAATGCTTCTGCTTTGAACAACAAAAGAAACCATAACTTCCGCGACGCCCGGCTCTAGTACTTCCTGTAGTTCTAAAAGACAGCACGCGCTGGATTTTCCATCGTGCGGCTATTTCCGGCAATTGACGACAGGAACATGATTATGCTGCTGCCCCTCTCTCACTTCCCTCTCTGTTCGATCTCTTTTCCGTAAGTTTGACCGCAGACGCAGACGTATTCAGCGACGTTGTTATTCGGGATGTCTACAAGGACACACTATTCACAGAGAGCAGTAAATGTGGTTTTTAACGATGACCGGTCCGCATTTAACCTGACATAGATGGCTCATATTTCCTACCTGGTTGCTCCCGTGTTTGAAACGCACCCGGCAAGCGGGATAGCCCGATGTTTCCGGTATTTTTCTTGCCACAGCTGTCGCTACCCGCGGGCAGTTTTATGAATGAACGTTCTAACCCTTCTGGTGCGTTGTAAAAATGTCCTTGTAGCTGTGTACCTCACCTCGTCTCTAGTTCTTCGTCTGTCCTGCTTCATCTTCTTCTACTCTAGCTACCCAACCTGCTGGTGGCCGATAGAAAGCATCGCTTCGGAGGCCCCAACGGCTCATTAGCGTCCTGATCGCCACAGTGTGAGGATCACTTCGAACAATTGACTCTGATGGAAGATTCGGTTCAATAAAGCGCTGAGTGAGATATGGTGACCAGTGTGACAAAGTGACATTAAACGTTTCGTACCAACCTAGCAACTAGAGAAAGCCTTATTGTATATATCGTTCCGTGCTCAGCAGCATCCAATCAATTGCGACAATATGCAGTGCAAATCCGTTCAATTTGACGCCTCCGTACGAGTAGTTGTGTTGCTGTGCTGCCTCGGACTGACCGCGGGTCGGATAATTCACCGTATCAGTGATTACAACGTACCAATGGCGGTACCAATACGTCAGTGTCGTGCCATCTGTCTGGCGAATCACCTGCACGAAGAGATCAACAATATCGTCGTGACGGACGAATGCACCGATCGACCGAACTGCTTCATGTGTTGGGATTATTGCAAGATCCTGCACGAAGAGAAGCGCATCGTGCGCGATCTCATGTGCAGCGATGTTATTTGTGTAAGTATCCGCGCATCGGTTCGAGCATTGTTAGTTGCCGTTTCAAATAACTAATTACTTTGTTGTTCTTGTTGTCTTTACAGTATTCGGGTTGCAAGACCGCTTGCAAATACTACGGTGGATTCTTCCGGAATGTGAAGCAGAAAACGTTGTTGAGTTCACTCGCCAGTAGAATGGCAATCGTACACCAGTCGATCCCCTTCGAGGTGGAACCCAGTGCAACCTAACTGAAAACAGTGCAACCGGACAGTGTAACCCATGTCTTCTGGCTTGTTTGTTCGCTAACCATGTTAATGGCTCCGACGAAGGGCTTGTGCCAGCGCAGAGCATTGTAAATAATCTTTCCCTATACATATTTAAACCCTTGTTGAGTATTATGTAGGTTAAATAGATTGTAAATATGCGACCACCGTGAAGTATGACAAATAAAACCATGTTTTTACTGCGTAAGAAACATTCACACAAAAGCAAGCGTTTGTTCCATTAGCCGCAAAGCGCCCACAGCCTCCCTTGATGCGAAGAAACAGTACACCGATTGAACAGTTCAATGAAATTCAAGACGTTTCGCACACTTTGGTTTGTTAGAGTTGTGTTTGTTAGAAGTTTTGTTGAATTTTTTTACATTTTTGTGTTGTTTTTGTAGTTTTTTTTTGTGTGTTTCCTTTTATTATATAAATAAGATTTCCAAAGATTTCCATCCATCATTCTCACCCTCTCCCACGCTATCCCCTTTCTCTTGATTGTGTGTTGACGATCGTCGCCATCTTCACTCGCATCAGCACTATCATCATCATCATTATCATCATCTTCGTTAGAGAAAAAAGAAAATAATAATCATAATCATAGCGTAATAATCGTAATCGTAATCATAATAAATATGCAATAAAATAAAATGGTTTTTTTTTTCAACACTATCAGCTTTTGCTCGGATGGTAGACTTTCCTGCCGTCGGTCGATCGCCGCACTGTTCACCGTTGCTGCTCTAGACCTCTTGAGTGTGCGTGCGTATGTGCATGTTGTTCTCGGATGGCTTGCACACGTTTTGTTTTTTGCTATCGACTTCGAGAACGCATTACCCTCAACAAAGCTAATCAAAACAAAAGGCATAACCTCACTTTCGTCCACAAGCACTGCTGTCGATGCACTTTTCCGAACCTCCGCTGTCTGACTGCAGCATATTCGACAAGACATTGCGCCGTAAAACGCGCTCGCCGTAAAATTGACAGTAAAAATAAAAGTAGTAAAAACCAGCAATAGAGACGGGAGTTGAAATAACTGTTGATGGCGCGGTAAGGGGCATGCTATGCGCTTCTTCGTTGCGCATACACACTGTTGGCATTGTTGGTGTGTTTGTGTATAGGTGTACTGTTCGCCAACACGAGATCAACGATCAGGCGGTGGCTTCGGCTGCGGCCAGCCCCCGCCTTACAGATCGCTCTCGCCGTACAGCGCCGTACTGAAGGACATGTAATCCAGCGCTCCGGGGATGGCGTTCGGGCCCTTGTACGGTGGCATTCTTTGGATACAGTATTCGGCCTGATCCGGTGGCAACTCACGGCGCAGCTCATCGGGAAGAATGTAAGGCTGTTGGAAGGAAAACAAAAAGAAGGAATGAATGTCTTTTTGTTCCCTTTTTGCGTTTCTTTCCCACGCAAAACGATGCTTACCCTGTCGGATGCCAAAATTCTGAACGAGTCGATAACCTGTTCCGCCGTATCGGTGTCGGTGCTTTCTCGCGTCATAAAGTCGAGGAAGGCATCGAACTGCACATAGCCCGACGCGTTCGGGTCGACTACGGCCAGGATGCGCTGGAAGTCCATGTCACCCTGCTTGTCCTTGCCGATCGAGTAGCCGAGCGAGACGAGGCACGACTTGAACTCTTCCGGTGCCAAGCGGCCGGTTCGGTTCTTGTCGAAGTGGTTGAAGCTCGAACGGAACTCGGTCAACTGTTCCTGTGTGATGCCCTTCGAGTCGCGGGTAAGAATCTGGTTCTCCACCTAAAACAAAGAGAACCCATGCATTGTTACGCATTTCCTGTGACACAAGCCTGCGGGTGCGTACCTCGTTGATGTTCCTGTTGATGGACGTCAGCAGCTGCTCCCAGCCAACGCGCAGCGTCTCCATCGTGTAGTGCGTGTAGCGATTCTCGAAGATCATCGACTCCTGCACGGCCTGGTGGATCTTCTCCAGCTCCTCGATGCTCGGCTTGTACGCGTACACCGCCTGTTCGTACTCCTTCAGACGGTGCAGCTGTTCCTCGAGCGATCCCGAGATACCCATGCCAATCGCCGTAACCGCGTCCATCTGCCGCTCGATCCACGGTCCGACGGCGTTTGCCTTCTCAGCGAACTGGCGACGCAGCATCTCGTTGTTCTGCTGCTTGCGCAGCTCGTTGGCCAGCGTCTGGTCACGCTGCGGCACAAGCGCACGCACCTCCGACCACTTCCGGCTGATCAGATCGGCCGACAGCGTGGTGTAGGGGTTCACCAGACCTCCAGGTACCTGTTCCTGCTTCACGATTGCCTCCGCATCGCGCACCAGCCCAATGATGACGTTGAACTCCTTGTCCGCTTCGCCGAGCGTCGCCTTGAACTGATCGTGCGCTTGGATCAGGCCCTGGATCTCCTCCATCGTGTGCACGATGAACATGTCCACCAGGTCCTCGCGGGCACCATCGAGCCAGTTGTTGAACGGAGCAGCACGCTTCGCGAACTCCAGATGCAGCAGATCGATCTTCTCCAGAATACGTTCGGCTTCGTCCAAGCCCTGGCGACGGCGCTGGGTCAGCGCACCGAGACGATCCCACTGATCGCAGATACGCTGGCAACGGGCGTTCACCGAAGCGCAATCGTGATACTCCAGAGTACTACAAAACAACAGCAAAAAATAGGTTAAAGCATGTCCCGGCCCTGCGTCACGAGGCGTCTGCGTCTGCGGGTTCTCACTTCAACTCCTGAGCGATGGCAGCAATCTGCTCAACACGATCCTGATGAGCGGCCAGATCGGATTCGAACGCTTCGTGCTTCTTCTTCAGCGCCTTCAGCTCGTTCAGCTTGCAGTTACGATAGTCCTGCGACTGCAGCATCTCCTCCTTGCCCTTGGTCCAGTCCTCGTGCGTGTCGGCCTTGTGCTTGAACTTCTGGGCGAGATGCTCCAGACGCTCCAGGCGCATCGTTTCCGCCAGCAGCCACTCCTCGAACGCCTTCTCGGCGTGCTCCAAACCCTTCCACGAGTTGGTGATGTCCGACACCATCTTACCCTCGGTCGGCATGTACGCCGGACGGTTCGACAGACGAAGCTTGGTTTGCAGCGTGTTGAAGTTCGTCTCCAACTTCGCCTTCTGCTCCACACGTGGCGGCTTATGCTTGCGACGGTACGTTCTGTACTCTTCCAGCTTCTTCTGCACACCGGCCAGCGTGCTGTCCGATTGTCTCGAGTTCAACCACGGCATCGTGCGACGAATCCATTCCAGCAGCTGAAGCATACAATAAAAACGGACACATGTAAACTGTAAACTCTAAACTTCGCATTGTCTAGCATACTTACATCGCTGGCCAATCGCTCGTACTCCTCCATGAGACGTTCATTCTCCTGGTTAACCTTCAACACCTTGCAGATGCGATTGGCAGCAGTCTCAGCCTATCAGCCAGTCAAATAGAAAACAAAACCCGTGTTAAAAAATCATGTTCAATGCTATTCACATTCCTACAGCATCTCCGCTATTCCTGCGTGTCTACTTTTCGTGACAAAGAAAAAGGGACTCTCAAGAGGAATTTCTAAACAGTCGAAGTGAGATTATTTTACACGTCCTTTTTCTTTGCCTGCGAAGCTACTTTAAATAACACAAAACACTTCAACAGCAAACATTTTCTAACAGAAAAAAACTTTGGAAAAAAAATTAGGAACATCACTACTCAGAGTTACGTTTGGCTGTTGAAAACAGGACAAACAAGAACAACAACAAATACAACGAAACACAATTATATTTTGCGATATGAGTAAAATAATAAAGACAACAGACCTTTTGGGCCCCGCTGAAGCAATGGTAGTAAGATGAAACGTAAGTCATAACGGCGCGTTCATCTGGCATGGCGGTGTTTTGTAAGTCTATTTTGTCGCATTGGTCGAGTGTCGTCATGGTTGGTGGTGGTGGTGGTGGTGGTGGTTGTAGGTGTTTGGTATTGTTTTGCGTGTGTTTGCGTATTTAATTGTTGACAAACAATGAGACAAGCCACAGCGCGTGAAAGCGACAAGGGTAAGAGAGAGAGAGAGAGAGAGAGAGAAAGAAAAGAGAAAGAAAAAAATACACTCACAACAATATTTGCACAAACGCTGAAATTAGCACTATACGAGCATGTGTGTTTTTGCTTTAATAAGGTTAGAACACGGTTCCGCTTAAGGCTATTGTTACTATTGTGAATTAATATCAAGTCTGAAAAACAAAACGGCACCACCACAGGCACGGCACGGTTGTTGAGGGACGTGGCCTGACAGTTTGGCGACAGCATTCACACGGTTTAAATGGCACTCGTCATCTTCAGGCGCTTTCTGTGGCTGTAAAAATAGAGTTAAGCCCAGGAAAAACGGCATCGACGAAAAACGGCAACATGAAGATAGAGGGAAGGGAACGGAGAGGAGGGCTAGGAAACAAAGCGTCACCAAAGGAGTGCTGCTGTTGCCGTGCTGGCACTGTAATTCATTGATGAGTGATTGTTTTGGCGTGTGTAAGAACGAACACGTCAATGCCGTACGTCTTCTTGTGCGGTTTGAGGGTTCCAAAAAATGTTTGCCAAAGAGACAATCTTCTAAATGTTTCATCTCCAACTACAGCACTCCTTGTGGCAACGAAACCCGGGACGAGTAGTAATCACATAGAACATATTAGTTTCTACGCAAACATCAAAAAAACGAACAAAGACAAAACGACAGGCCAGGTCGTTAGATGGCACCGCAAACATGGGGTGGACAAGCATGTCCACTCCCTAACAGGCATTATAGGGCGCTTTATACGAGCATTCGTATCCAACCTGCTGAGCTCCCTGGAAGGCATGGTAGTAGCACGACACGTACGTCATGATGGCACGCTCATCCGGCTTCGGCGTGTTGATCAGATCTAGATAATGGCGGTTGACAAAGAAACTCGTTAAGGCACTATACCATCACCCCCTGATAACGTTCACGTAAGACCGCGCCGGATCATGTGTTGCAGGTTGCGAACGGGTGGAAAAACATGCAACTTACCGTCAGGATCAAGCATTCTTGGAATGTCGAGATACTTCTCAGCGACATCGAACGCCGTGTTGAGGTTCTCCAGCGGGTTGTCCTTCGACAGTTTGGAGTAGTCGATCAGATCGGGTCTATGACGATGGATAAGGGCGCAGAATGCCAGACCATCCTGTGGCGGGTGTAGAACGAAAAAACAAGGTAAAGTATGTCCGGTACTGCTGCGCATTATGTTCACCCGGTTCACCGCACCTTGAAGCTGAGATGGAAGTTCTGCACGTTAACGTTCTTGTACGGTGCCGTCTTGCGCTGGCACCACAGCAGCAGACCTTCCTTGGCAGTCATTTCCTCCACCGAGATATCCTGGATGGCGAATCGCAGGATAATGGTCCAGATCATACCGAGGGTCATCTTCAGGTTGCCGTCGACGATTTCCTCTGCACCGATCGACACCAGCTTCACACCCTTCGATGCGATGAAATCCAGCGCCTTGTTGACGTTGGCAATCTAGGGAAGCGGGAGGAAGAAGAAAACAATGTCAGGTTCAATGTAGAGAAATTCTATGCGTCAAATTAAGTGATGTGAGAGATGATTCCTTTACCCAGCAGCCATTGCCATTCGTCTTCCGCGGCCACTATTTTGCTGCTCCACACTCCATTTCGAAGCGAACAGTTCAACAAATAAACCCAAACCACCGCATCCTCTGCGGAACACAATCCGCGTGACAAAAATAGCTTCGATTACGAAATCGAACCATGCCAGATTGCCTAACTTCCCTGCCGATGCTGGATTCATGTAAGCGGCTGCTGCATTCGCCGGCGGTCTGCGTGTTTGTAGTATGTTTGGCTTTTCCGACCAGCTGCTGATTACGAAACCTTCGTGTGGTCGCCGGCGAAGGTGAGCAGCAATTTGATGTCAAATACGGTACACGCGGCGGGAATCGAACCAGGATGCAAGTTAACATTTGTGGTTGGAATGTGAGAATGTGAGTCTACCGAGAACGCACCGCCACTTCGCTTGCAGTTTGCGGTAAACCAATGAAGGCACGATCGTTTCCGATATCCGCCGTGATGTACATACACGTGTGTGCGTGTGAGGGAAGAGAACGAAGCGGAGCGCTCGTAGTACGTGACGCATACCCCC
>KI915048.1:5903335-5954287 GCA_000473445.2 Anopheles farauti
CCCCCCCCCGATACGTTGCAGGGATGGATATCGCATTGCATCAGTGCTCTTCGCCTCGCAGCTCTAAAACCCATCCCTGCCCCATTCTCGCGTTCGGCAACGATTAGCTTAAACATAGTTGAGCGCCACATTGTGTGTGCTCCCAGCAAAACATACGTTTCGGAGAGTGGTGCGATGAAATCAGAACCCAAAAATGTCTCACCATGCACGCGAGTATACAGAGCTCTCAGTGCAGACAATCGTCGGACCGTCGAAACCGTCGAACCGTAGCCAGTGAAGGATCGCAAGAACGCTGCCCGTTTCCCGGTGTCCACGGCACGTTTGGCCCCGTCATTAAGCCAAACACACAAACAGGTGGATGATTCAGATGTCTTAAAATATTCGCTACCAAAAAGTTGCCATTTTCGCTCCGCCACGGCGTGTTTGTATTGCGCGGGTAAACGCTCTCTCCCCTAAATGTTGCTCATCAATGGTGCGAAGCAAGCTATTGCTGATGGCACCGGTGCTAACGGCTGCTGTTCGTTCGCTTTCGTTCTTACTCTGGGAGGAATTTGACGAATCATAAGGTTATATTTACCCTGCCATTATTTCGCTGAGCAAACAAACACAAAAGGCTACCGGCACACAGCCAATCGATGCATGGAGAACGAGGCGATGATCGCATAAACTGGATCGGTCCCTAACTGAACGTACTTTTACTCCCACTTGGGAGCAATCGCCACAAACGCGCTCGATGTAATTGGAACCTTCAAGCGATGTTTTTAAGTACACCGCCATAATCAACAACGACAGCACGACAAAACACACCGTCGTCCTCCACCGATCGTGTCCTTCGAGCGACGAAATGCCGCGAGTCGCGTGTGGGGTTTGCATCTCGAATATTTACCTCCGAATTCTTCTCATTTTATTTTTACCTTTGAAAAAGAAATGTATAAATATGTTCCCGCGTGCTCGGTCGTTGTGTAATTTTTGAGCGTACAAAAACGAGACCTTCGGCCAATCAAATGTGTGGCAGGGAACAGAAGAAAAAAAACTTCAGTGGCAAACGCTTTCGTCCATCGCTCGCGGTGAGCGCTAATGAGTCATGGACACAATTTCATTGAACAAATCTGAATCCGTTGCCCGCCCGCGCGTAAAACCGAGCAACCTGTGCGCGCGGTCATTTGGAAAATATTTGTTCATACTGATTACCATTTGGCAGACGATGGCGGCTCGGTTTTTGGATGCACTCCAAGCAACGAATGATTTATTAAATTATAACATTGACCGCCACCCTCCGCCAAAACCGAGGTGGAGAGAGATAGAGAGACACACACAAATCAAGGTGTGACAAGGATTGCCCCAGAGGGCACGGTGAAGAGCATGCATTGGCCCAAATAAACAACACCTTCGGTCCATTACACACTCGCATCCATCACTAACCTATCGTCGCGCCATCTCCCCAGCTGTCCCAACAGCTTTCTTTCGCCATCACAGGACAGGCAGGGCCCTCCTCCCTCCCACTGGCTCGGCGTGGGCACGCGTCACAGTCATAAGAACGGTTGAAGGTAGCACAAGGTAGCAACCAACCACGTGCAGCAAGCGAGGGAGAGAGAAAAACAGGTCGTTTACTGTTCACTGGACCCGGCCAGGTCTGGCTGGGTACCGCGACACAGTTCTCGGTACGCGAGGTAAGAACGACGACCTTGGCCGCTCTGCTGACCCGTCAATCTTGTGCAGTAGTACGACTGTTAGTTCAGCTGCTCCCTTCCTTCCCAAAGGTGGCCACCCATGCCAATCCCAACCGCATGCGTTCTGGATGGAGATGAGACGTGAAGTGTAACGTAATATCTCCACCACTTGGGTTGGCGCGATAAGAGAGAGAAAAAAATCCAAGTGTCTATCAATCAAACGCTACATTAGCAACATAAATGAGCCGTGAACGAACAATCAATCGCTGCGAATTTGCGGTACATTAATGTAAGATAAGTGTTACTACACTGATGCCGCAAAGCCCGACGTCAATCATACCCAAAGCAAACCTAATAATTATTTCTTTTATAATATTAATTACTCCACTGCTCCAAAGGGTAGTAAATATTAAAGATTGTGTAATGAATGATAGCCTACTTTGTTTCGTAGTCCAGTAGTCTCGCTGATTTCAATGCTTGCTACATTACGAGCTACACTGCTGCTTGTCAAAAGGCTGCAGGGTTTCCTGGGCGAGTTTGACATGCAGGGAGTGTGGCATCTACATCTAGCTTACATCCTACTTGTGATCTCCACCCATTAAACATACATTTGTTCGGCAAAACTGACAGCACTATTTATACACCTCGGCAAGGGGGCCTAAAAATGACACACCTATTTGATATCCTCACGCATTTGCCTGATAAATGAACTGCCTTAGCGCAGGGATACTCCCCAGCGGCAGTAGAATATCTGCAAAATACAATATCATCCATCATCGTTGACAGATATTTATAATACCAGCTTAACGAATGACGCATGGCGGCAGCTTACCTAGAGGAATGATCGGAAAAATCTTCGCACCCGAAACCTCCTTAACCTTCCGCCAATACTTACCTTGTGGAAGCGCATCTTGCCGCGATCGGGCTTTGGCAGGGTTTCACCGGAGATGACCTCCAGCAGGAGCATGAGTTTGAGTCCGTTACGAAAATCATCCTCGATGTTTTCGATCGAGGTGCCGGCTTTGCGCAGATGGCTGTTACACCAGGCGGTGAAAGTCTGTTGGTAAAGAAAGCAAAACAGGTTAGCTCAGTGTACATTCGAGGGGGGAAAAATGTACTATTGAATGAAAAATATTGACTTTTTAATAAACCTACTGTTTGGTTTTGTGCTAGCAACCCTGGATTCGAACCCCACCCCCATTACCACCCTACGCCGAGGGATCGACCGGGTCCCAATCGCGTGACCCTTTCTGGGCGGTTGGGAAAGCTAGAGCAGCACGCGCATCCAACATATGGCAGTTGGCAATGAGAAAATCTGTGTTCAGTGACCACGAGATTGCCGAAAAATTATCACACCTTCAGCCATTTCATCCCATATTGTTTCACCCATTTGTTGACCCAGCTACACACACTCACACACACACACACTTCGCTTGCATGCGGCGATCGTTCTTCTTTCTCCGGGGAGCGGCGGCAACCACAGCAGCGGGCCAGCCAGTTTTTCTCAAGTTCTATAAATACTAGGCGAATTGGTGTGTTGAGCTTTGCCCGCGCACATCGTCGTCGAAGCCATTTTTTCGCTGTTTATTCATGGCTTCATGGGAAACGATGTTTGGCCCGCTGCACCCGTTAGCTGCTGCCGTTGCTCCCCAAATCCATAAACACCCACCCAAACGTTTGGCACGATATGGGCTGGATATGGTGCGGTAATCGGGCGAGCCAACGACCATGTGCTTCAAAAAGTGTCCAAAAGTGTACGAAAATAGATCATAACTTACAAATGTTTTCTAAATCCAGGATTATCAGCTCGGTGTTCGCACAAATCTATGCACGACAGCAAAAATAAACGATGATCAAATCGCGCACCCGTGAAGAATCGATGCATATATTAAACTGGAGCGTGCTGTGGATGATGTGATGCCTACTAGATGTGTCTGCCTGCTTGCAGCATGTGCTAATTTTTTTTTTTTTTTTGTGGCTCAATGTCAAAATTTCATCGCTCATCCAACTGTGTGTGCATTCATGTGGAGGAAGCCGAAAAAAAAAATCCTTCTCCCCACACTCTCCGAGATAAAACCATACTCACAACACGCACACAAGCGTATGTGCGGAGTGTTTTTACTTCACAGTGAGTGAGGCGATGCTATGCAAACTCGATGTTGGCGGGATAACAACCGATGACCACCGATGTGTTGTACCGGTGGCGGTGGGAGATATTTTTAGGCGCAATCGCTACCGCCACGATCTGTGCAGCCGGAGATCGTACGCAAATAGCACGCACGACGAATCACCGATCGACGACGCATGCGCCTCACTGGGGGATGATGAGGAGGAGTGAAGGGAGGGGGAGCGGGGGATTGAGCAACGCTGGTGCGAAAGGAATCCGATGGGACGGTAGCTTAATGCTACTTCCTCCCAACGATACACACATACACACCACCACCACCACTTGAAAGGGTCACCGAATGTAACGGGCCAATGTTTTGAGGACGATTGGAGTGCCTTTAATTGTTGGCCAAATTTTAATTATGCATCATAACGATGCAGCAGCAGCGCGTTGCATCGCAAACAAAGTTGAGAGAGTGAAAACAATGCGTTTGGTGATCAAACGGCCTCCACCTTCCCTGTGTCCTGCTCCGCTCCGCGCGCAAAAAAAAAAACCCCCCGAAAGCATTTGTGAGCAATTTTTTTTCCCCTCATATCCTTCTTCTTGCTTTGCTTGGTACGCTTCATGAGCTAATTTTAGTTGTCCTTAACCACATTTTCTCGAGGTGGCAGATTTTCGTTTTCTTCGCCTGGCGCGCTGGCACACACCGAGTGTGAGCGAGATAGGGATGGAGCGGGAGAGGGAGAGAAAGATACCATGAAATGATCGTGTATGCACGCGCGCATTTTCCGATGCGTCTGGCCGCAGCAACAAACCCATTATCTAATGCGTGTAATGTTTGCAACCAACGCGATCGAATCGCGAGTGCGCGATCGCTCAATACAATACTACGCGCAAAGTTTACAAAGAAAAAACAAAAAAGAGGTTACGGCAGGCGCCAACAGCATCGGGGGCAGCCTTCCTGTCGCCCTCGCCAAACTCATCATCTGACTGAGACCCCTAATTATCGCCGACTCAGACGATGCGTGCGCGGTATTTCATCGAGATTCGATGATCCTAATTCCCCTCGGCGACGGAGCCAATTAATTGGCCGCGAGTGAGCGCGCTTCTCTCCACATACCCACGCCCAACAAACCCACCGCCGCCACAATCGATTCTCAGCCGTTCCCACCGTGAATCGGTTTGCAAAATAATTAAAACGCACGCTTGAAAAACATTATCTCACACACGGACTATCAATTGTTTTGGGGTATTTCTCTCGCTTGCTTACTTTGTCAGGTTTAGGTGCTCTTTTTAACACCGAATTGTGCTGAAACGGAACAACATCCAGAAGGAAAACGTAACGCTTCTCCCACTGCCACGCGATCTCGTCTTCTTACGACCACCTGACGCGGCTCCGAAATGGAGACGCACAGTAGTTCCTTCCTTTGCTGCGTGCAGCTCACAAAAACTAATGGCGCCTGGCCCGTTGCGCCTGCGTGTAAAACGCCTTTCGAAGCACAATCGAAGCACCAGCGGAGGTGTTAGACGATGTTTCTCTTCGACCCAAAACCCAACAACCGACAACCCAAAGCCGAGGAAAATCGGGAAAAAAAGAAAAAAAAACCCTGCGCACACACACGCGCGTCGAACATACTAGAACCTGGTGTCGAACGTCGACATCGACCAACCCCAAGAGCGATAGGGAGTGCGTGCGTGCGTGCGTGCATGCAGAAGGGAAAAGAAAGTTTTCTTTTTGGCAAAAAAAAAACCACACAGGGGTGTTGATGGCGACGATTCGTGAAGATACGATCGTGGTTCGTGGCTACTGTTAACGGTGATTTCGAAAATAGATCAGTCGCCTTCCCACCCAGAAGTGGAGCAAGCAGGCAAGCAAGCAGGCATGTAGGCAGGCAAACAACGACCGCACACACACACACACGTCCGAAAGGGAAGCATCTTTCACCTAATGGATGCGGTAAGAGATCATCCTCCGTCGGCGTCGGTGATGGGGCGTTTTTTTTTGTCCAGCTCGTATTTCATGCTCATCCTCACCGCCTCACCGCTGAAGATGGCCACGGTTCGCCCCGATTCGGGGACGACACATTTCCACACGTTACGCACACGAAACGGATGGAATGATTTATCATCCGTTCGACAACCGTTTGCTCCACAGCCCGATCCTTTCGGTCCTTTGCCAATAAAAAGCCTCCTTTACGATCGCAACCTTGAGAGGGTATGCGTGTCGGGGAGGGGTGGGTGGGTATGCCAAAGCACCGAGAACGGGGCCACAGGCGCAACAATGTCACGGACCGTACGACGACGGATCGGAGGAGGAGTGTGTTACATCACACGATCTTCGACGATCAGCAGGTGTGCTCTCGGTGCAGCTTGAAGCGAGCGAATGGAGAAGCATCATCACTCATCATCATCACTGACCAGTGCTGCTGACGCATTCCTTCTCCCGGATTCCGGACACTGCGACTGCGACTCATCGGCAGAGTTTCGGTCAATGGTTGACGCAGCGCTTTTGCCTTTGCGTCATCCCTTCGACGTCACCAATTGGATCCTTCGCGATCGCGATCATCTTCTCCTTCTCCGACACCTGAAATCTTGACCCTGAACGCTGAATGCGTGTCTCTCCTGGCTCGGCTCACCTTTTTCTGCTGCTTCTCCCAGGCCGGATCGAGCAGTCCCTCCCGCTCCCATTCCTCCTCCTGCTCCATGTAGCTCGCTTCGTCGTACTGGCCGACGTATCCGCCGTTCTCCATCATCTTTCGTTTCGTTGCTTCGCTTCGAGAGCTGCTCTGCTGGGCGGTGGGGTGGGTGGGTGGTTCGGGGTTATATATGGCACAGAAACCGCAGCACACTCGTCGTCGTTTGCCGTCGTCGAACACGGAGGCACTGGCACTCGCTGTCGCGCACACTAGCCAACTAAGTAGACAACACTATATTCCGCCGCGCGCAACACCACCTCGGCTATTCCACGGCTCCGTGGTGTCAGCTTCTTTTTTTTCTTCTATTTTCTCTCCGCTTTCTTCTCTTTTCTCCCGAGAGAAACGGAACCTCGGCTCACACGACGAGGGAGGGTTTTTCCTCAGCTGCCTGTATGTGTGCGCGAGTGGGAAATAAGCAAAAATTGATACACTGAACACACTGCTTCGCAGGTGGCAGTCCCGCTGCCAGCTACTAATACTACAGCAACCCACTACCGAGATCACTCTCTTCTCTCCCTCTCTCTCTCTCTCTCTCTCCCTCTCTCCCTTTCGCCCTCGAGACAGAGAGAACGAGAGCGATCTCCAACGATCGTTCCGCTTCTCTTCCGAAGAGAGCTATCTTCGCGAACCCGAACGAACGAACGCTCAATCTTTCAACCACGCTACATAAACGCACACCGAAAGCATCCTGACGTACGGGGATGCTCGATGATCTTGAGGACACTTGTCGAGCAGGGCGAAGAGACGATGGGCGATTTTCGTCACCCCGCGAGAGTCCGGCAACAACACCAACAAACAGGAACACTCGGAACGCACAAATCACCACCGAACAAAGCTCATGGGAGAAGAAGAACGGATAAGCAAGCGAGCGAGCGACCGAGCGCGCGCGCGCACACACGCCTTAGTTCCTTGTGACGAGCGCTACTCAGACACAAGACAGAGGAGGGTTTGGCGAGATGGGCAATAGCAGAGTGAATACGTAACGAACTCGTCCCGATAGGACGTAATAAACTACCACTGCGGAAGTTACGAGCAAGGAAAAACAGGACAACTACAAACGGAATGAAACTGAACGATCTAATCAAGTATTCGAACATCTAACAGAATTGTGTGTGTGTGTTTTTTTTAATTCATAAATTATAACTCGCACTACACGTTTGTAATTATGTAATATTTTGTACTAGAAAGCTATAAAAAACAAAAATGAAATGCAAAAAATTTCACAATTCCTTGCCAACACACATCTTTCAGCCCAAGAAATTCTATCTAAATTAAAACCATCCTTGTGAGGGTCTAATTTAAAACCATCCATCCCCTATAGCTCCGATAGAATAAACCAGATGCACTTCAATCCGTCAAAATCTTCCTAAATCAGACAATCACGATGTCCACTTCAAACTGTGCACTTTGATGGAAAATCTCTTGGCAATGCACTCAACGCGAATGTTCTCCACAGCGCAATCGATTGGTTCAATATTCTTCTCCTCTCGCCATTCATTCGATCGTTTAGCAGCAAAACACGGACACTAGACACAGGCGAGGACAACGCTACGAACCACCGTTGCGGGGTTTTAGATAAGGTGACGGAGTTGTTTTTCGATCGTCGGACTGATCGCGTTGGTAGCGAACCCTAAACTAAGGTCCGCGGTTGCGTTGGATCCCCGTTGGATCCGTGCGTTCCAACCGTTCGTTCGTTGGACGGCCCATACTCTGGCGCTAATGTTGCGCATTCGCACTAGCAATTTGATGCATCGATCGCACGCTCTCTTTCTCCCTCTTGTGCTCTCGTTCTAACACTCACTTGGTGTTGAGTTTTCACTCTTTACATAGTGGTGCTTGCCTACGCACAGACATCGCGTGTCCCACATGCACATTCACGGCCCTCCAAATGGGGTAACCTCCAAAAGGAGCAGGCGGAGTGACACTACCCGCAGCCATCACTTTCCGTATCTTGTTCACGGCACACCCAAACGAAACCTGGCAGCAAGATAAGCTAGGGAACGACCCGTGTCGATATCACCACACACCAGTGGCCGCACACCACTACTTACTGGCGGCAGCAGCAGCAAACAGCAACGCGCAAACGTTCAAACGGAACTGACTGCTTGGGCGGGTGCGGCACAATGAAGCCGCAGCACAATGAAAACGGCATGTGAGATAAAACCCACTATGCTCTATCGAACGGCAATACACGCGAGAGCGCCTGCGTTGAGCCGATCCCGTCTCACGTACGGGTTCGATTGATTAGAGACCCGCACAATCATCGCGTGAGTGAGACGTGACGTCCGGGGGATACTGAGTATAACAACAGCCTCGAGAGAAAGCATTCAAAACAGCACAGCCCGTACGCTGGAGTACGCTGCAAGCAAACGCGAGTCCACAAACGTAGCGTTTAACACCTTGCCGACAGTTAATTGAGCCGTAAGCACCGATCAAACAAACGATCGTTTGTCATCTAATTGGGGTGGCAGAGAGTCCCACGGGAGCTCACCACACGCATCACACACACACACACGCAGGGAGGTTCGTTCGTACACCAATTAGTGGACGTTTCCCCTCGAAACAGATGCAGATCAAATAACACACAAAATATGTGCCAAAAACGTATCGAACACGAACACGCCGAGTGTGTGTGTGTGTGTGGGGGTCTATTTTTATAAAAAGAAGAACCTTCAACACCCATCGATCGTAGTCGGCTGCGGGTGCGGGGCGGAGGCGTACGTTGGGATGCATTGGGCGGAAAATCGTTCTGTTCCGTTCCGTTCCGTCGGTTGGCGTTGCTTGCGTGTTGCGTGTACACATCATCATCAACGGGCGCCCGCGAGAGGAGGCGTGAAAATGTGCAAAATGTGACAATCAAACATTGCGAACTGCGCGCAAAATTTGACACCGATATGTAGAAATTTTGATCGATCGAGATTTTTTGTCAGTCGAGCACGCGGCTGTGGACGTTTGTACGCGATCTTCTTGATTGTTGTTTTGCTTCGAGCAGCCACGATGACCACGGGGGCACCTGTGGCCACGGATGCGTGGTTCCCTCCTCGGCGAGATTCGCTTCCAGATTCGAAGTGGATAGATGAATTGTGGACCGCACGCATCTTAACGTAGCGCACTCAATGGTGCGTGAAAAATGCTTCACATCGCCGAATCCACCCGTTTGATGATGGCCAAAATTTCGTACACGTATGGTTTGGGTGCGTCGATAGTCTACTCAGGCTAATGGACTTCTCGCGTACGTCTCACCTTCGGTGCGGGGTGCTTTGCCCATGCGGCAAACAACGGCACGGGTGCTGAAAGAAAGATAATTTAATGAATTGTCATAATTACTGTTGCAGCTGGTAGCGATATCGTGCGGCAGGAGCGTCCCACACTTTGATCTTTGATGCAGTGTTGGTGCGCGTATAGAATCGGGTGTAGCGCGATTTTACGGCGCGTTACTTCTTCACTTGGTAAGCATGACTATCCCAACAGCTCATTCTCTCTCTCTCTCTCTTTTACCCATATTCTAGACGAACGAAATATTCAATTGCTCTGGAGAAAGCAACCAATTATCCGTACGATTGCTTATTACACCGTCTAGCAGTAGGCTGGGAGCAACGGAAGTTCAATCAACAGCTGTTTTGTTCTTCACCTAACAAGCCTTCACTGCAGAAGGGCAACGAGGCGAGTTTGAATCAGGGAGAAAAAATATCAATTAGAGTGTATTGTCGTAATTATGGGGTTTTTGTTTGTTTGTTTGTTTGCATCCTCCAAAACCGGATTGGTTCGAGAGGAAACCGATCGTATTAAAAACAGCTCGCGTAGCCGATCGTTTGTCAAGAATTCTGACGAAATGCTAATCAATTTCGAAATATCTTGCAATCTACAATTCGATTAACACCTTGCAACAGAATGCAAATTCATTCTACGTTCCAACCCTACACGTTCATAAAACAAAGCCATGTGTGTTCGATGTTAGGCTCACCTCAAATGTGGCAACATGCAAATGATCTTCTACGCTCCGGAAACGGAAAGTAGTTCGAAACGCATTTGTTAGGAAGCGACAAACGACGATGGCCCGCTCTCGGACCAATCGACTTTTACAAATTTGGCATTCATCAAGCAACGCAAAAACAGCGTTAAACGTAGCAGATTACATCTGAAGTAGTTTGCATGCTATTGCGTTGCGATAAGAACCGATCGGTAATCGAATGGAATTACCGGTCTGAGTAAAGCAACTCTTCAGCTCCCCATCGGAAAGCTTTCCTTTGTCCTCTCCAGCGGCATGTTGCATTTGTGTGAACGTGCCATCGGAATGAATCATCACCAGCAGCTACACCGCCGTATCAGGACCGCTTACTCAACACTCGAGCGCCGGTAAACTTCAAAATGATTTCGCGAACAAAGCTCCACCGATGACTCCTTCACCCGTTCGCGCAACTCTTTCGATGTCTTTTTTTTCCATTGCCGCGCCTAAAACGATAACAAGCGAGTGTAAAAATATACATTTTTCCCGAAAGAGGGAGGTTTTCGGTCGTTTTTCTTCATTTTAGTTTTAATCTGGGACACTTTTCGAGGCCACAGGACACCGACGTAGTGGGTGGATGGCCCTGGGCGCTGGTTCAAAATATTTCTGTATGTGTCTGAGAGCGCGAGAGAGAGAGAGAGAGAGAGAGAAGTAAATATGAAGATAAAAATAGATCACGATATCGCAGGATATGTCCTCTCGTGATCATTCTATCATATTTATTAATGAACATCGATCGGTCCACGCACAGAATTCCGTTCCATTTCACATCGAAAACCATCCTTGGCAGTTGTTCCATGGTCAGCAGATCGCTAGCCCTTCCTAGTTGGAGAAGCTTCTTTATCATTCATCACTTTATAGGTGCTTTTCGTTAATGTATGGTAAAATTTTTCACTCCCAGTTAAGAAGTTAATCCAACCAATTTATTTCACAGCAAGGTTTTTTTTTGGGCCTAAGGGGTCTCATAATGCTTGTGTGTTGATCGATGGCGCCTTCCCGAGATTCTGGTTAAAAACAAGGAGAGGTAAGTAAGATGGGGTATGCAAATTATGAATTCATGCCGAAAAAAAACCTCCCTCTCTAAACTCAGCACGGATAGGTCCACCCTGGCGCATATGTAATACAAAACGCACACTATTTTTAGAGTCGTATTTTTCTTTACTGGGCCACAAAAATAGAACATCTTCTCACGGTGGATACTTTATGGGGGATTATTTATAGGACATAAGCGCACGGACCAGAGCGCACGCGGACATCGTCGCCGATATGTACGCAAGCAAACAAGCTGCGGATGAAAATCGTTAAATAAATACGTCCAAAAACACACACACACGCATATGGGAAGGAAACACAAACCGATCGCTTTCTGGCGATAGGATTAGGTGGAATTTTGTGGTTGAAAAAAACCCTGGCCTCATACAGTAGTTCCCGGAACGTATCAATCCACAAATTCTGCTCGGTGGAAAAACGTCGAACGACACACTTCGTACTCATGCCCGTTCGCAAGGTGGTTCTTTTAATTCGCGCACCGTGGAAAAGGGGGTTGAGAAAAAAAAAACGGAAGGAGCACCGAGCGCGGAAGGAAAAATTGTGTTTCGGGATTGTAAAAACAAATGTTTTACCACTCCGGTGTCCGAAGCCGGGCAGAAAATGCGTGGGGAAAATTGGATCAGAAAGGAAACGCTACCACGTCGAAACCTGTCGTTCATCAGCAGCAGCAGCAGCACCACCACCGGGAGAGGGATTGACAAACCGGTACGTGCAGTAAAGACAGAAGTTGTGGGGCCAACAACCACCACTAACTAAACGGGACAGACAGGTTAGAAAGAAGAACGGGAACGAGGGTCGGTCGTGCGAGGGCGCAGCGAAGCGGTGGTGGGGAGGAGGGCATGTGATCCCAATCTGTTTTTTGTTATTTTTTTTTTTGTGCGAGACCATCATCAACCGTTGCCAATTTGCAAACCGTTACACCGGAGGATCGAGACAAGGCGACAAGCGACGAACCCCGGGGAGAGTTGTGTCCGAATCGTAGCAACCCTCTCTGTTCTACACCCCAATAACACCCTTTTCAGAAGTTTGCGTATTTTTATTAGAGCAAAAAACACACACGCACGCACACGTACACAGGTTTGCCGCAACGTAGGCAGGCGCAGAAACGGATGCCTGCTACCCTTGCCCGAGAACCGGCTTGCGGTTGATCAAGGGTTGCAGGTGAAGGGTACGGGGCACGGAAAGCGGGGGTAGGGGGGAACCTCTGACTAGGATAAATGAATAGAGCGCAGCAAATGGCGTCAACGTTTGCCAAAATGCGCGAACGCGGTCACAAAACATTCGTCGACCTGCGCTTCCCCGCACTCCTCTTCACTTCACAAAAAAGAATGCGCCACGGACGACACCCGGGGACACGCACAAAACGATATATTTTTTGCCTCTGCTGGCGGGCGACGATGATGTTTGTGTTTTCGCTTTCGCGTTTCGCGTTGTTCACAAACATGATTCGCGGCGCACTTTTCGTGTGGTGGTGGTTTAAAGAGACGACGCCGTTGCGAATTACGATCGGTTGCGGCAGCGTGTGGGATGGGGTGCGGAGTAAACGAAAACAAACGAAACTCTCCAGTAGCAACTTGACCCGATCGATCGATCGAGTTGATCGACGGCGACACACCATGCAAAACAAAAAAAAACTACAATCAATTGGACAGTGATATGCTGAAACTAGGCGAATGAAACAACGCGAAACATGCTCGCTCCTCCGGTCGCTGGTGGAATCGGGTCGTCGGGTTGCAAATTTTCTCTTTCGGGATGCACTTTTGCCGTTGCCTGCATACAGTTCTTGTCTCTACCTACGAGAGCGAGTTTCCTTCCTTTGCTTTCTTCTTCTACTTCCACTGCTGCAACGGTACTCTACACTGCAACTGCACTCTACACCGCCACATGCCACACACACACTCACAGCCTACCCCGCAAGCGCACAAACTCTTAATTCGTCAACCCAATCATGGGGGAAAATGGGTAAGCGGCTTCAACGAATGCCGGTATTACGCACGGATCACTTGTGTCACAATCACACCACACACAGCGACTGCAAACATGCACAATGATTCACTAAACACACCACCTGAGCAGGCTTCCAATATCAACGGCACGATTTATACGCACAAATTCAACAAACAACGGAACACAAAGCGAAGAATTTATTTACAGTGCGTCTGATGTCGATGTTGGAACGGGTTGGTCTGGTAGTGCGACAACTGACAACCGCACAGGAGTCAAAAAAACATTTGACAGCCATCTGCGGTCATTAGTTCGGAAACCTGCCACATCTGACGCTGGCGTCGCTAAACGTCACTGTCATTTCGCTGCACACTGGGCCAAAGCGCACCAGCTGCTGGCGCCCAAATTTGGACGAAAACTTTCAGATTTCTGAGTAATCTGGGTAGTGATTACGGAAATAGTGATTTATGAAAGTTAGAGTGCTTAAACCGATTTTGCAACGCGGTATGATGCCGAGGAGCTCTTTATTTACCGGAACAAGGTTTTACAATGAGCTGCTTGTGCTTGTGCTTATAACCGACTGCATCAGTACGTGTTATAGCTCTTGAGATGTTATTGCACTTTCGTGTTGGTGTGTTTTTAGACTCTTGCAGTTGCCTAGCTCTCGCCGGGCGATTATCTGAAAGATTTTGTTAAGTTCCATTGTGTTCACAGTCTGGAAGGTCACATCAATATTCGTTTATTGAGCATTGTATGTGGACAATTACACTAACATTACATAACATTTTCCCTGCTTCACAAGGTAACACCATAAACCACACTGCATGTTGTGGAAGTATCCTGAAACATGATGAACTAGTCCCACTCATACCGTGGACGTAAAAAATTATGAATGTGAATGGCTCAATCATCCGAACTGCTTTTGCATAAGAAAATTGCCCCCCTTTTGTGTTATAGGCTCGGAAAGGTACATTAAAGATTCGAGTGTTAAAGCCCTTACTCGGGCAGAAGTTCGCATTTCTTGCTAACGACAAAAAAGCGGGACTTGAAGAACACACCGTCGCATGGTCCGGCCTAAGTTTGCCTTTAACAAACCCGCTAACGGAATTTGTACTTACTTATTGAAACCCATTTAATCATCGACCAAAGAATTAACACATTTAGATACAGGTTGATTGTTACATCTATCCATTGTAAAGGCACGTTTGTTCATTAGCTTGATCGCTTTAATTAAACAAAAATACATCAAAGGTACTAAAAGATCGTAAAAGTAAGACCGCCGTTCGGAGTAAATTCTAACATGAACACGCACGTATGTCATTTCACATTCACCCCAGTTACATGTTAAGTTCTCTACAAGCCACATTCTAAATGCTCGATCCTGATGTTGTTCGTAGTTCAACTAATAAAACTAATAATAATTAAACAATCGGACGATACTACACCTAGAACACAGATACGAAGACTAGTAGTGGCCAGCGGCCAGAGCGCACACTGTACCTTCTGTTAACATTTCGACGCAAAACGCAGCACGTTGGCTGCCTTATGTTGTTTGCATTTGCTTTTGGCCATTTCGTACGTCCGGCAGAGCACCAGATCGGAGTACGCTTGTCGATACTCGCGCGACATCACCACGTAGATGATGGGATTAATGCAGGTGGTAAGATAGATTAGCAGATATGACACCACGTTCAGCACCTGCATGCTGGGACGGAACAGCTTCACCACCGTGATGGGCAGATAACACACGAGAAAGGCGAGGAAAATCACCAGTATCATCTGCAGCAGTTTCCGGTCCTTGGCGGACATCTTGCCCGCACTCATGATCGAAGCGCCGGACGTGTTGAGGTGCTTCTTGCGCCTTTTAGCATTAGCATTGCTTGCGTTACGTCTAACGCCCGGTCCGGATGAGTTTGCGTACCGTTGATTGCGCGGTTTCATGTGACTATCATCCGATGGTGGGGCCGGTTTCTAAAATTAGAAGCAGACACACGTTACTCTCACGATGCGTAGCATTGACCCAGGAAGCAAACGATTATCACCCTTGCATCACCGTGATCGACAACGTTGTTATCTAGCTGCGTTCCCTCTCGCGGTGATCGATCCACTTTCGCCGAGGAGGCGTTGTAGAATATTTCGCTTTCCGTGCTCGAATCGATGAAATGCCAGTCGGAGCTTTGATTGAAGTTGATGTACGACAACGGTGGTGGTGTCGTCCCGACAGGATGTTCCTTCTCAGGAGTGGCCGATGCAGGGGAAGCATTGCCCCACGCGGAACAAGCACCATACTGGCCCGGTGGCTGTTGATTGCTAATGGCGCTGGAAACGTCGTCCGCGCTGTCGTCCAGTGTGTCGCCGGGTAAATCCATGGTTCGCAGGGCAGTAGATCGTACGATGTAGAAAATCCGAGCATAGCAGACGATGATCGCCAGGCAGGGCAGTGCGAATGCTATCAGAAACAGAAACTGTTTCGGAGAATGACCTGGGAAGGCAGAAGAACAGTGTCAACGTGTCCTTCGCTTGCAGATGATAGACGAGTTACGCTTACGTTGACTATCGGGTAGTATGGAGCAGGAGTGTATGCCAACGTCTAGACCAAACTTGCCCCACTTCTCGTGCCAGGTTGGTAGCAGCGAACCGAAGCCGAGGATCCACGTAAAGGCCACCATCAGGCAAAGATTTTTGGTTCGGTATATTCTAGTTGGGGGAGAAAAAATGGGAATATAATTCTCCACGAGTGTGCCTATCGTTCATTTGATGTTCCAACCAACCTTTGATACAGGCGCTGATGGCCGATCATAATGTAGCGATTGATCGTGATGGCCAGTATGGTAAACAACGACACGGCCAGCAGTCCGTACCGCATCATCGGCAACAGCCGGCAGAAGAGATCGCCGTACAGCCAGGCCTGGTGCCAGAAGGTGCTCGCGGCCAGCGGCAGGTTGAAGCAGCAGAACAGCAAATCGGAAAACGATAAATTCATGATGAAGACGGCCGTGGCGTTGCGTGTCTGAAATGGACCAAAAGGTGGATAGAACACACGGGGAAAAAAACACGAAACCTGTATGAAATAGTTGTGCGCGTTGTGCTACGCCCAGGGTGTGTCAGTTCAACATGCCGCCTGCACTGGGGATGCCTGTTGTAGTCGCGCTATTTACGCTGCTAATATATCTTGCAGGTTTTATCGACACTTTTGTTTGTAGTATCCCGTGCGCATTAATCCGGTTGAATCTCCGCACCTGTTTTATAGCACGGGAACTTACAGCCGACCGACCGATCGAAGACATCTCTCTCTCATCGGCTAATCGCTTCCCGCAACGGCAAGATACGTACTTTCTTACTCTTGACCAAGGCCACTATTGTCAGCAGGTTGCCCGGTACGCCAACTAGCATGTACGCGATGCACATCACCGTCGCAATGTTGAGTAGCACCCGCGGATATCCGGTATAGAGGGGTATGGCATCACTGGATCCTGACGCGGAAGAGAAGAGAAGACAAAGTACACACACGGCCGTCCCCCATGTTGGTGTACGATGCGTCATGCACTGCTGCACACACTGTTTACCATTGTTGCTGATGTTATACTCGTAGTGATGGGAGTAAACGTGAGGTTCGGGACCGTTTTCTCCGGTGTCAAACAGATCCATCGTCGTCCACGTTTGGTCGTCGTCCACATGCACGGGGGGACTCTGCTGCTTAACGCACTTTCACACTGTCACTCTGCTGCACTGTCACATTCTGCAATTCACAACTCAATCAAAAGCAAAAGGGTCTTAGCAACCGGTGCCTCTAAGGAAGGCGAAACATGGCGATTGCTAGATCCAACGGTTGCTAGATAAACTTACAGCAGATGTCTTCCTTCCGAAACGTCGTCCACTTGCTCAAGCACGGGGTTCCGATTCCGGGGTTGAGTGTTCTCGTCGTGCAACTGGCACTCACTCACGCTTTCGCGGACTTTCGCGACGCACGTCGGGACACGGGACGTCTAACCACTTCAAAAACCACCCCGTGCTGGTCGCAACTTGGAACGGACAGTGACGACGGTGTTGATGATTGTTGCTCGGTCCGCGGCACACATTCTTAACAACAACCACCCCGCGCTTCCATACCGCGATCCACCAACACCACCACCCACCACTGATCCACGCCCGGATCAGGTTCACATGTAGCTAGCCTTCCTTGGAAGCCGTGCACGGACCGATTAAGAGGGCCGAGCGAATCTACCGGCTCCGGGTTCCGTGCTCGGAGCACGATTCGGCGCTGACCGCAACGACGTCGGGCGGCACTTGATGCTGCTGGAAGCTGAAGGTGGCCCGTGGTGGAGGAGGGCGGTCAAGTTTGTGAGAAAAACAGCAACAACAGCAACAAATAACCAAACAGTATGCATATAAAAATAGAATCAATTTATGCGCACCAACAACCACGGACTGCCCCCGGTTGGTTACAGGCCAGGGAGGAGGCCAGCCAGTTTATGTTGTTTTTTTTTTTTTCGTTGTGTGTGCGTTAATTATTTTCTTTTTTTTTTGTTCTTTTGCTCCGTCGATTTTACTACACACGCGTCCAATAACGACAACACTGGAGGAGGGGTATGCGAGCGAGTAGTAGAGATGAAATCAAATTTCAAACTTTTGAGATTACTCCGATTGGTCGTTGCACTCCCACCGATTGACTGCTGTTTGACACAATTTCCTGTAAGGCCGGAAAACTCTCGCGGAAACAGACACGGCCGCTGAACGCTGAAAACTGGAGAAAAACCGACTGACCGACCGAACGACCGACCCACGACAGCTCCTTGCCGTGGATAGTAACGCACTACTACGCGAGATCTCCACAATACTCCAAACGGCGGAACGGACCGTCCGAGCCGCTACTAAAATAGGGCACACGGACAAGCATACATACATCCTCGCCAGGCACACACGCATACGCCCGCGTCGGTCCATTGTTTACTTTATTTTGTAATGTAAACTAATTTAGCCGCCGACACCGTAGGATGAAGAAACACTTCGTCCGCCACGCTGCTGGACGACGCGCGGTCTCGCCTTTAGGAGTCTAGCGCGTGGAACGGGTGTTGATTTGGGTGGTTGGTGGAAGTCGGGTTGTAAAATGGCAAGGACAAACGAGCAAACGAGCAGATCACAGACGGAAATGCCTTATTTCATTTGTTAACAGTCTTTAATTGGAGCAAAACTGCAAATTAATTTCAAATCAAAAGCGACTCAGAAAAATTATAGTGTTTGAAAATAAAGAAATTCTTTTATAATTTTTTTTTTTGTGCGTGTTCTTAATCATATTCAGCACACTGTAATCCAACTCATGATGCACATGTGCAAGCAGACGGAGAGAATGATACAACAAAACGATAATTATGACTGATTTTCATCACTCCACTGCAGACAAACGAAAACGTGTGGAAATTATCCGAAGAATGTTTTTAAATCTCATTCCTCTCTTTTTATGTGTGTATGTGTGTGTGTGTTTTATGCAAGGACGAAACCAGGACTTGCGTAACACCCGTTACCCGTACCAGCTGCAAAACTAAAGCGAAAGCGAACGCTACTGAAGCTAATCGTTGGGATTTTTTTATATTTTTTGTTTACTTCAGCCAGTCCTTTTCCTATGCTGTTTTATGTTGCCTTTCCCTGCCTCCTTTGCAGCTGGAATAGCGATCATATGGAAGGGAGCGAGAGCGAACGAGACGATGATCACCGTTTTCCCTCCCTGTACTGCTTAATTGTTGCCGTGCGGTGAAATTGGGATGAGGAAAAGGGAAGCTAAACAAATCCCGTCAGGACCATAACACGTGACGCTTCCTGATGCACAAAACGTTGGTGTATGTATGTGTATGCGTGAAGAAATTTTATGCGTATAGCGCTTCACTATGAGCCAATGTGCCAAAAATTCCAGGAAACCTGTGATCATTTCATAATGTTTATCATGTAGCAGCCTAATAGCTTACGGAATTCGAATGATTTATTTTACTTCAGCTTAATGTAAATGACCCATTATTTAGTTTGATCTATTAGATCTATAAGACAAAAACAGTCACATTTTCATTACGCTTTTCATACTTTCAAAGAAAATAATATAACCCATGGGTAATTTTTTAAACAGTGTTGGTATTTATAGCGCCTAGATGGAACGTTACTTATTGTAGTTCTAATTACAGCGATCGTGCTTCAACCGCGGTATGCTTTAACTAGTGATGGGCAAAACCATGTTTTAGATGATTTTAAAATATATGTAGTTTCTACATCCTTGGCTTCACGTTATTAGTTTATTTGTTTTTTTGCGAGAACTGTATCAAAATATCTAACACTGAGCGTAAAAAAGAAAAGTAAGAGCATGTTAATGTGCAACAAGAGTTAAACAACCAGTTCAATCACTAACACGATTTTATTGCGGAGAAAAAAAAACATTAAACTTCCCGGACCGTTTCTTTTTGTAAATCTAATACTTCAAATCAGAATCCTCTCGAAGCACCTTAAGCCGGGCCGCGTGCGTCGAACGCAGCATGCTGTGGCTCATCGCCAGACGACCAACTGCGTTCAACCGCTCATTGCTCGTCGTCGCGTGCGGTGTGTGTAGTTGCCAGTGCGCCTTTTGATCCGGTTGTTAGTCAGTACCGACGGCTAGAACCAGCACCGAACAGATCGACAACATTCCAGACGTAATCATTTGAGCAGAACACAACGATTTGACGACGTCTGCAAGCGGCGACACTACGATAACCGAACCGGGCTGGTCGAGTTTTTTTTCGCTCCGCTCACCATTTCGTTGCTTATGTTTTCACACAAGTAACCCTCGCGTTGATAAGGAATCGGATCCCAGCAATACACCACACAGTCCGGTGGTAGAAGTAAGATTCGAACATCGTGATCGTCGGTTACGGTTGCGTGAGAGTGTCCCCGTGCGCGGCGCAAACGGCCTAGCTCATGTGTGGCTGTGTGTAAGTGTAACCGTTCGAAAAGACAAATATTTGAGTGGTAGGTTAAGCGGTGCTGTCTGATTATGTGCCCATACCACTGAAACTCCCGGGCCCTGTCGATGGGTTGATTTGTTATCGGAGTCCATTGCCCCGCCGTATCACCGCTCATCATGCGCTTGATGGTGTAAAAAAAGTTTGAGTGTACCACAAATGTCCCCGAGGCCAACTACGGATAAGCTTTCTACAGTGCAGTGAAGTTAGGAAGCAACGGCTCGTGCATGCATCGTTCGGAAAGGATAACAATTTCCTGCCGCGTGCCTCCGTCTTCTGCCCGAATCTAAGCCTTCCCTGCTGCTTGTGTACGATGAGTGTGTTCACGTATCGTCTGCTCGCCCTAACCGTGGTGTACTTTGCCTGCCTCAAGGTTGGCCAAATGCTGTTCCAAACGCTGTCCAACAACGCGGTTGAAAATTAAAAAACGCAGCCCAAGAAGGACGACAGAACCGGAAACACACGTACATATGCGTGCGTATATGTGTGCGTGTGTGTGTGTGCTTGAGTTTGCATGTCTGTGCGATTTGCGATATTTTCACAATCAAAGTAATGCACGTGAGTGTGAACGGGTCGCTAGGGTGACGACGACGAAGGTTAAACGACGAAGGTTCAGTTTTGTGTCGTAATGTGAAAGAACCTAAACAGCTTGGTTCTAGAAGCGCCAGAAGGGAAAAATACGGCCGCACGTACTGTGCTGCTAGTGATAACGTTCGCGCGAAATCCATAAAATTGTGCCTTAAAATAAATAGTGAGAGAGATATTTATCGTACCAGTGAGCGTGAAGTGAAGTGTGAAAGGTTCGTGATAAGTCTACACAAATAATCCTCTTTTCCTCACAAAACCAGTACGTTCCAATCGTAAGTAATGCTTTGAAAAAAAAATTCTTTTTTTTCATTGAAGTCTCATAAATATTTTTTTTAATTTTACTCTGTTCGATTGACTCATCCAATTTAAAAGTCATTTAGTCTTTTTAACATCAAATAGCGAAGATGACGTGATGATTTGCGATCTTCATCCTCGCGTCCAAGACCCATCAAAAAGTGGAATTTTCTGTCAGTTTTATTCATGTAATCCATCCGTTTACTTCTTCCTTGTCGTTCACATAACTATCAGCCAATAGTTGCCCTTAACCTAGCCCAAGCACTGCTCGTTTGCTTCAGGGACAAATGCGATGGATTTTACCCCCACCCCCTCCTTTGCCTCCGTGTGTATGTGTGTATTTATGTCTTGTTAATGCGTTTGTTGAAGTGCAAAAAATCAACACACATATTTTAACTACCGCACACGTGAGTTACAACACGAAACGATCGGAAACCATCAATCCCCGAGATCGCTTTAACGCTGTTCGGTTTTCTATTATAGCTTTAACTTCCCCCAAGCGGGCGATCGTACAACGAGGAAAACAAAAGCGGCAACCGGCGAGTTTCGTCGGGTTTTGTCGGGTTGTTTTGTGCCCCGAATGATTAGAAATCGGAACCGTTCGACACCTACCTACCCTGGTGCCTGGTGTGTGGTGGAGAAGGTGAGAGACACGTAAAACGTGTACAGGCTAAGTAAGAAGAAAAAATCGTACAAAAAAGAAGTTACGTATCAACGCACAAAGTATGTTTTTCATGTTGCAAATACGACTCCCTGCACATTTCCTTGTTGACCTGTGTGGGCCTAGCCACACACACACACACAACCACAGTCAGGCAGCTTTTTGTCTGATTCGACATGGCATGGAATTCCATGCCACCCCGTTTGACTCATCGATTAAAGTGGTGTTTCCCTTCCCACCCCAAGCTGCTTATGGGGTTACCAGTCTTCAAGACGTGCCAATTGCACCTTGAAACACGGCGACAAACACACACACACACACACACACGCGGAGGGAGGGGGCAATCGCGGAATTGTTGTACACCGGTAGCGCTGTGAGTCATGAGCACGCGCAACTAATATCAGCTGTTTAAACACATCATTTTCCCATTTTTTCTTCACAATTCGCATAAAAGTACACACAAGAATTTGAATTTGCGACGACCAAACATTTGATAGAGTCAACGAAATGCTCCAAAAACGCGATGCCGAGTGCGACGAACTAAAAAAAAAAAAACCAAACACCCAAACACACTTCTTTCATTTCAGTTAGGAATTACTCGCCTACTCGATTCGATTCGGCATCATCCCTCAAACTCTATCGCTTTCGCTCTTTCGATCTCCTCTGTTGCTGCTGCTGCTGCTCCCTTTTTGCTGGCCAACTTGGATGACCCTTTTTAATTGGTGTTAATTGTATTTAATTTCGTTGATCGAATGTTTTGTTCGACCGTTCGAGGGCGGGTGTCATGTTGGGAGCCTTCAGCAGCTTCGCTCGCATCCAACTCGTGGAGTGACGCCGAGAGCAAAAGGCCAAATGTGTCCTTTTTATGTGTCTATTTCTCTGGAACAAGAATTTATCATTCCCCACCCCAAGCGCGCTGCACATTGTCTTTTGTTTGGATTATGTTCTGGGCGGTGGTGGAATGCAGAACTGGCGGAACAAAGACTCTGCGGTTGGCTTGCACTTCCCCGCTTTCCCTTTACGGTGCTCTAACCAGCCAAACCTCTAATATCTTACCGGCGCATCGGCGGTTTCGAATGGACTGACTGCAAGCACATGTATTTATGGCAATGTTTGTGACCCAAACGATAACGATTGGATGGTTTTTGTTTACATTGTTGCGTTCTCTCCGTTCTCTCCGGCCACGGACGCTGCACCGATTGCTCAGCTCATTCATTGAAAATTGGGTTAAGAATGAAATTTATTTACAACAATATTTACAACAACACTCCAGCTGGAGAAACGGTTGAAAGAGTTCGCTTGTATTTCGTTCCTCAAGCGTCGTACAAGATAACGCTGATCTGGTCGGTGTGTGTGGTGTTTTGGTTTTCTTTTTTTTCCTTTTTTTGATGATCCTGTGCTTCCTATTGCGAAGAAAAAGACGCGCGTCATTGAGCTGTCTAATAAATAAAATAAAGCTACCACCACTGCTGAAAACCATACCCAATACCCCAAAGCCTCATTGCATCACCACGGCTCGGCTCAGGCACGAAATGCACCCCGATAAGACAGGCCCTTGCGGTCGGGAGTGACCACATTTGTCACACACACGCTCACTGCCAGTTGCTTATCGCGGTGGAGTTGCGCGTTCTTGTCAGCTTTGCAGTCGTCGGCACAACCTTTACCGATGTCTCAGTTCTCCGTCCGTCTTCCGCCTGAGCGTCCGTCACCAGATAACCTAGCACAATAATTGCTTACATGCATCGGTCTCCTGCATCATGCATCTCTCCTGCATGGTGGGAGTGGAAGAGAGTGGGTGGGTGCGAGGTTGACGTGGAGGAGCCCACCACCCCAGCGCGAGAAACGAATCTCAACCGCAGACGGGCAGTTTATTTGGTTAACATATTTTAGATTTTCCGCAACTATTTCCATCGTAGTCGCGGTCGGAAAAACCCTCACCGCGTCGGCTGCCGACCACATGTGTCAGCACGGTCGACGTTCGGCCGTATGATCTTCTCGTCTCTGCAGGTTCTCACATGTCTCCGTGTCCTTTTTCTTTCTATTTCCAGCCGGTTGTTCGTTCACCGCGACGAAAAACACCTCCCTAGCTCCATTCCGTACCATTTCACGCTGCCGCCATGGAGGAAACGCTCCCAGGGGGTGGTGTGCTGTGGGGCAATGCCACTTCCGTTCTGTCGACGATGACGACCACGGGAACGTCGGAGGAGCTGCTAGCCGATGGTGACTTCCCGGACGAAACTAGCAGGTGAGCAGGGAGGGTTTGGTCCGACCGTTTCCACCCAAAACCACCCCGTGTTTGTAATGAGTTTATTGCCTTTTCGGCGCGACGATCGCGGAATGTGTCGTTAATTTTAACTCGCTAAAAGCGAAAAAAACCTTTTAGTTCCATGCATAAATTGTTTGATTTCTTAACCGAAAAATCAAAAACATACTTTCCGCAAAGTTTTCCATAATTTATCAAGAACCTGAAGCCGAGAACCGAGAAGTACAGAAATACGTTCCCTCCCCAAAAAACCGACTCATTACTGGTTGAGTAGCGCTTCTCGACTTCGAACACAAGCGAGCGAAAACATCCGCTAAATCTCCCACCCTCCCACCTCCCACCCCGCCCACACGGTGCACCATCATGATGCAAATGGAGTTGAGGACCCAGTGTGTGTGTGTGTGTGTGCCTCGTTTGGCTGCGCTATCAAAAGGGAAATCACGATCAAATCAAGCTACGTGCGCCGTTTGTGCCGATGAAACGCGCAAGGCAAACGAAACGATCGCGGCCATGCAATCGAGTAGCGTGCGGGGCAGGTGGGTCCCGAAGAGGTCCCGAATTAAAAAAGGAAATAAGCAATGAAATTTTGTGCAAAGAGACAAACTCCACAATGGGGTGCGCCATGGCCATTGGGAGGAATCGCACACCATCCCCTCAATCTGCGTAGCTTCCTGTGTCCGGTGCCGTGTATGTTTGTGTGTGTGTTTGTTGCTGGGGTACAATTTGTGTCACCCTTCCGCGGTTGGTTTGGCTGAGATTGACCAAAAACAATGCCAATCTAGCCGGGAGGAGCAAACTGGCAGCAATTGGTTTGAATGAATATGCGCACCGTGTAATGCGAGGCGCCCTTTAACCCCCTCTCGGGAGCCTCCTCCGGGATGGTTCTGTGATATGGCCATTTCTATCTCATTTATTTGCTGTCCAAAACGGAGCCTCCGATTGACAATGTGCAACTGTACGAGGTTTCAGTTGAGGAGCACGATTCGCTTAATCATCTTCCGATGGTGCAAATTTCTGAGAAAGCCACCGATGACAAATCCATTCCCCCCTTCCAGCGATGTGTTCCTCTCGTCAGCCGTTGTTGCAGCAGCGGTGGCGCAAGCGAAACCGCTTTGTCGAGCACGATCTTCACCGTCGATAGGTTGTTCGGCGGTGGCTGTGACAAACGAGGCTGACTCATATTCCTCGCACTTGTCGCACCGCATAACTCTCTCGGCTATTGTTGTTGTGCGACCGATGAAACCTGAGCAATCGACACACTGCCTTGAGCTGCTGGAGTGAAGGCTTAGCTCGGCTAGGTCTTAATGTCCACCTTATCTTTGTCCGGTAGGCAAACCACACCGTTCCAGCTATTTTTAGGCACGATCGTCGCGTTGGTAATACGATCGTGGAGGTTACCAGCAGGCAAAGAGGGAAATGTTCATAAAAAAAAACCAAAATACTGCTACAAGTGCACGAAACCACCGCTACCACCGAGTCCTGAAGATGAATGAAACGTTGGAAAACATTAAAATAAAATAAAACCTTTCAACTATTAATCCCAACCCATACTACAATGATCATCCTTTCACTACATCCCCGCACGCCCGCGCGACTAAACGCCGGCAGCTGTTGAGAATGCGAGAAAGCAACGGAATGGGAGATTAGTTCCGTTCAGCGAGCCTGCGTCATCTGAGGCAACTGGCCGTGTAAATGTTCCGCACAGCGCGCGGGAAACCACCACCACCACCACCACCATCGTTGACCGTTGAGTTTTGTTTCAAAAACACACCGCACAGTAGGTTCGTTTATTTCCACATAATAGCCGGCCGGCTTCATGGATCCATGGATGTAATCCGATATCCTACACTAAACCTGGTTCCTTTGGCTGCTGAACTGCTGCTCTGCCGGAGAAGCCCCACAAACGTGCCATCACCCGTTTTGGAGATAACATTGACATTTATCCAATTGTGATGCGTGTGGTTCTTTTCATTTTTCTTTTTTTTTTGGTTCACGATCATTGAAGAAGGTTATCGCGAGGTTTGAAATGGGTCATCGGTTTCAATAATATTCTGTCAATCGCTTCATGCTATCAATTCCAGGGCGCCCGTTTAGTGTGAAACATTTTCCATTTCTTTTGCCCTCACAAGACCCAACGTTGTCATAATAAGAAAACATTACATTTCCTCCGCAGAGGTGGAAGTGAAGGGGGCAGGGGGAGGGGGTGTGTCAGCTTTTGCTTTTCGTCTACCCCGTTCTTCATAACCTTAAACTTCCTGCCCACCGAAGGGCTCGTCGGTTTTGATCGACGTCGTCGCCTGAAGTTGTCTGTTTATAAATAAAACGACCCAAAACCCCGCCAAGCCACCCCCTCCCCCCTCTCTCTCTCGCTCAGTAGTGTACCTTCTCCGGATGTTGAGTCTTGCGTTGAGTTTACGGGTCGGATCGCTGGAACCATATGCTCACAGCTCCTCCACACGCATCATCCCGATGTTTGTCATTGTGGTTATAGTAAAAAGTACGATCCTGAGCCGTGAGCGAGAGCGTCAGAGCAGGAGTTCCCAGGCGGTACAATTTCATCCACCGCGCTTGGAAGGCTTTTAATAATGTTTTGAACAAATAACCCGCACACACACACAGTGAGGAAGTAAATAAAACGATCGTTTATTGATTTAGCGTTTCGGGTTTCAGCTGGCTTCCAGTGAGCCTTCTTGCTCCTGGACTGTGGGAGGTTTGAGTAGTTCTTTCGCTCTTTCTGACTGATCGTCGATCACTCTTTCTCAGATTTTCCCGCCCACTGCTCACATTTGCTGCCATCGCCACCATCACGATCATGATAACCGGGATCGTTGGAAATCTGCTTACGATTTTAGCCCTGCTCCGGTGTCCCAAGGTGCGGAACGTTGCGGCCGCCTTCATCATAAGGTAGGTAGGAGGACGTCCCGAACCTGCGTGGTGTTTGTAACAAAAACTTCATCCTCCATCTTGCAGTCTCTGCATCGCGGACTGTCTGTTTTGCATAATTGTGCTGCCATTCAACGCGATACGTTTCATCGATGGTACGTGGAGTTTCGGCGAGACGCTCTGCACGCTGATAACGTTCATGCAGTACGGCAGTGTCGGTGTGTCGCTGCTTTGCATCACAATGATCAGTATAAACCGGTAAGTGATACCATCCCCATCCATCCGTCCGTCGGGATTTGGGCTACTAACGATTATTTCTCCCCTTCCCGCTGCAGGTACATCATGATCGCACACTACAGCATCTATCCGAAGGTGTACAAGACGTCCTGGATCATGGTGATGATCATTAGCTGCTGGCTGTTCTCGTACGGCTTTCAGCTTCCAACGCTGTTCGGTGTCTGGGGTGAGACAATTCTTGCCGATCGCTCGATGCACTAGCTAACACGTTAAAACGGCTGTTCCCATTCGTTGGCAGGTAAATTCGGCTACAACCATCAGCTGGGCACGTGCTCCATCTTGCCGGACGCGGAAGGACGCAGCAGCAAGACGACCATGTTCATCGTAGCCTTCCTCATTCCCTGCATCATCATCGTGGTATGCTACAGCCGTATCTTTTGCGTCGTTCACAAGTGAGTGCTCCCCATACTGCTCCACTGTTGCTCCTTAGCCAACACGAAACGCTAACACGATCCCCTCCGCAATCCCCTAGGTCGGACAAGCGCATGAAAAATCATTCCAAATCACAGAACAACATTCCAAACAATCTGCGATCGGCGGCTGATCCGGCGTCTCCACTCTCGGCCGGTAGTACCGGCAGTCCGGCCAACAATAACTCCATCAGCTACACGGCCAGCTCGTCGGCGGTGAAGGTGGCAGGGGCGCGAAGCGCCAACGACACGCGAGAAGCGAAAGCCCGGCGGAACGAGTGGCGCATCACCAAGATGGTTCTGGCGATCTTCCTGTCGTTCGTCATGTGCTACCTACCGATCACGATATCGAAAATTGTCGATAAGAACGTTTCGGTGCCAGGTACGTGGAACGAACACGGTCTGTAGCGCTTCACAGCCATTTCTCTTATCCTTACCGTTCGCTTTCCTCGCAGTGCTGCACATCATCGGCTACATTATGCTGTACCTGTCGGCGTGCATCAATCCCATCATCTACGTCATCATGAACAAGCAGTACCGGCAGGCGTATAAGACGGTGATCTTCTGCAAACCATCGCGATTGCTTGGTTTCACGCACGGTGGTAGCAGTGTTGGAGGTAAGTGCAATCGATGCAACAGATTGTGTTGTTTTTTTCCTTTTTTTTTGTTGCTGAGAAAAAATCAATTACGTAGATCGTTTCTTCGATCGATCAACGTTTCTTTTTCCAATGATGCTCCAACTGTTTGTTGTACAGGATCGATGTAGTTGTTGATGTTTTATCATAATTTGTCTATCGTGCTAACCACTGGTCACTGGGCGCATTCAGTGACCCTGACGTGCCACTCTTTCTCTCTCTATCCCTTCCCCTCTCTGTCTCTTTTGCCCGTAAAGAAGACATTTTTATGGCTTATAATTACCTAGTCGGCCATTGATTCCAAACAGGTGTCTGTCGTTCTGTCGTACACCCTTCCTGTAACCTTCGATCGGGCTGTGTTTAAACGCAAAAAACACTTACTTCAAGTGGCACAGAATGTGCAAAAAGTTTCGGTTGAGGTCGGAATCACCTCAGCGGCACATGTTGTACGATGTTGTACGATGGGTGGAAGCTCATAATTCCATCATAACCCCTCCTGAACGTCCTGACTTAGATTCCGTTTCCGTTTTTACTTGTGTACATTTTATTTAGAGAAATGGAAAGACATAGGGTACAGCTACAACCACAGTCGTACCATGGTGTCCCAAGTTTCAATAGCCGAACCAGAGTCGCCCCCATCCAGCCGACTACGCCAAGGTAATCGGATCAATCGATGCCATCGCCTGCCCGCCGCTTATTCTGTCTTGCCCCATCTATCGCTCTTCTTTCTTCGTATTTTATAGCCGCCTTCTGTAAATGACTTGCAAACCACTTCTATCACTATCTTCCTGCCCGTAGAAAAGATTTCTTTATAACAAATCCACTTTCTGCTTGCATTATACTACGCATGAGCTACATGCTAGCTAGCTGTGACACACATTACTGCCCAAAGCACTCCTCACATGTGCTGAAAACCACCGTAAATGCTCGTCAGTGAAACCGCTTCTGCATTGCTGCTTTTGCCTTGAGCCGATCTCGAAAGCCGATCTGCAGCATTATAATGTGTAATGTAATGTTTCGTTTTATTACAGATTCACCGCACCCACAACATTTAGTCGCCATTCAAGATAGTTAGAGGCTAAGAATCGTGAGTTTTTCACAAACAAACAAAAAAGACGCGGACTGAAGTGCTGGTGTCGAGGCAGCTAGGCGAGTAGTTTCACGAATTATCGTACCCCACATTTCAATTGATAAAACACTCATAAGCTAGTTAATCAAAACCAAATAACAATCGCCATTGCAATATTTTCCAAACTCGAGAAAAGATCGATTAAAAAAAAACACACGAAGTAATCAACACAATGTATTTTTAAAGTTTCTCAAACACGCCACCTCTCCCAAAGTCAGGAACATTCACGATGCCAAACTAGGTTAGGTCTATTTCTGTTGGCGTGGCGTACAGGAATGAATTACCGAGACATACTTCGTTACTAGTCTGTAAGATGAGAGCATAATAAGGTATACCACTAAATAATAAGGCGAAAGAGAATCAGGAAAACAAAACTCCAAAGATACGACAAAGGACCACGACAGACGAAACGCTGCTGCAGGGAAGGGAAGGATGACCGCTAGCATCCACCCGCCGTCGCGCGCACGATTCTCGTTATCGTTTGCCGGTTTTTTTCTTCTAGATGATAAGATTAAATTATTCACCTCTTTAGTTCGGATGCTATGACGACTACTTCTACAACGACTACACATCCTAGTGCGGATGTGCTCTTTATCTCTCTACTGTACAAAACCGAAACAACAAAGTGAATAAAGACAGCTCCAGAACGAGACCCAGCGCGTGTTCCGATTGTATTCGGATGCATGATTAAACAGGTAGATCAGCAGCACATCGCCTTTTTACTTGATGATATGAGCGGGTCCAGTTTTATTATTGCGTAACGTTTTGTAGTTATTTTTCGCATGTACTTTGCAAGCAGCCATCCCGCACTCCATGGTTTCATGGCCGAAAGAAATTGCTCATTTTGCAAACAGCACACAGCGTTGGTTAGTAGCACCACGGCGTACGGAGGGAAGCGGGTGCTCCCGCTCAATCAAGCGCAAACAGAAGCGAATGTTCTTTTCGCTGGCAAACTGCATATGCTGCATTTTAAGATCACCTCAACGTGATCCCCACTACCCACTAGCTGTACAAATGTTATATCTCAAGTGAGTACTTTCGTCTCAAACCGTCGTCGTACGGACTACAGCCGTTTGTGTGATTAAAAGGACAAAATGTCCAACATAAAACACTAAACTATCAATTCGCTTATCTTTACAAATACACAACTGATCCAAAAAAGGTTCACTAAAAGTTGGTTAGCAGCTCTCCACAACTCTTCACCTTTAACGATTTTGAATCTGCGTTGGTTTAATTTTTCTGCATGCAAATCAAATGTGTGCATGGTGTTAGTCTTTAGCATCAACAAATGCTCCGGCCGGGCTACTACTACGCTTTAGCTTGGAGCTCCGTCGTGAAACTGTAGCGCTTCCGCATTACCATAGCAACGTCGCTTAAAATCGCCCAACCGTTTCGGCAGGTTAGACTGATCGATGCGTACCGATTGCATCGTGTTGCTGGTGGCCGCCGGATACAACATAAAAAACAACACTCCAAAATTAGTAAGAAGAAACAGCCGACGGGCGTACCGTAAGCAAACTTACCTGGTCTTGCTCAGCATCACCACGCTACCACTCTCGCTCATCTGCTGCGCGTTCAGCGAGTACAGTTTGCACAGATCCTGCAACTTATCGTGTTCGGCTTTATCGACATCGTGCAGCGTTAGCTCGCGTTGCTGATCGTCCTGTAGAAATCTGTAAAGGATTTAACACAGAAAAAAACGTTGTTTAAACATCCTTCATTTCACGCGGTTTCGCTTCACCCTACCTCGACAACAATTCGTTCACGCTAGATATGATAGAAAAGCTAGGCCGCTCCTCACGAATCCTGCGGCATCCGGCCCTTATTTCCCGGATTTCATTCGCCAGTGGCAGCGACTGCCCGGGGGCAATATTGTTGACTAGAAACGGTGAACTCATGCCGGCCAGCTCCGTCCCGATGGGAAGTGCACCAAGTCCCATATCCTGCATCGTTATCTCACCCACCGCACCTGGAACGTTTGTCGCCGTCGACAACTCGTCGGCCGACATAAGTGTATCGTCATCCGGCGGAAGGTCGTGTTCGTCCTGCTGAGGGACTTGGGGCAACATGTTGGATCGTCCAAGGGTGGAGGAACTGTGTGTCGCTGGGATACGATTGCCGCCATGGTACGCCTTGCGAAAGTCGTGCTTCGAGGCAAACGTAATCATCGCCTCATTGCCTGGCCAATCCGTCAGTTCGTCGTCTCCTTCGTGGTCAGTTTCGTTTGCAAGCACCGCTTCCGAGTCGCTCGAACTGAGCGAGCTGGAACTAAGGAAATCGTTCACATTCCCGCCGCAATCCATCAGCTGGCCCTGTCCCTCGGGGCCTCCGGTCAGCATGAGCATTTGTTTTTTGCGCGTATACTTCGATTTACGGTGACGATGCTTTTCCTTCGGATACCCGCTTCCCTTCGCCTTTGTAACTATAGCCGCTGGCGTGGGTTGTCCCGTAAGCGACACTGGCACGGTGTTCTGTGAAAGTGCAGCAGCTTCCGGAAAGCAGGGTTGGAAACTGGTGAGTACGGTCCCGACGAACGGTTGCATTATCAGCGGTTCCGTTTGCATTTCATTCAACGGAATGGGAATGGATGGTGTAATGGCCGGTGTCGCTGTTGCCGGTGCGAGCTGTTGCAGAGGATTTGGAGCGTTGCTAGGCAACGCTAGCGGTGAGATACCTTCCGCTGACATCAAACCAACCACCGGTTGCGAAACAATCGACACGGCATTGGACCTAATTGGAACCAGTGGAGCATCGCCTGGTGCTACATCTCCATGGTTCATTTGTCCACCAATCAATGGCAAGTTAATTCCCGCTAAATCCGGTGCCACTGGCATCACGACCGTTGGCTGTTGCTGGAGCGGAATAGAGAAGTTAAACTCTCCTCCTGCGGGGCCGGGCACCGGGGCAGACGGAGTGACGAGTGCACTGGACCGTGAAGCTTCCAGCAGCGCTGACCGCTCTCGATCTCGGTCGGCCGATATTCGTTCGATCTTGGAAACGACCGTCTTGTTCAGCGGTAGAATCTTCTCACACTTCATCATACTCGCCGAGAAGGAAGCGGCACGGTTCCTACTTTTGTACTCACTGTAGGACGACCCTTTTGGACCGAAAAATTCTCGCTGCCGTGGTACGCTGCTGGAATGCTGCTTGCAAAAATCAAAATCCAATCCACCACGATCGCGTTGGCCACGCTTTCGTTTGCCGCCGAAAAACATTGTACTCCTGCAACGAAGGAAGCAATTGGCCATTATTGATTGGCAACATACTCAAAGCAATACGGACGCCGATAATACGGACCTAAAATTTTCCGGACAGGCCGAGTGCTTGAAAACGCGCTTTTTTACCGCCCCGGCAACAGGAAACAACGAATTGCCACCAATGTGAGGTGTGGATGGTGTGGTGTCGTATTCCACGGCTATCCGTTTGTACTTTCGCTTTCGTCGCATGTTTGGTCTACGTAAAGAAAAAAAACCAGAAAAGGATGAAAAATGATGTAGTACATTTAAAAAAAAAAACAGCTTCCCCTGAATTACATACCTGGCCGGACTGAAGTTTTCGTTGAGCGAATCCGACTCAAAATTTCCGGACAGTGCTGTTTGGCGCAACTTGAACGTAAACGCCACGGAATGCCGATCGTCGGAGTCACTCTGGATGATGTTGTTGCTGCCACTGAGGTAGGGTGAATCAGCCTGGTTCATTACCACATTGCAGGCGGGCGGATCGGTCGGACTGCTTGAACTATCTTCCGTCGGCTGAGGTGCACATGCTGTGAGGATGACAGTAAATGAGCTATCGCATCGTTCCGGCAGCGAATAACGCAAACGGACTTACGCAGATTTCCCGTCGAGCGGGTACGACGACGAACGCCCCAGCGCACCTTGCTGGAGGTGGTTCGGGAGGTTTCTTCCAAGGCGAGTGTTAGGTCGTGCGAAAATTGCTCCATCGTATCGGGAACGGGTTCACATTCGTGTCACGACGCACAAACACGATAAGAGCGCGTCGAGTGTCGTCGATGTTCCCGCGGACGTCACCTATCACCCGTCGTCACGGAAAAGATGATCCACGTGCACACGTACGCTTACACACACACACACACAAATACGCCCGTGTTTTCCACCTATTCTAGTTCCCGAATGCAAACGGCTTACGGCCGTTGTGGCCACTGCCAATGCAGACAAATGTTCTCCGTACAAGCCGTGCGTCTTCACGTACAATCGTCACGTTCGCGGATACGTTTCTTAGTGCGAATGAACGGGCGCTGCTCGCGCGGGACACAGGGACATTTCGGCCTTACCGAACCTTGCTCGGCCATATGAGCGAGTGGGTGCTGCAGAAATGTACCACCGAAACAGCTAAACGATCCACTATTTTACATCAAACACATCACCAGCGGAATGGGCACAAGAAATTGTGAAACGCACGGCAAAAACCAACCAAAGCAAATCGATCACGGTATTATTGTTGTTGCTGGGGACGATATTCCGACCCGGCTGTATAAACGGGACAGTAAAACCCACCATCTGTCATTCGCACATTTGCCAAAATTTTAAAAAGACTGCTAATGAGTGGCAAGAACGATAATTTTGAAACATTTAAATCGGATTGCTAAAAATTGTTGTATCATAACAGTGATTGCACACAAAGTAACAACGCTGATTTATCCGGCAAATTATAACCAAAGATGAATTCAGCAATGCGTAATGATTATTACTAACTAAAAAAATGCCCATTATGCGGTATCAAATTTAAATACTTTTCAGTTAGCCTTTTACCATTTCATTTTTTTTACCAATAACGTGTTGTGATATATTCTGAATAATTTATAGATATGGATTACTGATAAGATTACTTATCCATTTCCACATTGAACAAAGCAAGCCAAGCGCCTTTCACTGCTTTTTTTTGGTTATATCTTTTTTCCGACGATGTTAAGCTAACTACTATTTAATACATCAACTCCAGTTCGCATCTGTCCTTCTCAATCTCAACCCTATTGATTAGAAACTTTGTCAAGCATTATCGCACGATTGTCCACTAGAATGTGAAAGTACGTTAGACCTCACTCCTGGCGTAGCCTTGACGATCAAGTTTTCGTTGTGGCGATTCTGTTCGGCTTGATTCATTCGTCTATGATCATTTGTAGTTTCCAGACCCTACACAACTCCGGGGAGTCGTTCATAGTGTTTATTATTCGCATCGGATTAGTTCGATTAAAACAAGAATTTGAAAACCATGTTGTCAACATCGCCCAGCGTGAAGGTCAAACGATCGCGAAACCGTCATTTCTCATCTCGACCGCCATCGTCGTCATCGCGATCACCGCAGTTGATCGGTATCTGTGTACTGCTTTGTTGGAGTGCATTCAGTGACCTCGCCCTAGCGCAGCAGCAACTGAAGGTAATGCTATTGTTATGCGATCGTTTATCTGTCTTATCTGTGCGCGTCGAGGAAGTCAGTTCATATCAGTTCTGTTACATTAAAGTCGTACTAATCATTTGGCGTTCTTGAAGAATTGCAAGCACATCGATTAATTTCCGTCTCTCAAAAAAAAAATCTGAGTTGAAGGTCAAACTATTGAAACTAGTCGAAAGTGATTTCGTGTGTGATTCGCTAAGCATTTGGTTACTGTTTTGATTCGATCGGTCGGTCCCTAACTATTGCAGGGTGAAAATAGGATGGCAAGCAGCGATAAGGGTTATCAGGTGGAGCAGCTACCGAGTCCGCTGACGAAGCTTGGAGAAGGCCCGGTTTGGGACATCGATACGCAGAGTCTTTACTATGTCGATATTAACACTCCAGCTGTTTTGCGTTACGATTATGCGGAAAATCGCACCTACAGTGCAACGCTCGGTAAGTCGATGGACGTAGTTTCCTACGAACGGCGGAACTTTATAAAACCATGTCTTTTCTTCCACTTCAGATAGTGCTAAATCCATTTCGTTCATTGTGCTCGTCGCTGGACAGGCGGGAGCATTTGTAGTTGGTGAAAATAACCGCGTTTCTCTGATTAGCTGGGATGGGCGTAGCGAACAAGCCAAACACGTTCGCGTACTAGCCGATCTGGGTGCAACCCAGAGTCATGTTCGCTTCAACGATGGTAAAGTTGATCCTTACGGACGTCTGTACGCCGGCACGATGCAGCTGGAAACGCTAGGTGATCTGTTCGCCCAAAAGGAGGGTCAATTTTTCCGCTGCAACAATGGCACGATGGTGGTGCAGAAGAAAAACGTAAGCATCTCGAACGGACTGACCTGGGACGAACCATTCAATCCGCAGCGGATGTATTACATCGATTCGGCTGCGCTGGACGTGAAAGCGTTCGATGTTGATGAGAGCGGAGACCTCAAGAATGAGACGGTGTTTTTCGATCTGCGAATCAACGGATCCAACCCAGGGTATGTGCCCGATGGGATGACGAGTGACGCCGATGGCAATCTGTACATCGCTACCTGGGGTGGTTCGAAGCTCATGAACGTGGACAAAAGGTAAGCTTTCATCTGCCTTCATGGAACGGGATTCGTAACGACTTTACCTTCATTTGCAGTACTCGACAACTGTTGCGGGAAATTAAAATTCCAGCGGAACAGGTAACATCGGCCGCTTTCGGTGGTCCACAATTGGACGAGTTATTTGTCACAACCTCTTCGAACGGAAACAAACCTGCCCCCGCCGGAGCTCTCTTCAAGGTGACCGGATTGGGCGTTAAGGGAAAACCCATGCATAAAATGGTTCTGTGATACGGCAAAAGTTCAAATAAAGGGTTTGATGTTGAACTGCATCTGCACTGTAGTGGTGGTATTCGATTTGTCTTTTTATTAAGGTTTGTTGAAATCATACTCGTCTCTCCTAACTAACCGTTTTCCTGTGCTTCCTTCACTCTCGTGCATCGTCGCCGGCAACCTTTGAACCCTCAAGCGTCCTAGCATTTGAACTTGACGGCCCAAACGAAGCCATCGAACACAGGCACGGCGGTGAAGTATTTGATGATCCGCCTTGGGATCGTGTAACAGGAGCAGCAAAAACCATTGTCAACCTTACTTTTGGTGGTCCATGACACGATCCGGGCGAGGAAATGCTTCTTTCTGGCCAAGACAACACCGTCACTTGCTGCGAGGCCTCATATAACGAACACGTACGAGCTTCTCCTTCAACCGGTAGAGTTTTCCCTCCTAAATACACTGTAGCAGTCACACTGGGCTTGTTCTTCGCAGGGATGGTCGGAACCCATCTAACTCATAATGCGTTTGTCCTGCCGTACACCCTGGAGGGTGCTTTTTGGTGGTGCTTATTCGATTTTGGCGAGAATGTCAGCCTCCCGGAAGAGATGGTATTCTTTGCTATCTCCCAACTCCACCTTGGTACCGCCGTACTCCGGAAGCAGCACCTTCTCGCCTACCTTTACCGCCAAAGGCACATGCGCACCGGTCTGGGCGTTGCGTGCACCGGGGCCAACGGCCACTACCGTTCCTTCCAGCACCTTCGACTGGGCCTTCTCCGGGATAACGATGCCACCTTTCGTCTTGGTGAGTGCCTCGGCGCGCAGGATCAGGACGCGATCCAAAAGTGGAATCAGTCGTTTCGTGACAGACTGTTTAAAATGTAAAAAAAAGGATGTTAGAAACTGAAAAACACCAGTAACCGGGCAACATGTGCTTTGGAAGTTGACAAGAGGAGTTGGGATTACGTAAGACACAGAGCTCTTCCCTTAGCACTTGCAACCGGCATACCACAACCGGTTCGATTTCATAGTGGAACCAATTTATCGTTGCATATGTAGTACAAAAGTGAATCGAACGTTACACATGATGCAGTTCATAAACAAATCGCATGCATATCAGAAACACGATAACAACGTCTCACACAAACACGAACGAATGTTCCAGATTCCACAGAATCCTCTGGAAGCTGGACATGGGGAAACCGGCACATGATGCAATCATGGATTTTTAACCAATATCTTACCATTTTCGTGTGTAGGAAGTAATAGAGATGCTGGTCTAGCGAATGCACGCAAATAATCTGCAGTCACACAAGATTATTGGTTAATTTTTGTTACAAGCACGAACAGAATCCCGGCGAATTGCGGACAGTTTCCCAACTTTAGCACGAGGAAGCCAAGATGACAGTGCTTATATGCCCTGGCCGGACCATATAGAATATGTTGACAGCTTACAAACGATGACAGTTGTCAAATTGAAAATTGCCGTTGAAATGTCGTAAAAATTAATTCAATTTTTAGTCATTGTTCAAATACAAATTAATTGCAAGCAATCTAAGGAATCGAGATATTTTTTCCATCACTATTCAGTTTTTTTTTATTTTGTTTGCCGATACACATAAATGTCCGAAATCAAGCCAATCATTGTGATAGGGTCATTGGGGGTCTAACCTGTGCATATACTGTTATTTGAAAAATTGTTTTCATTTCGATTTGTATTAGCACGCCTCAACCGCTGTTCTGGCCAGGATCTACGAAATTACGATAAATGGATAATACCTGCGATGCGAAATTCCCTTCCTCTGTTAAAATAAATACAGGCCTGTTAAGTCGTAAGTTGCACTATCAGTTTTATTGTGTCCAGCCATAGTTACAAAATACCCTGTTCGTTGCAGTTGATTACAAGCGTCGTGCAAGCGTTGCCCTGGATAAAGGGGATACGAGAAGTGCAATTTACTACCAAACAGAATCACTCGGTGCATCAGGGAAGCAGAACTACTCACAAGTGACACGGAATGCCGATAACCTCAGTAAATGTCCTCATACCTCATACCTTGATCGAGTGATTGTTATGCTTAATCTCTGATCCTTTCAATGCAGATGATATGATCCAGGAAGTAGTGGATTGTAAAAACATTAAGGCAAGCAGTGATCTCCCACAAACGGACCTCGAATCATTTGCCGATCTTTGCAAGCGGTGCGATGAATTGCCTTACGAATGGACGGTTATACAGATAGCGAAAGAGTACACACCGCTCGCCACCACCATGACCCACATGGAACTGCTACATCAGCCCACTCCAGTCTGGTTGACCGTGTTCCGCTGCAGTGATCCATGCGAAGGTAGCCCTTTCGAGCCGATACTAATACCATTGGATGCCCCTGACGATCAAATTGACTCTAAGTACCCTAATTTCTTCGAGCATATAAACTCGATTGGAACTGAAGTGAAGACAGCTATCACCGATAATATTTCCAACAACAATAGCCTCGAGTCACTGATCACCTCGACAATTCAACGCACCGCTGCATGGTTGGGCGTGTGGACGAATCTTTTCATAGGGAAGTTTCGCTCGCCCACCAATCAACAGCTGGAACGAGTGGTTTACAATGAAATTGAAGAGTTTTGTGTGCACAATCGAATCAATCGAACGGGACAGCGATTGGTGTCGCTCGTTGCCCGAAGATTGGATTTGCTAACAAATGATCAGCTCCTACAGCTGTGCTCCTGCGATCAGCTGAATTTGGATGATGCAAAAATAGAAGCACTATACAGTCTCTTATCCGAGATGAAGCGTCTGAAATTTAGCGCACTTAAAGAGGAACGGCTCGATTGCTATCCGGTGGTGCTCATCATCGACGAGCTGCTCGACAATCTGCCGTGGGAAATGATCCATCCGACCGGAGAGTACTGTCGGTTTGCCAGCTTTGCGATGCTAAGCGAACTGTATCGTACCCATGCGAAACGGATCCGTGGTGGTTACTTGCGAATATCGGCCAAAAAGTGCTACACAATTATTAATCCGGGTAAGGCCAAGTCCTTCATAACACCGTAACACCGCTCATAGTAACCCATGTACCATTTGTCATGTAGATCAAAATCTCGATAAAATGAGCGCCCGCTTGCAGATGTTCTATAAAGCTTGGTATCCAACATTTGAACTGCTCATCGATGAAGCACCATCGAAAGAAGTATTCAGTGAAGCGTTGAAAAGTTCCGATGTTCTAATGTGAGTAACAAGTTGGTTGAATTCGGTGCGTATTGCATTCGAAATTACGAATCTCCTCCAAACCCGGTCTCGTCATCACAGCTACAACGGGCACGGAAATGGGCTGAAGTTTATAAACGGTGAGACTTTGCTTCGGTGTGATGTTAATTGTGTGACGTTCCTTTTTGGATGCGAGTCGGTGCGGCTCTTCCCTAGAGGTCGGTTTACGGAAATGATCGGCACACATTTATACTACAATGCCGCCCAATGCCCCACCGTCGTCGGTGCGCTGTGGGTGGTGACCGATCTGTACACCGACATAATCGCGATGCTCATTCTCGGCAATTGGATACCTTCGACGAATCCACTGTACGCAAAGGAATCTGTCGCAATGATCGATATAGCTGCCTTCAGAGAAAGTGCACTGAGTAAGTATGCAGGTAGGCAGGCATTAGTGTACCCCTGTCATTTGAAAAAAAAATTGATTACCTTTACAGAAATCGTCACAAATAGACCCTGCTCGAATGAGTTCTCAGCAAAGCATCCCAGCCTTTTGAAGCTAATGGGGGAGGGTAGGATATTTTTACAAATACCCCAACGAATCCGCTCTGCACTGGTTTGCCGTGGGCTGCCCGTTATGAATGAGGCGTGCTATTGAGAGGGAAAGAATGAAAGAATCGCTCCCGCTGAGGACGAGGCTAGTGGCTTAAACAATAAAACATATTTCTATTTTTAAATTACAACCATTCGCACATTGTACTTTGCGTCGAAACTAGTCCGTGTTGCGTATGATGGGAGCCAGGCCAGTCCTGCATCATCTCACCGTGCAGAATGCGACGATGCCGAACTGCGTGCCGTATTTTGTAGGATAACACGGGTCCCGGGGTGTCGTATGGCGCATTCGATTACCGTCAATTGGATAATGGAATGAGAATAATCTCACCCTGATTCAATTTGTTATCGGTCATGGGCGTGCGGTGTACAACCTGCGTGCCCGGGTTAGAGCTCTCGGGTTCTGTTACCCATGGATGAAAACTTTCCTGTCGCCTTTCTGGAGTAGTTTGAAGGCAATCGTCGATCGTAGTGGCGTATATCTGAGACATTTGAAACATTTTCTCTCGTAGAGACCGATCACTGTTAGGTCCTGGTTGTTGTTACTGGTTGTTGTTCAAAGTTGAATTCAATAAGGTAAAATGTAAAGGGTGGTAATTTTTGGGCCGTTTCTTTCGCCGTACGGTTTTCATATTCATGGTCATATGGTGTACTAAATTGTAGTAGTAAAACGAGAGTGCGGTACTTTTATCGAAAAAATCCTCCATATTCGTCCATATTCGATACATGGTAGTGTAAATGTGCTCCTTCCGGTTTAATATTATTGAATTGGTATAGAAAATCGTTCCTCGCCGTGCCCGATTTTATGAAACGGTTATGTGCCTTCGAACGCCACCAACGGCTAGAATAACCCGAGAGCGTGTTCGTGTTGGACGCGAGCGTGTGTGTGTGTGCGTGTTCTTGAGTTTTGACAGCTGCGTTCTGCATCTTCCTCTCGGCCAACTGGGACCGATTTTTGCGTGTGTTTTTTAACCGGAAAAAGAAAACAAATAGCGTAGCAGAAACAATATTTGTCAAGTGTGGTGTGTTGCAACTGTTTGAACAGACCGTGTATGAAAAAATCGTTAAAAGATAACAAATCCGATGGTTAGTGGTAGATGTGCTAATTTCTCGGTTCCCACTGACTTCATCCCGATGAGTAAACAATCGTTATGGATACAATTTTAGGTACAAATTCGGGGTTATCGGGCATCCGCCGGTGCGGTTTGGTGTCCACTTCTGGTGGTTCTGCTACTTCAACTACCATCATGCATATCGGCACTGCAGAAAGAGATGACCATCAGTGTCGGGCCGGGAAAGGTGGACTGTTTCTTTGAGGTGGCGAAAGCCGGGCAGACGATCGACATTGAGTACCAGGTGATCGACGGTGGCCACGGTGACTTGGACATCAGTTTCGAGCTGGGCGAGGTGACGGGTCGTACGATATTCGCAGATTACAAGAAATCCGACAACATTCACCGGTTTCCGGTGCCGTACGATGGCGAGTACAAGTTCTGCTTCGACAATGGGTTCAGCCAGGTCAACAGTAAAACGGTGTTCTTCGAGCTCATCATCGAACGGGAGGGCGAGCAGGATGATGCTAGCTGGTCGGACATCGATCTGCTCGAGGGTCTTACGCCGGAGGAGTTCTACGAGATGAAGGTTCAGGACATGGAGGATGCGATCAAGCGCGTACGGAACAATCTGACCAAGGCACGGCAGCTGCAGGACGTCCTGCGGTCTCACGAAGCGCGCGATCGTAATGTGGCCGAGGAGAACTACTTCAAGGTGAACATTTGGTCGTTCTTCCAGATCCTGGTTATGGTTGCCGTCGGCACGTTACAGGTGTTTATGGTGAAATCGCTATTCGACGTGGAATCTCGAGCGTACAAGCTGCTAACGAAACTATAACGAGCCCCGGGCGGAGCTCAATACTCAGCACTACCAGCACAAAGCCAGTTTTGCCAACAAACCAAAGCTTCATCTCGTCATTATCGATGGAAAGGGGGACAGGGATGGTGGTGTCATCGATAAACTAATGCATCATCGAAACCAAGAAAGTGCCATTGGATGGTGTTGCGGTTCACGTTCGCTAACAAGAGCACAAGAGTGAGATCGTTTCATTTATCATGTATCGAAATAGAAAACGGAGATTTTAATATAAGGCATATTTTTGAAACGCGAAAGAAATTATCCTTCGTTCGTTATTATAGATTCGTCCCCCATTCAAATAACTCATATCGAGAAAATGTTCTTGCTTAATGCAGAAATATCATAATTAACACATTGTTCAGGATTTTTCTATCCCAAAGCCAGCAACAATGAATCGCAATCGATTGACGAAACACGCGTCCGTCTACGTGTGCATCGTGATTTTCATTCTTGTCTTGATCGCCGTGGACGATGTGGAGGCTAGGCGCGGTCGTGCCAGAGGTCGCACGAAATCTAGGGTAGGGCGAATCAACTCCCCATTCAAGGTGACCATATAATCTCAATGAAAATGCTCTCATTTTATGCTCCGTCCAGATGCAAATCGGTCTTCCAATTACGGGAAAGTATCGCGATCCAGAGTCGGACCAGTACTACAACAACAATAATGTGAGATGCCCAATGATATGTTGTACCGTCATGGACTCCATGGTTCTTACATTGCTCGCTACATTACATTTCCAGGGTGCTAAAATCACGCTTGCATCACACTTCGACTATGAATACGTGTTGGGACATAAGATTGCCTTCCTGTGCGTTGCTCGTGGCACCCCACGGCCTACTATAACTTGGTTTAAGGATGGGGTGGAAATCTTCAGTCATCTCTATCTTCACGTAAGTGCCTTTCACATCACAGTAGCCAAAGGGTGATTGAGCTAAGCGTGTTCGTTCTTTCAGGTGCACGAGTGGTACATCGGGAAGGATAAGGTGAAATCGAAGATCGAAATCGACCCGGCGACGCAGATGGATGCCGGTGTTTACGAGTGCACGGCCGATAACATGTACTCGATCGATCGAAGAAGCTTTAAGACCGATTTCTCTATTGCATTCGATTAGTTTCGATGGTCGGGGTTACACTTTACGCTAGCAAATGTCGAGCGACACTAGCGAACCCGTGAGAGTGGATTATTTAAATTTTTCTGACAGAGTTTAGAATAAATGGACAAGATATTCATACATACATATTATCAACGGATTATGCTGTGTATTATTTTTTTTGCGGTTGCATCTCACAGAAACGTAAGGCTAGGAAAGGTACCGGGAACTCTAAACCTTCGATAATGCGCGGATAAGGCGTAACACGCTGGCACTTTTTTTTAATGAATCATATATGCTATTCAGCCGGGTCCATAACACGGCTCTATTCCCACCGTTTGCGATAAAACGGTTGCATTTAGAAACTGCTGTCTTCTCATCCGCTTCGAACCGTCGCAGAAAGGGAGTAACTTTTACAAGTAGCCGTCTAGACCCAGATGCGCACGTGTTGATCCCAGCTGCACGATGCCAGAGCCATTCCATTAGGGGCCATGCTGATCGAAGTGATACGATTTTCATGGCCACTCAATGTACCTGAAACGGGATATGATCAGTAGCATCGAATTCGAACTCAACTTGTAGTCGCATTACCGTTGTGTTGTCCCTTCATGGTGTCCCAGATGTGGATGTTATTATCATCCGATCCGCATAGAATGTATCGGCCACTCAGGGATAAAGCTGCCAAGCGATCGTTTTTCGTTAATTCGTACACCAGGCTAGATACTCGGATCGATATCAAGTCAACCACTCACCGCACGACGTGAATCCGCTGCTCTTGTTCGGTGGTTCGTAGTGTCCAATCTGTTGATCGGAGCGGAAATCGAATAAGCGTGCCGTTTTATCCTCCGAGCCAGTGGCAAATCCGAAGCCGCTGGGATGATACTGAAACATAGCGTGGGTTTAAGGTTAGTTTTCACACCCGATGTCCGATCCGGACCGGAATCGCAACAAACATACCGAAACGCTGTTCACATCAGCCTCGTGCCCGAAGAATGTCTGCTTTGGAGTGTTTTCCCGCACGTCCCACAGCTTGCACGTACGGTCTACCGAGCCGGTGACGTACGTGTTCTTGTCCGGGCTCATCGAGATCGAGACCACATCACCGGCATGGGCATCAAACTCGGACGTTTTCTTTCCCACCTGCAGATCCCAGATACAGCTGCAAAGAAAATGGTCGTTATGTTAATGTTTTGTTTATTTTTTCTTTCTAAACAACCCCTCTCTCCACTCGGGTTGCCACGGGGGCTTTCGCCGTACATCTTCATATCACCGGATCCCGTCAGGATGTGCGAGTCGTCCAGGAAGCGGCAGGAGCTCAGGAAACCTTCGTAACCCATAAGTTCGCGCACGATCTTGGCGTTCCCCTGCGCATCCCGGTTGTTCAGATCGTACACGGTGCACATGTTGTCCATGCCACCGCAAGCGACAAAATTGCCCGAATCGGCGTACGCCACACTCATGACCCAAGCCGACCGCAACGGGATGACCTGCACCTTGTTGCCGGTCCAAGTGTCCCAGATGATCAGCTTACCATCCAGCGAGCCAGTAACGCAGTGCCGCGAGTCACCAGCATAATGCACCGAGTTCACCTTGTTGATGTGACCCTTGAGGAACTTCTTGGTCGAGATGCGCACCTTTGGGGCATCGCCAAGATCACCGCACTTTTCGAACAGCTTGCAATCGGCTACCTTTTTCTGTTCCTCCTGTGCAGAACAAGAACGGAAGGTAAGTATTCCTATCAGCTTTGGCAACACTGGTCACTAATTAGATTGGCCGGGTAAGTCGGTCGCACGTGGAAGTGTTTAGAAACTCGCGTCACTCGTACTGCAAAGATCGTAGTCGAGCTAATTGAATTGAACTCCCGGGCACGCGAGGTGGCGACCGAGCTTCAGCGCAGCACTACGAATCGAACAGCCCTCCGGAATCGCTTTGCGTACCTGAAATTTGGCAATCATATCATTGATCTCCTTCTTCAGCGCGGCAATCTCGGGGTCATCTTTGGGCGGCATGCTGTAAACTCAAACGCAGATATCGGAAACGAGAGGAAGAGGCACAACCACGGCACACCCGACTCTTTGACGGCACGACACTTTGTACGCGACAATTGGCACGGGATGGAATTGTCGCACAGCTGGCTAAACCGAACGACCAACGTTGATGGACCAGCAGTCTGTATGAGCTTGTGTTTTTCCAGCTACCTGCAGTGCTGTACCGAGAAGGACTAACTTCTCCGAATGGAGCGAACGTCCAACGTACGGTCCACGTCCACGAAGCTGGCCGTATCTCAGCGACTATACACTAATTAAATTTCATTCGTCCGGCCCCCGGTGGGCCTCATAGTGGACCGACGACCCGATTGGTGGCGAGTGTATCTGTGAGCGTGCTGAGGAGGATTATTTTTACTCCCATCATTCCCATGCGTTCGCTCGACTAGCGTCTGGCAACCGGCGATGTCCTCCAAACGTATTGAGCGTCCTCTACTACATTCGCCCTCTACTCTACCTTACACTCGTCGTGGCACAGTTGAAAGGCACACATTCTTTTCTTTTCAGGTTGTTGGGAAAATAAGTTGGAAGCGGTGCAGTTACAGGGCTTCACACCCATCATGCAACTCATGCACCTACACACCCTCCTGGTCGATCGAACGGCGGTTACGTTGTTCTGGCTCCAGTTTTAGCATCAACAACGCATGTTTGACATATTTATTTGATGAAAACGTGAAGTTCTAGCATGAGCAAATTCACTACTACACGCAGCGGAGGCACGTTTTTCGGGTTCGGGTCAATTCACGGCGAAGTTCCCCTGGGGAAGGTTGGTGAGGGGGGAGGGTGGGGAGAAGGGGGGGGGGGGCGGACAGGGAGGGTCACTGTGGACAACATTGCGTAACCGTGTTTTTGGCCCTGGGATTCGACCCCGCTTTCTATCGCGATTGATTGGGGTTTTTGTAGACGAATCAATACAGCCGATTGACTTTTGGGCAATCCATTTGCAGTTTACATAGGTTATTAGGCACACTGCAGGTTAAAAAAAGAAACACAAAAACACCGATTCATTTAGATTGTTATTTTTTTTATTAAAAGCTACATCGTCCTGCGTACGACCCTCTCCAGGAAACGATGAAAGTAAACACCTAATGGCACAGCGGAATCCCTTCCCACAAGGAAACTAGAATGGACACAATCTTACGCTACGCAAACACAATCGAAACTGCTGCTCTTCCGCTGGTGGAGTAAAAATGATTATACTGGAAAAGTGGTATGCGCTTTGTTGAGTCGAGGTTCAGTCGGAAGGCAAGAAAAAGCTGCATACACAGTTCGCCAAGGTTGCTTTCTACGGATCCACGAAAGAGATCATGATGTATCGTGTGCCCTTCGTCGTGAGCAGACCCTCGTGAAAGTGTGTTAGACGACCGGGGTGCATCAGCATCCATCCCTTGCGCGTGTCGGTAACGGAGCAGTTGTAGCGCAGGAATCGACAACCGCCTCCTTCATAGTCGACACCGGCTGTGTTCAGTGCGATGTTGATCGTGTACGTCGACGAATCGTGATGCGGTCGCAGCGACGGCTGCTCATCCGGGCGATAGCGTACGACAAAGTTCATCAGCGATCGAGGAGGCTGTGGCGAAATGAACGTGAAGATAAATGGGTAAAAACGTTGGCCGACTGGAAACTAAACCAAACAAACCTACATCATGGAAGTATCCGATGAACACCTTCTCCTGCAGAGGGCGCACGTACAGTTGCAAGAACTTCAACCACACCTGCTCCAACCCGACCTGGTTCATGTGTATGTCACGGGTGGGCACAGCTTCATAGCCCCCTTGCAGTCGCTTATCGCTGTGCGAACCGTCCGACCATTCGCCGAACGCTTCTACGATTTCGCGCAGATCATCACAAAAGCGCTCCGAACCGATCGCAAACCAGTACACATCCGGGCACGGTTGCTTCGGTACGAAGCTGGGATCGAGCTGCTCCTTGTAGTTCGGTGGCAGATAGCGTTCCTCCCAGTCGTGCTGATTGTTGAACAGCTGGTAAAAGTCCGGATGCGTGCGCGTCATATCGAAGTACTCGGTGTCGATCAGATGTCCGTACTGCTCCATATTGATCACATGCATGAAAATGCCTTTCGCACGGAAGTGCCAGCACAGTGCCATGTCGGGGTCCGTTTCCTGCAGCTCGTAGCTCACATCGGGCAGGATGGATCGTTTTACCAGATAAACGATCGAAATGAATGGCACATTCCACAGGCCCAGCAGTTTGCGTCCGACAATGTCCATGTAATCGTTGGAGCGAGCGTAGAATCCCTGGCCACTGAGTGCGCCCCAGAAATTACTCCACACCTTCTCGGGCCGAGTCAGAACCGGTGCAATGACGTTGCGATTTGCTTCCATCAACGAACGCAGTACGTTTGCATCATCCAAGTGACCCTCGGAATCGACGACGAACAGATACTCGCATCCACGCAGCTCGCAATGCTTCGCGGCGAATGTTCGGGCTGCCGTTTCGGTATAGTCCGCGTCGTGGTCAATCAGCTTGAGCGACCGATAGCGTCCTTCCTGGCGATCGAGGAACGACTGTATCGTAGCGGCATGGTAGGCAACGCTCGAGTGTACCAGCACATCCAACCGATCGGACGGGTAGTTTAGTTTCGCTATCCGCTCAAACCATTCCTCCAAAAACGGGGTAGGCTTCTCCACGAACAGAGCCATCGTAACGAGCGGCAGTTCGGCATCTTCGGCAAGGGTCAAACGATCTTCCTGCACCGTTTTACATTCACCATCGACAAACGCACCGGCCAGATAGTTGGCATAGCTGTTTAGCGTCAGTTTACTCGGCCCATTACCGTGCACGATCGCTGGTTTCGTGCTGTACTCGGAGTTCGTCAGTGTGGCCTCCTTCTCGGTTGCTTCCAGCGACAGCACAACCTGCTCCTCCACTCCGTTCAGATTCTGGAACAGTGCGGCCATATGATCGAGCTTGATGTTCAGCTCTTGGCGAAGTTCCTCGTCCAGATAAGCTTTCGTGTAGTACAGCTGATCGTCCTCGGTATCCTTTACCGGTGCCTTCAGTAATTTGTACAGCTTGTCGGCGTACCCCATGAAGAGACCCGAGTTCAGGAACCGCATACCGCGACCCTCGAGCGGTGGGTAGGAAGTTTTTAGAGATTCATCCGGCCAGCAGAATCCTTCCGCACCGAAAACGATGGACGCATCGAAGGTGGCAAATTTCTCTTGAATTTTGGCCCACGAGGTCAAGAAGAGTACGTCGTAGCTGTCGGTGAACAGCACCAGCCGATCTTTCTCCGTTCGGTAGGGCTTGAGTGCTTCACGGAGTAGATTTATTTTGTATCCACCACCGACGGACTTCATGTTGCCACCGAGCCACGGCTTTCCCATACCGAGAGTGGTTACGGTCAGACCGTAGTGTCGCGCTGATCGTAGATACCGCAGATAGCCCTCCGTTGCATTGCTGGCCACGGTAAAAATGATGGGATCTTTGGGAGAATCTGAAAACACAATGTGTACAATTAATATCGTACAATAATGATTGGATCAAAATAAAAAAAACACACACACACACGCACATAAATTTACAAGACAGTAACCAGATTGAAAAACTGAGCAATCAAAAAGTAGTTTATTATACGACACAATTCAAAGCACACCCCGTAATATAATCAAATTCGAATTATTGCACGAGAACCAGAACAATTTCTCTATTGCTGTGATATCATGCATTTAAAAAAACAACTGGGTACCGGAAAAGTGCTTAGTAAAGCATTTGAAATATGAGATTTGTTAACCACATTTGCCACCAGACATCTGTCTAGAAGTCAAAGTGCTTCGTGCTCGCATCATACCGCTTAATTCATGTATCGCAAACGCAGCTAATGAAAGCATTGCTTCACCCCCCCTCAACATGCCGGTTTTCACATTATAACAGAAACATTGTACTGCACTGATCGGGGGTCGGGGTTGTTCTGCTGCTTCACCCCTCCCACGAACGGCTCCCAAAGAGATGTAGGCACACATCTGTATTATAGTTTATTCGTCGCAAAGCAAAACGTCGGCCAGCAGCGTGTGGCAGTGCGTTAGCTGCAGCAGCTAAATGAAAATGCGCGTACCATCATCATCTGGTGTTGCTTTAACACATCCATCCGACAGTTATGGTAGTAGGCGTTGCTCTGCTCTGCACATGATCTCACCCCCGCGAAGGAGCGGTCAAACACCAAGCGGCGAAGCAAAACCTACTACGTGACAAACGGCACGCACGCTGTCGCTAAGGCAATGCAAAGGAGAAGAAAATTTTAAATTTCCTTACATTCCTCACACGCGGACTGCGAGAATGGGGTTGCCTTTAAGACAAATTATCTTGCCTCATCGGCGGCCCCGGAAGCGAACGAGCGCAGCACGCGCTTCGTCGGACAGATTGTTGCTCGCTTATCAGTTGACCCGACACGGACACACAAAATGAACTGAAATTACTTACCATCGTTGGCCGCAAACGATAGACTTCCCAGTGCCAGAACTATTAATGCTGCCGCGGCACATTTAACGAAAAACGATGCCATCTCGCAGCGAAAACGGATATCCGTATCCGTTCGTACGTGCGGTAAACACGTAGGATTTTGGTTTCGGGTCGATGAAGAATTTCCACTCCTTTCACTTGTTACCGACAATAAACATTAACAGTTGAGGATCACTGTTAGTCACAGCTACTCACGATCCGATCACGAGCACAGTCTGCGTAAAAGTGCTGGAATGCCGCGGTCTGGACTGGATGTGCTAGTACCGGCGACCAGCGACGAATACTGCATCTGTCGGCTATTTTGATTTCGGTCTTTGAAGCGGCAATGTTACCGTCTCTGTCTGATATACGTACACGATCGTGTTTATGCCTTGCTATGTTTATGTGAGGATCGTGGAGCGATTTGTTCCAGCCGTGCTCTTCTTGTCTGGCAGAGCATGAAGCGGTAGCAGATGTGGTCGACGACGTAGGGTAGATCTATTTCCGGACCGTAGGGAAGCTGTAGCAGCGCAAGTGAACAACTTGAGCACGATGATTATATTAGTAGCAGAGACGGGATGCAAACACCGGCTGTATCGTGTGTATTTCTTTGCAGCGTTTATGCGATTCTTTTTTCGCGTTGCACTGTGAAACTTCTTCTGCTTACATTTATCTTGATTGTATTGGTTCGAAGCATCCTTCGAACGGGTCTACTAGTCGTTGCAAAGGTTTTCATCAAATTTGGACAAATGAGAGGACTTTATTTATACAATTACACATTTTTAGCGCTCAATGAACTGATATCTGGTGTTTGTTGTTTATCCTTAATGCTTTTTTGCGCATTGTTTATAATCGATTTGAAGAAACCAAGGTACATAGACTCACCACTATGGGCTGGCTCACACACCATTTTGACAATTCTGAATACAATAAAGTTCCAGATATAAAATACACTTGAACTACTCTGCTCAAATCGAGCCAATGCCTGTATAAACAATCACTTAAAACTAATTAACTACTTTTGTTAATGTTTAAATAGCCCATATTAACAAGCAGACCACTTCGTTCAAACTATGAAGTATATATTAATCTCGGCATGAAAGAATTTGAACATCGTACAGCATGCCCTCCGGGCAAAAAAACTGTACAAATCTTGATACCGCCGACTCGGCTGCCGATCCTAAGTAATCTTCGGCGACGCACACATGCGCATTTCGTATACGTATACGATTCGTGCGTGTGTATGCGTGAGTTATTTTACCGCTTTATTCCCCTCCTTTCTTTCTGTACA
>KI915048.1:5957532-6061322 GCA_000473445.2 Anopheles farauti
CGTGCATGGTTGAAGCGAAATAGACCTACATTTCATACGAACCAAACACGAACACTTTTTTACTTTCTTACACACACTCTCATGTTTTCTTCTCCTCACCCCGTTTCAGCTATCCGCAACATACCCCTCGCCCACAAACTAGCTGTCAATTGTTTGCCGGGTGGTGCGTGCTACATTGTACGCAATGGAAGCTGCCAGCGGGAAGCTGCAATGTTTTTTATGCTACGGCAAGGATGTTGTTCAAGACATAAACCAACACAACTCCTAGATTTATACAATTTGTTGAACATAAGTATAACAATTAAAATAGGTATAATCAGTATAACAGTTTAATATATATGTTTCAACATTTGTTGTTTAATTTAACCGTTTCAACATTTGTTGAGCCTTCTTTGAAACGTAACAGCAGCCTTCTTGCAAACGTGAAAGACGGATTCGGCAACAAGACAAATTTGACAACAATTTAATCTAGTGTGTGATGAACACACTAGCACTAGCGGAACATACGATATATCTAGATGTAAGATACAAAGAAATAAACCGTGCTTGAGTCTAGCAAGAAGTTGGAAGATGTGAGTTATTTCTCCATATTCCCTGCTACACAAGTACTGGAATCCATTTGCGGTCTTTAACGGGTAGCCAAAATTGGACACTCCAGTGCGTTCTTCTGTGCAAAGGTTTCTTGCAGTTTTGTGAACCTCGTCTTTTCGAATCAGACTACCCGAGCAGGCGGTACAGATGTATAAAACTGAAATCCCATAAAATGTATGCTGCACAAAAATATTGCGAATGAGCAACCATTAAACACCATTTATCAATCAAAAAATCATATTATTTTACAAACTGTTGCGGAGCGAGAACTAATCGTACAGTTTTGTACGCGGGGTTGTGCTTGTCGTGCGACCACTCGCAGACGTATTAAGTTGCTAGGTATTAGTGGCTTAGGACAGCCACCGGATAGGTCGATGCGCCACACTGACCTAGGTCAACCGTTTAGCGTCGTTCGGATGATCCTCGAGCGAGGAGTCTCACCGTAGCATCCGGACGAGAGACAAGTGCCGGCAAGCGTGCTGCTCGGGTGTGTGTTCTTCCTTTATGTTAATATAGACGTGTGAAAAAGGACAATCCGAAAGCGTCTGGGACGAACATAACATAAACATTGAAGATGGAATTACATTACCAGTGTATATATAATTGCAAAAACCTATTCTACTTTTTCTTCTCATCGAACGACCTTCGCGAACGAGCTGGTAGCGCACGGGAAAGACGATTGTAAAAACCGTTGCGTAATGTCTGCACACCATGGTCCATCCTTTGATGATCGCCCCGAGGGTGGAGTCTTTCTTTATGGTACTTTAATGATCCTTCATTTACCCTCCAGCACCTCTTGTGATGGATTGAAAAGGCTGTAATTATAACTTATTTTGTAATCGCAAATTATTTTGCTTGAATTTCGTTTTTTCCATTAATTTTTATTCGGCGTTGTCAGATGAAGAAAGACGACCAGCAAGCCTTGAGTTTTCAATCACAATTTAATTTCTTCTCCACAATAAAGAACAACGAAACGATCCAGGCGTACAAATAATCAGAGGTCACAATCGTCTTGGAACAGCAGCATTTCTTGGATGAACTGGAAGTGGGATGTGCTCCTAGACTGACAAAGTTAATACTTAGCCCACGATGGCTGTATGGCTGTGATATTTTATCCACCGAACGACTGAGAACCGGCACCGGCAGCCGATCCGCTAGCACCACCGAAGCCTGGGAATCCGCCAGCACCCTGGGAGAAGGACTGTGCGCCAGCGTTGGCAGCCGAGCCGGAGAATCCGCCGTGTCCAGGGAACCCTTGGGTGAACGATTGGCTACCGGCCGATGCAGCCGAGCCCGAGAATCCACCGAAACCACCATGTCCACCATGTCCTGGGAAGCCACCGAAGCCCTGGTTGAACGATTGAGCTCCAGCATTGGCCGCTGAACCCGAAGCTCCGAAGCCACCACCGATCTGGCGCAAGACACGGCTACTACCTTCTGCACGTGGGAGGATAGATAATTGTTAAATCACTTCCCTTGCGTAAAAGAAGTCTTCCAAAACAAAAAACCCATTCCCATACCTTCAACTGGTGCACTGCTCACCACGGCCACGACGGCAACCAGCACCATAAGACACGCGATGGTTTTCATGATGAAGAAGAGAACGTTTTGCTAAAAATGCTACGACCAATTGTTATTAAAACAAACTCTACTATAGTACTGACAACTCGAGCCAAAGCACACACTCCAATTTATACGAGCGTCCAGGCAGTTTTTTTCGCCCGCCGGTCGCTATCAGCACGCTTGAAACCGGTACGAACGGGATGGGATCGTGAGCGTCCAAAACAAAACATGTTGGTGTGATCTTTTTGAACGGGTGCTATGGAAGGTACTTCGGGCGTTGCAGATAGTTGCATGGTTTACCCGCTCCAGTTGGGATTTTCCGTGTGCAGATCGAACGCGTTGGGGAATCACGATGTAGCACAAGGATTAAGCTGACGATCAAGGTTTCATGCCGGTGAACATGGCTGAACTAAAGCCTTCAGAACTCAATTTGAAATTTATTTTGTAGAATCGTTCCTGTCGTACTCAGTGTATATTGCATAACGTAACCAAAATCTGCTATCAGCTGTGTTTGTTTTCATTGAACCAAGCAAGGAACCAGAAACGGGAACCTCGGTCATCCAGTGGGTTAAACAGCTGATAGTGAGAAGCCCATTGCAGGCCCCAAATAATTAGATCGAAAGGACATGTCAAAGTCACGGTTTTGGTCATTGCCAATGGCAACGAGATTACGGTTTGAGCAAACTCCGAGCAAACAATTGAAGCAAGCATGGTAGTTTCATTTCGTTGTACTGTTTATTTATGAAATTCGGTACGATTTTTGTTCAATATCACAAAAACTCCTCCATTTTGGGATGGTGGATGGGGTGGAGGGTGGAGTGTGCTGGCGGAATGGTGAAGAAGGTTAGAAAATTCGTTCGTTTCTTGTTTTCCGGTCAACTTTCTACTCGCTTTTGTACTGCGTCGCTACGGTCGAAATAAATAATTCCGATGATTCTTCGGTCGCGCTAGTGTGCTACGATGGATTGCGCTCCGGCATTGGCGGCCGAACCGGCCAGACCGCCTCCGAATCCGCCGTGGCCACCGTGGCCGGCGGTGAACGTCTGCGAGGCAGCATTGGCGGCCGATCCCGACAGTCCACCGAATCCGGGGAATCCTCCATGTCCACCGGAAGCGCCCTGAGTAAAGGACTGAGCACCAGCGTTAGCGGCCGATCCTCCGAAACCACCTCCGTGGCCAGCTCCCTGAGTGAACGATTGGGTTCCGGCGTTGGCAGCCGACCCAGCCAGACCACCACCGAAGCCTCCATGACCTCCGCCCTGCGTGAACGATTGGCTTCCAGCGTTAGCGGCCGATCCCGACAGTCCACCGAATCCGGGGAAACCTCCATGCCCACCGGAAGCGCCCTGAGTAAAGGACTGAGCACCAGCGTTAGCGGCCGATCCGGAGAGACCTCCGAAATGTCCGGGGAAGCCACCGAAGCCTTGGTTGAACGATTGGGCACCGGCGTTGGCAGCACTGCCACTCAGACCACCACCCGGAGCGTTGCGTACTACACGGATCGGTGCGATCGGGATGTCCGCTTCGTCCAGCAGGATCACTGTAAACGATAGTCCATTACCATTACCGTCCGAAGATGGTCCAAAGCAACGTGGCAGAGTAGAAGCGACACTTACGCTGGTACGGGGCCGCAGCAACGGTGGCCAGGACGAAGGCGGCAAACACCACGAACGACTTCATCTTCCAGCAATTGTCACAGAAACCAACAACAAAGAACCACGTCGAGACAGTTTGACTTGCGATTGCGCAATGATGCTCCCGTAGACCCATCCTAGCCGTATTTATATGGACACCCCCGGTGTACTCCCCGGTCGACCCCGGGAGCGTGCCGAAGGGAGCCGCGCCAAAGGGAGACAAAACGAGCCGCCGGTCGTCTCGACAGCCTGTTTGTGCGATGATGCTGCCTCGGATATCTTCGATATCGGTGGGGCAGTGTGAGTCAGCAGCTAATTCTTCCACCGACCATCCACCGACCTCTTGCACGCTCGTACCGTTTGTGTACGCGTCGTGCTAAGCCCTCGTTGGGTCGTTCTTGAAGCGTTAAAATCCAGTTTTCGTACTCTAGGCCCCCGCTGTCAGTTCGCCGTGCGTTCCGTGTAGGACGCTCATCAACTTGTGTACCATCATTGTTGTAACGGAGACGGAGCGGAGTGCCTGGGATGGGTTGAAGTTAAGCCTACTTGATCCAATCGTCCGTCCGTCCGTCCGTCCCGTTCGGGTGGAACTCTGACCCGGCGTGGCGCACTGGTCTGCAGGTAAAGCGGCTTTGTGGAGCTGCGTTTCAACGCTTTCATGATTGATGTACCAAATATTGCCGGGAAAGAGGGAATAAAAATAAAAGACACAAAGAACTTGATCGCTTCAGCACACTTTTTGCCTCTTCGTTCGTCAAGTATCGCTTTGATTTTTAGCTCACACCTCGTAAGAAGATCGGGAGATTTGAGAAGGAGCGATTTCAGACTTCTTTGTAGCTCTTCACGCTGCTCGTGGTACGTTTTGTTACGTGTTTTTTTTTTTTTTTTGGTTCGAGCCTCAATGTTAGACATAGCGAATCCGAAAGTGAGGAAAACTTTCATTCTGGGTTATGCTGTATGTGACTGAACCTTTCTCCCATAAAACCAGACCAAGAAGTACATGTTTTTGCTATCGTTTCGATGTGGAGTAGACTTCTAATTCAATTAGCATCTACTACCAATGATGTTGGGCTATTTAAAATACGGGTTTTACTGCGGGGTTTTCCCACCATCAATAAGGAAACGCACCGCCGTGACAATCGCAGGCGCCGAGCGATCAGTGAACTCGCTTTTTATTGATCTTCAACCAGTGGCTGCGCTGCATAATGACCGTAAGTTAAGAGAATCACTTATGGAAGCTATAATGCTGTTGATATTGCATTGCTTAAGCAGGCACAGTTCAGCAGCACTTATCGTAATTTATAAAATCTTCTCTTTTCCTCATGGTAAGGCAAATAATTGGAAGCATTTGTATGTAGAATAGAACCGGTTTGACGATCCAAATGAGTTAGGAAGTAGGTAACAAAAGGCGGTAAAGAATGGTTTACAATAATATGAAAATAGAGACTGGAAATTACATCGATCGATAGATTCTCTCCAGCCTTCATCTCCATCTCTTCTTTCATGTTCCGCCCAAAGCCTTCTAGATTAAAATATATCATCAAATTCCAATTCCGAGTTCGCGATAGTCACCCTAGCGAAAGCCCGAATAGATTAGTTCTGAACTCAAAAAATCGAAACACGTTTGTATTTTACCAGTTTTAAACAAGCTTGCTGCCGTTATTAGCAATGGTAATTTACAAATTTTTATTTAGCTCCGTAGCATCTTCGGACAGCTAAGCATGACAAAACCTGCCTGAAAATAGTATAGTTAACATAGCACACATCGCAAAAAATTCGACCTCATTTATAGGTGCGTAAAAATAAACACAAACGCTCATCCATCACATCACGCCCTTGCCATAGAACTGATCAGTGACTTGCGGTATTTCGGTGACCAGGAACCTGGTACCCGACAAGTGACGAACCCGCTGGCCAGCTTCGGAATTGGTGCCACTATAAATTTTGATTTACGACGAAGACCTCTTTACTGGCGATTGTCATCGAACCCCCAGTTGGAGCGCACCGTTCGGGGATTCATGGAAGGAAGAAAAACAACTGCCCAGTATGTAGGTTTAAACAAAGAAATTATAATTTATCCAAACGTATCACAATCGACCACCTTGAGTATGCTATTCGTTTTCGCATTGTATTCGTCGTTTGTACGATTTTGTTATTTGTTGTTTGTTTGTGTCATGAGTGTGTCATTGCAATTTCGTTGTTTCCGCGTTGTTTTATGTGTGTGGCGTTTTTCTTTTTCTTCTTCTTCTTCTTCTTGTGCTTCTCGTATTCGAGTGTGCGTGTGTGTGTATATTGTACAGACTACCGATTTCTAGAACGTAATCCTGGCCGTCAGTAGAGCAACGTGATGTCAGTATCTGTTCGGTTGAAGTATGGTGCAGGATGTTGTATGTTGCGCCATGCGTTGTTCTTCCCATCACCGGACCACCGGACTCGTGGATGACGAGGAAGCCAGTCCGTGGGGCTGCTTAACCGCTGAACGACTGGGCACCGGCGTTGGCAGCCGAGCCAGAGAATCCTCCGAAGCCTGGGAATCCACCGGCACCGCCCGAGAACGACTGAGCACCGGCCGAAGCAGCAGAGCCCGAGAATCCGCCATGGCCCGGGAAGCCACCGCCGGACGTGAACGACTGCGAGGCGGCATTAGCGGCCGAGCCCGAGAATCCACCGAATCCGGGGAAGCCACCGGAGTTGAACGACTGGGCACCGGCGTTGGCCGCGCTACCGCTGAACTGAGCGGCACGGGCAACACGGGCAACCGGAGCATCGACCGGGATCAGGTACGCGACTGTGGAGAAGGATGTGGAGAAGGATTGATTCACTAGGTACTAGACCTGCGCACTAGCGTCTCGGCAGCATTTCAGCACGGACACTCACTTTGGTACGGGGCACAGTTGGCAACGGCCAGGACGGCGGCCAGGGCAAGAACGCAAACCATAGCTTTCATCTTGAAAATTGTCTCACACCACACGGGAACCACACGACGGGAAGCGAAGTCAAAGAACACGGTATACTACCTCGTGAGCAAAAGCTGAGCAAATGATATCGTTCACCCGGCGTCCGAGGTGCTTTATATATAGCGGTCCGCCCGAAACTGTCTCCACATTTTCACGCACACGACAAACCGCCACCAACCTGTGACCCTCTCTCCCTTCCCCACCCACCGGGATGCTCACGTATAGGGCCTTGCAGCTTTTTTTTTGGGGGAGAATCATTCGATCCGATCGCCCTCCAAGACCAGTTTTCCAGCGAGCTCACTGGTGGTGGGGGGGGGGGGGGTAGGGAAACGCGGTTGGTTGCTATCACATCCGTACGCACACACAACCACCGCCGGTGACAAGCTTTCATAGGTCTCGCGAAACGCGCTCTTCGAAACGATGATCGCGAAGAAGATCGGGACCGGAGACGGGTGGTTTGCGTTTCGATCGCACACACACACACACACACACACACACACACACACACACACACACACACACACGTGCTGGTCTGCTCGCGGTCGCATGTAAATTTTGTCGTAAAATTGTTACCTTTTTTTGTTCGTATGTCACCAGTCGATCAGGGCATCTTACGGCGTTCGGACTTCCAAAACTTCCAAACCAAACTCCCCTCCCTGCACAGAACGAGGTGCGGGATGATCACCTTCCTTCCTTTCCAACCGTGCAGCATCCCGATCTTCGGCAGTATGGACATTTGTTTTCTTCAGAAATCCCCCGCGGATAGAGTGGTTCAGGGGCGAACGATATAACCGGGAGTCGATTTACATTATCGTGGAGCGAGGAAACCATCGGCCATTAGTAGCGTGACCGGGGGGCTCAGGCCAACCGTCCAGCTCGTTTGATTAACACTAATACATATGGGACATTGTTTTGTTTTGTTTTTTTTCGAAATTTTTTTCCACTTTAGTAGTTTGCTTTGCGTCTTTTTGCAGTGTTTTCATTTCCTTTTATCGCGTATCAGTTTCCTCTCCTTCTTTGTTTGCTTTGTTTTGCATTTGATTATTTGGCAAAACGAAAAAAAAAATACAACGCGATGTCTCAGTCTCCTTTTTCTCGGTGGACTGTTGGCTCGATGTTGATTTTAACTTTCGTTAGGAAAACAACTTTTTTCAACGCAAAAAATTGCAGACCATCGGCGTACCGCTAAAGCAGACGAAATAAACCAACTGTAACGGTGCAAACACAACCGATGATATCAACCTCTATGGCACAAGATCGCGATCTAACTATCCCTAGTTTTAACACTAATATTTTTTCTTTCCTAAAGTCGATTTCATACTTTTGTGTTTGCTTGCATTTCAACCGTTTCGGGGTTCAAAAGCGACGTTTGCGTGGGATGCAGGTGGCAAACTTGTTTGGGGGTGTTTGCTTTCCCACCCTATAGTGTGGCGTTATATTTTGACAAAATTTGGAGTGAAAGCAGCTGTATCGAAATAAAAAAGGTACGGGTACGGAAAGGAAGATTTTATTGCTTTCTCGATTGTGTAACTGCTACCAAATCGGGCCAGACGGCAAGAAATGGAAGGAAAAGAAAGTGACTTTTCTCAGGATAGCGCCGAGCATTTTTTTTTTCTTCTACATTTCGCACATAACATCAATAGGTATTGTGCTATTGAATCGGCAACCAGCGAACAGTACAACTCCTCCGGTCAAAAATTCTGGTATATTTGGCTTCATTTTCAGAACCTCCACCCGTTTTGCGTTCGTAACGTGAAGAACGCGCGGACGCCGCGTCCGAGATGATGTTTACGTTTTGCTGCTGTCAACCACCAAACAGCGTCGTCCGTCCATAGCGTTTGCGGTGTAAACATAACCTCATCCAAGGTTGCCATGTTTTTTTGGCGTTTTATTTTATATTACTTTTTGTTCTGCTCATCTCGATCACAACGTCGAACGTTGTTGGGTTTTATATTTCATAACCGCTTACGGAACTCCCGGCAACCGGTGGTAATTTCTGCCCCCAACGTCCCAAACATTGTTGGATGCCTGGCGTTTGGTGTAGCACGTATACGATCATTAGGTGGCACCACCCTTTGGTGGAACCGGTTCCACTTAAGGGCCGGAAGTAATTGGGTGTACCTTTTTCTCGGAAGTGCCGCTGAAACCGAATCGAAGGTGAATGATTTCGGAAACTTGGCTTGCGATTAGGTCCGCCGTCGAGAGACAGACAACGCCGGGCCGGAGAAGAAGTCGTTGCCATCAAGATCGGTGCGAGTGGGTAAAACCAGTTCCCAGGGTATTCCCCCTCTGTCGTCGCCGTTTCAGGAACCAAAACCGATGCCCCAATTTAGGGTAACCTTCAAGACGCTAAATACTAGAGCAAACATCGCCACGGTTGATGAGTCCCTAGGCACCACCGGCAGCGCCCACGAAGCGTGTCTGGGATTTACCGGCGTATGGGAATCTCCGACGATGGGCGAACCGATTTGGGGTGGCTAAATTGGTATGACATTTTGATAGATTGGATCACTAGCCTAGCATCTTGCGATCGGGCAAGGAACTGACCGCGACTGGGCAGTGTTGCAATTTATCATTGACTCCGCTGGTACTTCCGCTGGTTACTGCGAACGCTTGTAGGACACCGAAGACGAAGCCCGCAACGTTGATTCTTGACCGAAGAGCTTTGCTGGGGGGCGGGTTGCGCGATTTCTTCGTGAAGCTAATATTGTCTTCTCTTTTTTTGTATCTCAACCATATCAGTGTGCTACTCAGCTTGTTTGGTCCCATATCCCGCAGGGGATGATGCGGTGTGTGTTTGTGTGTCTGTCTGTAAGCCGGGGCAGCTTTATGCTGGATCGAAACCGGTTCTACCGACAGGCAATCTTCGTAGACAATTCGCTTTGCGTAGTGGTGCCTGCCGGTTCCGAGTGGCGGCCAGAGCGGTTTTGTTGTTTTCATTTCGAATTCACCTGGACAATGTCTGTCGGGCGAATGGGTGTGTGTGCGTGTGTGTGTGTGTGTTTGTTTTTTAATGTGCGATGCCGTACATGCTAGCCGATAATATTCGCAAATGTATTTTTGACCATTTCGGAGATGTATCAAGGGATGGGCGTTCGCTCGGTTTGGCTCGATACTCTCTGAGCTCAAGGGCTTATGTAACCCTTACCTTTGGTTTGTATGCCGAGCATAATGAAGCTGAGCGTGCAAAATTATGCGTGAGATCGCTCACATTACGCATATATTATCCGTTTTTTTTTTCACGATCGTAACAGGAAACGGCAAACAAGACCCCACCGTCGAATGGATTCGTTAAGTGTTTGCTAGTTTTTTGTTTTTGTTTTTCTTTTATTTACCAACCTGCTTTGGTCATCCTTTTAAGGAACTTTCCAACGTAGGCCACGAATACGTCCATTACGAAGTGTACAGTTCGTGTTTGTACAAATGGAGTGCTGGGAAATCCCCTTATTGGCTATTTAAATCAAAAGAGACATCAAAATACATTAAACAGTCTGCTGTCTGCCAATCAGTAGCGGTTTTTATTATGCATCGCTTCGAATGGTTACCGATCTGTACCGATCCTTGAGCAGATAAGGATGTCTGATTGTAAAAGCTGACGACAATGTGGAGAGTAATGTGTGATTGTAAATGCTATTGGACGTGATCACATCACAGATTCGGTCGGCTGCCATCGGTGGTAGTTGGGGTGGCTCCTGAATTAGTAGTGCTGCTTGTAGACTCTCGTCTGTACCGATCCGCCACCATTGCCATGGCTAGTGGACGAAACACTCGAACCGACGGCGACGCCATGTCCGCCGCCACCGAAACGGGAGGCCGATGCAAAGCTTCCACCGTTCGGGCCATACGAACTCACCGAACCGACTCCGTTCGAAACGTAGTGCGTACTAGATCCACCACCGGAAGAGTCTCCGAAACGGCTGGCGGTAGCAAATCCTCCTCCTCCGTTCGATCCGAACGATGAAACACTCACACCCTGGCCAGAACCGCCACCGTAAGCACCGTGTTGTCCCCCTTGCTGGTAGCCACCATGATGCTGGTTGCCACTGTGCGGAATGTAGTTCGTGGAGGAACCATGGTGTCCGAATTGCGTTACCGTAGTCCCACCTTGACCGTGACCGTTCAAGCTGCTGCTGACACTGACTCCCTGTACACCACCGCCACCACCGTAACCGGCATCGTTTCCGCCGAAACGATTTTCAAAACCACCGACACCGGCTGCTCCACCATGGCCAAACGTGCCGGCACTGGCACCGGCACTCGCTCCGCTAAAAGCCGCCTGCGAGCAAAGATCCATGAACGGCAGCGGTGGCAACTGTATCTGCGGGAACATGTTGCTGAAGAACTGATTCTGCTGTGCCTGGGTGGCCAATGCTTGTGCCTGGAAGCTGCGACATGCCTGCGACCAGGCATTCACCTGCGCCTGCGGATATTGGTTCACGTTGAATCCGTTGCCATAGCCAGCTGCGATTAAACCAACAACATGACAAGAAATTAACCTCGCGGTATAAACACAACTTCCTAGTGTACTAGACGCGTCAATATTTACCAACATCGCGTGCCACAAGACCAACTGCGACGAAAACAATCGGCCACAACATCTTCCTGCTTCTGCACTGTGCAATTTCTGCGTTCCGTAAGCGTATTGCTAGCTTTGTGCTGGCTAGACAAACAATCGTCGACGACGGAAAGCTTCCGAGCACCAGCTTAATCTACTCGATGTGATTCAATTACGCGCATTGCGTCCTGCTTTTAACGGACCGTCATGGAGGAATCGGTCGAGCAACGAAGAACCACTCGGTCGGTTGTTCGTTCGTGTGTCCAACTTCCTCACCATCACCGCACCATCAACGTCCCCCGGTAGGTACAACGCAAACGAGCTAACCCTTATCGGTTAAACCAGGCGGCAGAGAAGTTGAACGAAAATAAAAAATAATACATTACATCCTACACACGCGCCCACATGCACACACACACACGTATACACATTTATAGGATCATCTCAAGAACTGGCCGCTTTCGGCAGATCCGTGCAAAATGCCAATCGCGTCAGAGCTCGTTCATGCGGGCCCATCGATCGGGTATTTCAGGTATGAAAGGAAGAAATCACACCTAGGTCTAGTGGTGGAGAAGGAGGAGTACATGCGAGCAGCAGCGGATTACATGATCACGAGAACCTGGATCCATCGTGCGTACGTCGCACATTGGACAAGTTTGATGCAGTGATTGGATTGCGATTGAATGAGAAATCAAAGTCATGGTTTGTCGGATTTGTACTGGCTCTGTCGATGATGTTTTATTTTGGCCCGCTCATCATCGGTGTAGTTCCAGCAGGAGAAACCCAATGGAAGAACAAAAGCAAAATCGAAAACAAATCGCACACCGAAGGCGCACATTCTCCCGAACATGAACGTGATCGACGAATTTGTTCATTGGCAAAGATTTTTTTCCCTTCTTTTGATTGGTTTATGAGGTCAGCTTGACAGCATTGGCGCAGGTCCTGTTCCGGATATGAGTCGATGATTAATCTTTCTCCAAACGAATGTATATGCGCTGTGCTGGTAAGAAATGAAATATTTGTAAACAAGCTGTGATCGTCTTCTTACCGGTTTCAATTCGTCATTTATTAGTTTAATTATCTCTGTCTATTTGTTCCAAACCCACGATTCAGTTTTAACTTTTTTCGATTTTCCATCGGCAGATTGGTCAACGCTAAAGCGTACTCCGTACCCGTCGCCGGCACCGTTGCCAAAGTTAAACTCATCACGTTTTCCACCGGGTCCAAACTCGGATTCGCTCGTTTGTGTTTCACCACTGGCACTGTGCGATGATTGTGCTCCTGTACCGCTGGAATGGTGTCCACCATGATTGCCGTGGTTCGAATGACCCTGGGAGTTGCTACCGGCACTACTTGACTGTCCCATATGGTTCTGCGTGCCGTGTTGTTGCTCTGAGTGTGCGGAACCCGAGCTGCCAGTTCCCACTACACCATGCACTGGTGGTTGTTGCTGATGGCCGGCCGATTGCGAACTGGCCCCGGACGTGCTACTGGATCCACTGCCACTACCGCCGAACGGACCACTGCTCGAGAACGACTGAGAGCTGGAGTACGAATAGCTTCCTGGTGGTCCCTGAGGAACAAACGATCCCATCGGGGGCATCCCAGGGAATTGGTTAAAATTTGGAATTGCCATAAATCCTTGTCCACCATAGTTGAAGCCAGGGAATCCGAAGGTAAAATTTTGAAATCCTGGTCCACCGGTTCCTTGCATTTGTGCGACCGGATGGCCGTTGGCGGGGAGTGTGCCAATTACTCCCACTAAAAGAATAACTCCGAACACGCAACACATTCTCCTCAACTCAGCAGTCCACGCAGAAAACAAAAACGAACCCTCGAAACGACGACTTTAGACTGGGTCGGAAGAAAGTTCCAAACATACCAACGAGTTGATAATGCTTGAGCGTTTGCAGCGCACACTTTGATTGCCAAATCAGTTGATGGATGGATGGTTCCCTTACTTTGGCTGATAATGGCGTTTCATAAACATTCACCATCGTCGTCGGTGATACATTAGTGCATGTACGTATAACAATACAAAGTGGTATTTGTGGCAAATAGTAGTCAATACATAATGTCATTTTCCACAGTCCGTTTTTGATTTCTATTTTATGTGTTATCTGCTCAGAGGCATGTTTAACCAAAGTCTATTTTAGTTGTTTTCTTTCTTCACGCGTACACTTTTCCTGAAGAAAATCATATACCAGTCATTAAATTGACATTTGTTAACACGATCGGAAGAAAGTGTAGACAATATATTAGCGAGATTATTACATTTCGTCTGTCGAAAGGTTTCGTGTGCAAATCCCTTCCTGGACGTGTTTAACGTCCATTTGGTTTGGTTGATAATGTAATTTGTAAACATTTCGACTTCGTTGTACGCGATAAGCAGCGTTACGGTTCAGAGAAATGTTTTAATTCCTACAGGCGAGCACTTGCCGCAAAGTCAAATGCATCACATTGTGCTATGAAGCACTACAAACTGCTTAAATGTGATGGAAAATAATATGGAATTTCTTTCGCATTCGCTTCCGTGTCCTTTGAAAATGGTTGCACTAATGGTTTCTTCCATGTTTGTATTCATTCATTATCTTTACTAATCTAGTTTAATGAGCTTGTTAATAGAGATTTTGTGGCGATTGGCTTAATCCTTCCACACCCAAGCCTCACTTTCAGTCTTCTTCACCGTTCCGTCTTTGGATTCATCCGTACTCAATCGCACACCGTAACCCTCGCCATCGGTGCGCTGTCCATGTTGAAACTGCTGATGATGATGTCCACCGGATCCATGACCTCCCGCTCCATGGTGGTGGCCATGGTCCTGTCCATGGCTGGACTGCGACTGTGACTGGGCCCCAGCCGAGCTGGACGATCCGCTTGGAGCGTGACCATGTCCGTGGTGTGCGTCCTGCGAAACGGACTGTGCACCGGCCGAGCTTCCTGTTCCTACTTGTCCATGGAGACCCTGATCGGCGGAAGACGACTGTGACTGGGCACCGGCGGAACTGCCGACAAGGGCATTATGTCCGTGCAGATCCTTTCCATGGTCCTGGCCGTGGCTGCTGGACTGCGAAAGTGCACCGGAGGAAGATCCATGATGACCATGATGGTCGTGCGAGGCCGATTGTGCTCCAGCCGAGCTGCCACTTGCACTTCCATGGTGTCCATGAGCATCCGTACTGAATGACTGCGATCCGGCTGAGCTACCCGAACCAGAAACACCACCATGTCCTCCGCTTTGACTTCCGGACTGTGCATGGGATTGAGATCCGGTCACTTTGCCACCATGGCTCGATGAAAAGGACTGGGAGAAGGAGCTGGATGAGCTACCGGAACTGCTACCGTGCGCGGGTGCGGGGAAAGGGAACCCTTTACCAAACACGTCGGGACTCCAGCCGGGCACATTCGGACCGGATCCGGCCGTTAACGGTTGCGACAATGGTCCTTGTCCAAAGCCCTGGTTGAACCCTGGTAGTGCCGGGAAACCAGCTCCAAAGCCTGCTGACTGTGAGTTACTGCTAGCCGAACTGCCACTGCTGCTACCGCTGCCATGGTGATCGGTTGGGTAACCGTGTGCGGCAAGCGCACTGACGACGAGTACTAACATAAACTGCTTATGCATCGTCACAACAATGATTAATGAACAAATACAGGCCACTTGTCGGAGCGCACAGAAAACAGAACCGCTTGATGGAGTGATAGTACCTTGACTAAATCTCCCGGAGTAAGTTCTATGTTTATATAGACGAACGGCAGTCGCTGAGCTTACCTTCATCAAAACAGCTGATAGGAACTCCCATTACCATCGCAGTACTTTCGCGCCTCGATGTAACGCATGCCGGTGACATGGAAATCCCGTCGCATTTTTACATTAACCGCACGGGGAAAACCCTCCGTATCGGGCGCATTGGCTAGGCGTGAACGAAAAGATCGTCTATGGGGCCAGTGAAACTTGTTTTCATCTTGCGTTTCAACGATTGTCACCAACGTCGGTGCGTCGAGCAACCGATGGATGGGAACCGGTTCGTTTGCTTGCCGACGCCTCCTAGGCCAGTTCGGAAATGACCCTGGCCCTGGAATCGACAAGGTGGGAAACTGATTTGCACTAAATGTAGATAAATTTGCTTACCATCTTGATTCCCAACCATAATATCGATGGTAGATTAGAGACTTCTAAAATGTGTTGTTACTATCACAAATAATATAGACAAGAGGTTGATAACGATTAGCACCAAGATAAATAGAAGATTGATGGCATTACATTTAGTATCTGCTATCGCAAATCAATGGTGGTATTTGTAGTTATCGGAAAATGTACTATTTTTATTAAGTAGTGACCAAATTCGTAGTGTCTTCTGGGCCTTCACCACGATTGTAGCATCTTTAATTTGAAACTGAAGTATATTTTCGGAAAATACAATGAGTAAACCTGAGTTTTCAAAATATCCTTTTAATACTCAACCGACAGTATCGATTTAATGTGTACCTAAAACAATTGTTTAATCACCATGTAATTGTGCCAGCACAGCGTATATGGCCGCTTCTGCTACCTCTCCAGCCGCTGGTGGTGGTGATTCCAGATAGTTGTCAGTCGCTCCGTTAACCATGAGCACGTTCGGTTTCAACGTAGTTGATTCAGCAGTAACCGTTTGCTCTTCGATCGGTACTGCTCGCTTACGTGGTGAGGTTTGTTTCTTTGGCGTTTTTTCGTTCGCTTTAGGCTTCCGGTTCCCTGGCTCTTCGTTGTTCTTGCGGGTGGATGTACAGGAGCGAGCCGGACGCCGATTTTCGGTGGGCGATGTTTCAGCAGCGACTGTATTTGCTTTCACTGGAGTATCGATTTCACCGAGAGACAAAGCGACCGGTTGGGCCAGCAACGGTGTTTCGTTAACAGTATCTTCCTTCTCAATTTCGGCTGCTTCGGCTAGTTTTTTCGCACGCAATTGTTGCTGACGTGCCGTACCGGCTCTAGCAGTGCTTGTTGTTTTGGGTTGTTGCTTTGCCTTTGCCGGTGTACGCACATTTCTGACGTTTTTGGTAGTATTTTTGCGTAATGTTGCGGGAGGTTTAGGCGGAGACGAGTTTACGGTGCGCTTCACAGGGTTTTTCGGGGTTGTAATGGAGCTGATGTACTTGCTGACACTAAGAATAGAACAAAAACAAAGGACGCTAGAATATTGCTGAAATGGTACAAGATGCAAAATTAGTTACCTTTGTTCAGCGGGCATCTCGGTGTCCTCCGGCCTTTTTCCCGTCGTAAGTGAAGTTGATTGATCTATTGGCTGTCTCCGATAGCGTTTGACGTTTTCGGTCATTTTCCGTATGCTTTCATCGTCCTCCAGCGAGAATGCGCTGTCAGACGAATCGGACAAATCGCAGGTTGATGACCCGACGAGATTCTTCTTTCGTTCCGTTTGGCTGTCGTCATTTTTTAATTTCTTTACAGGCTCCGTCACCCGTACGGTGGCCTTAATCTTTACAGCAGGATGTATACTTTTCACTATTTTTAAATTTTCCTTCTGTTGTGGACTCTCTCGCTGCCGTTTTTTCACAGTTTTCGCCTTTGCTGGCGTTGTGCGTTGGCTGCGGGATTGCTTCTTTTGCAGTACCTTCTCCAAACGCTCCTTTATCTCGGCCATGTAGTTCATTTCCCGTGCATAATTGTCGAAGTTGGTTTTGTTTATCGCGCGGATACGATTCCATTCAGCCAGACCAAGCTCGTTGCGTTGTTGCTTCACAGAAGGTGATTGTTCGGTAAGTTTGGTGGGTTCAATGGACACTTCTGACTGTGCCTCTTGCGTACCAGATGGAAGATTGGCTACAATTGAAATGTTTTCGAAATTTCCTTGCTCTAAAAGCGGTGCGGCTATCTGCATTTCAATCACAGGTTTTGGGGTTTCCTGAGGCACATGTGATGTATGTGGTGATTCGCTTATGTTGATAGTTGTATGTGCCGGTTGTGCCACTGGCTGCTGCTCATCTGGGTGAGGATGCTGCTGCTGCGCTGCGTGTCGCTCAGTTTCGGTGCTGCCAATCTCTACCTGCTGTCCAACTTCCATTTGACTCTCGTCAATCACAGTATGCTGAGGATTGTTCTGCTCTTCACCGTGTTCGTTTATCTTTGGTGATTCTTCCGCTCTCCCTGGCGCTAGCAGAATATTGCTTGTTACTTGAATCCCGTTTCCGTTTTCGTCTATCACATAACACATTCTCATCGGTTCTTCCGTTTCCCTTACAACAACTTCTCCAGTGGGAAGGGTTAGTGTGCCATCGTTGTTGACGTGGTAGACAATTCGACTTTCCTGCAGCTGTTCGCTAGAAAAATCGTAACCCTCTTGATACGCATACGTGGAAGGTATCGTTTGCTGCCAATTGCTGCTTTCTTCTGGCACGATGATATCAATATTTTCATTGCTGGTTAGCGACAAATTTCCCGACGACTGAGGGAAGTTTCCCGCAGATTCAACACGCGTTTCACAACTAGACCGAGTTGCATTTGCTGTAGACGCTGTCATCTGATGATGATGGAGATGATCTACGAGGTGCTTCACCTTTTCCCAGACGGACATCCGTGGTGGAAAAAGGATATGTTTACCGTACTTCCAGATGAGCTTACGCACTAACAAGAGAAATAGAAGTTAATTGAAGGAACAACGGAGGTAGCATCCGCATAGTTATATTTACTCTGCTGTTGTAGATCGTTGAATTCGTGCATCACCTGGCTGATGCGTCGCATCGCGTTGCTAGATGGTATTTGATCGATTTGCAACTGTTTCTCTTGCGTTAGATGCGGCGAGGATTCTAAAAACATTTTCGCCACTTCCAATAATCGCACCTCCAGCAGGTAATCTGCAATAGCGTAACAAAACGAGCAAAACACGCGTCAGCACTTCGGAATGCCAGTCCGCTTGTTAAACTTACTGTACACCATGTGAGCTATTTCGTTCGATTCCAGTTCCTCCATCGTTGGCAAAGCAGATGGAAGCATTTTTGTATCGTGGTTGCACTTTTCTAAATGGGTTTAACAATATAAGATTCCTCGTTCCGGTTAATAAATAAAAGTCCCGCCATCAAAACAACACATAAACAAAGCAAGCGAAGCAAGTTTGACGTTTGAGAACAAGGATCACACGCACACTACCACACTCTGTGCATTGACAGCTGATGTAAACAAACCTTACAACCGTCGACACTAGCAGCGAAGTTTCTTAACAAGAAAATATATTCTATATTTGAATTTTGATTTGAAAATTAGTATATCAACTCATGGTGCAAGCAGGTACTAGCTTTACGTATTACGATCAGACGGACCGATAAGAGTCAAGTATATTATAATCTGATGACCTTGGGGTGATATAAAAGGAGTAGAAGGATCTGAACTTGAAACACATCCAACACAGTATGTACGATTTGCGTAGGAGTTTCTGGCAATATTCATTTATTACATTCATGCCATTTGCAGTATATTTTATCATAAATAGAGTAATTTCGAATTTGGACTTTCTTTTTGTTGTCTCTTTTACTAATAATGTCCACCGGATCCATGATGATGTCCTTGGTCCTTTACGTGACTAGACTGTGACTGTGATTGTGCCCCCGAAGAACTAGACGATCCGGTTTGTCCATGTTCGTGTCCATGATTGTAACCATGTCCATGATTATCACTTTTTATGAACGATTGCGATCCGGCGGAGCTACCGGAACTTTGGTAGCCGTCATGTCCTTTGATCAGGCTACTAGACTGTGCATGCGATTGAGATCCGGTCATTTTGCCACCATGGCCCGAAGAGAAGGAGCTAGCAGAGGAACTGGCGGAGCTGCTCGAGCTGCTACCGTGTGCGGGATACACATGTCCTTTGCCGAACATATCTGGCACATTCGGTCCTGGAACGGTCCCGTGCGATTGTTGGAAATGCCCTTGTCCGAACGCTCCATGTGAACCACCCGCGATGCCTTGATGACCGTAGTCAGTTGGGTAACCATGTGCGGCAAACACAGCCACAACGAGAACAAACACCATTTGCTTATACATCATTATAGTACTTTCTATGAGAAAGTTGTCACAAACACACAAAAATGAGTACTTTGAAAGAGAAGCAACTGTTACCGTCGAAGTGCCCGGAAAGTAGAACTACCTGATCGAATGATAGTACCTTGACTGAATGATCCGAAGTGAGTAGTAAGTTTATATAGATCCACAATAATCTCTTTCCAGTCCTGCTTATCAAAACAGCTTGTTGTAAGCATCCAGTGAATTCAACTGGGGAAAGTTATGGAATTCCCTATTGGTTATGAATTTCCTGCGCTTTGTCGGGGAAGTTCCGTCCTAGTCGAATGCATGGCTATTAGCCTTGATGCGCTGTTGATCAATTTGTCGAAACAGAGGAATCGATCAGAGCCCCGTTCCGTTATCAGCTGAGGACCTCGGGGTCATGTGCAAAAGTAACTTCCGATTATAAATTTTGTCTGAATTCAACACAGTAGCTCAACCTCGCTGTTAGTTATCAGTCTTTAGATCTACACAGTATTCTAACAACTACTAAGATAATAATTTTTATTATAACGATAAAAAAGAGTCAGGTAAGAGGCAAGGATAAGTAAAATAGGTAAGGGGCCAAAATATGATTAACAATTATTTAAAATATAAGATTTAAAAACAAACCGAAATCAAACAGTGGCAATGTCGATATTTAAAAAAAACTCATAGATTACATTTTATTCACACTCTGCGTGCATTTTGTGCATTTATATTAGGCTTCGCGGTCTTGTCATCATCTTCATCAACGTTGATAGTATTGAAAGCAACTATTTGATAATGTTGGTTTTCAGATTGGAGATTACGGCGATTGTTGAGAGCGGAGCGTTTGTGGAATTATTTTGATTCCATTATTCGCGTTTGAGGTGTCACTGCCGTAGGACACGAAGAAAACTTCCGGCTGCACAAAACTGAATGTTGAAGGAAGCTCTCGAATTGGATTTGCCTGCTTTATGTCAGCTGAAATACAACATTACGATTCTAAAGGATGTTTCTAGCAACTATATAATGATACAGCTTTAAAAGGCGTTTACGTACCTCTGCGTACACGGTGGGTCCTGGCAAAGGTTGAAGTAAAAAAGATGACTAAAATTGCAAATGTAAGCAACACAATCGAGTGTGAAAACTTAAATTTCATCGTGAAGATGCAGCTTGTTCGTTATGCAGAGAAAATGTTCTTAACAGCTTCTTCAGAACGAAGCTCGCAAAGGTACTAAATTGATAGCAATGTTAATGCTGTCTATCCATGCTCGGTTAAGCAATATTCGTAGTGGGGGATCAGATTTTGAAACAGGTTATTGTTAAATTATGTCTGCCAATCGCCTTTAGCTGAATAAGAACAAGACTACAAAAATGATAAGATAAAAGACAATGCCAAGGTCATGAACAAGTTAATACAGATCGAAATTTTTGGTAATCGTTACGATTATTGCTTAGCTCAGAAGTGAACGTTAAAATAAAAAAAGAATAATAATAGCTTCTACCTGATGTTATTGGAACATTTTCACTGTACAAAGTTTACTTTTAAAAATGTAAAATGCATTGCTATTGATATTTGAATTTCTGACGGTTTTTTTGAAATGTTGTTGCCTAAATGTATGCAAATATGTATTTGATCAAGGTTTAATCGATTATTTCTCGTATTGTAAAATACCCTTCCACCAGTTTCATAGATGCTTAAAAACGCGACAAACGGTGTATTTTTCTATTTAATAAATCGTTTATGGTTTAAATTGACTTTTTGAATTTATATTTATTATTAAAACTGAAACCAAAAATGTGAATGTTTCTTGGAAGCAGGGTAATGCTCGAGCTCGATTTCTGATTTTGACAGCTAGCTTTGACAGTGTGTTGTTTTTGTTGGTTTGCGCATTTTTCCGGATGTTGTTGCTATTATTGGGTAGAGGGAATAAAAAAAAAACTTGTTTTCAGTAGCAAATGTAAATAAAAGTGAGTTCGCTCCAGCTTGTAAATTCCAGGAATATCCCAGTTAAAAAGCTGCACTTGCGGCTAAATTCGTGGTAATTTGGAATACTTTAACAGATGTATTTCCATGAAACATAAATAACCGTGATAAATAACAGGCACCAAAGGAACCACGTTGCCGCCCGGTGGTAACTGGAACGGCAACGATATGGGGCAGCAGTGCGCTGGAACGAAATTGTCCAAATTTCTTCCATTGGATCCCTCACGTTAGATGATCCCTCGTTTTCTCGATCACAAAACATATGTAAACCCGCCATGTGTTACCCATGCAGGGTGCTATGGATAAGTTATCGCAACCGTTGCAATAGCAACACCTAAAGTCTCATACTTAAAATGACATCATTGGGAGAATGTATTCACCAACAAAAGACGGCACAATGTAGTGACTTGCAAGTTCCAAACTGGTCTTCCAAGTGCATGATAGCAAATTGTCCTTTCTAGAACATCCCAAAACAATCGGGGGGCTCTTGCTTTTCCTTATCATTTTCACCGGTGATTCGCAACAGTTATCCAGATGACGTAAGATGGTGTAAGTTAATGTTCAGCATTGATCGATGACAAGATTATAATCGTTCTCTAAAGCAAATTTATTGCCAACTTCGCGTTTCACATGTTTGCATAGGAGCTACGAAAAATGGTACAAAAACACTACACGACTCCGTAAGCGGATTTTCGATAATGCTCGATCGACAGTATAGCAAACAAACCAACAGAATGGCGTGTGCCACTTAACAAATATAAAAAAGTACGCGTTTGCCATCCAGAACCGTGCGAAAGACAATTCTACAACAACAACGCCGTACCCGCAAAAAGCCGTGCAGCACAGCACAATCGTCATCGTTTACTCGTCATTGGTTCGCTCAGTAGCGTCGCGAATAACGACCCCCGCCTGAGCACTGTTTGGTGCAAATGTGTGTAAACCATTACGTAGGTTAGGCATCATCATCGTTATCGGACGGCAATAGGGGTAGCGCGCGAGTCTATACTCGCGAGAAGGAATCGCGCTAGTATTTAGTAAACCATCCGCCGCCGTGCCGGTCAGATGCGTGACCAACGCGAGTGCATTTGAAGGTGAGCGCGACAACAACCGACTTTGATTCCGGCTTATCTCGTTGGTTCTCCGTGTTTCCTGCAAGCGTAGACAGTCGCCGCTTCAGTCGAAAAAAGTGCGTACAGTATGGATGTTTTTTTTTCTTCTTTCGACTGCTGCTTTTACATCCGCTAGCCCGCTTGCTTCAGTTGATGATTGTGCAGGCAACAAAAATAAAACCAAACCAAGTTGTGCAACATCGTGAAATTAAAAAAAGATTGTGATACGTTGTCATCGAACAGCGAGCTCGTGTGAAGTTGTAGTCGGCCACCACCGCTGCTGGTACGGTTGCCGTGGTAACTGCCGGTATATGAAAAGTGAAAACAATTCTTCGTCAGCCGCGAGGTTTTGGCAAACAATGCGAGTCTAGCAAAGCCGTCGGCGGCTACCGAGTTTATTGATCGTGTCCTTCGTGGCGGGACAGCGTTCTCGCAATCCACAGGTTGAAATGCGAGCTACTTCTGTAGCGAAGAATTAGCGAAGCATTAATTGCAGCTCGCTCCAGTTGGCGTGCAGAGTTTGTAGGGGGTGGTGATCTGCATTTACACGCGTGAGCTGCTTGCGTGCAGCGTTACGTAATACGGGCATCTGCAAGACGATTCCGTCGGAGCACAAAACAAATCCCACAAGCCACCCTTTATGCTCCATCATTGTATTTTACTTATCGTTTCCTTCTCCGCATCCAGGAAAAACGACATGCACGGATTTGCGTGAGCCACAGTCTTAATCCTGTGACAATTGAGTGATAATTTCTTTTACATTAGTTAACCGTCCCAAACGATTTGCTTTAGTCGTAGTCGATGACGTTGCGCACGGGCAGAATGACAACCCGAACTCCCTCTCCGTTTTGGAGCGATTTGCGGAGAGGATGTTAGTTGAAAAATATGTCTTGTCATGGTTTTACCCCCTCCCCCTTACCCTCCTACTTTGCATCCTAACCTTCCGCCTCGAAGCCCGCTTTTCTGACCGACGCCAGGGGGCATTCCATTCAGTCGTAGCGATCATTAAATCTTGCTATGGGCCTTGGTAGGTCTCGCGTTTGGCCTTGGGTTGGTTAGCGAATGCGTCGCCGTGAATTGTTGTGCCCTTCATTGGATAAATATTGATAGGATAAATATGGAAGCGCGTTGCACTATCGGATGGGGGGAGGGGTACAGGACAATGAGGTGGTCGCTCTGTTTTGCTCGTTGTTGATGCACTTCATGAGCAGAACACATTTTAGACGTTCTTTGCGTATTCAATTGGAATAAATATTGTGCTTCAACCCAACCGCAAACACATCAAGGAAGGCTCTGTATTATTTTGCCTCATATTGTCATCGTTGCAATAGTTTGATGATTTTGTTTTGTTATTTTCCTTATTCTTCTTCCAGACAACGAAAGCGTTCCTTTCGGACGTATAGCTTGTGGAAACCAATTTTCTGCATTCGCATAGACGCTAAGTTACACACAAAAAAAACCAGGCGCAAATTTCATCGAACACATCCGGCAGCGAAATGGGTTTGCTAAGCGAAGGAAGCCCGCTGACGTGGGACGAAACGAAAGCGCTGGCGCAACACGTACGCGAGCATGGAATAGAGCAGTTCATCAATCTGTTCGCACGCCTTAAGGACCGCCAGGGCGACGTACTAAAATGGGGCGACGAGGTCGAGTACATAATCGTTCGCTTCGACGATAAGCAACGCTCGGTGCAGGTGTCGCTACGAGCGCAGGAAATTTTGGCCAAGCTGAACGAGAAGGAAGCGGCTGATCCGCAAGGTAAGATGCTCGTGTCGGAAATGATGATCGATAGGCGGAAAATACGCATGCATGATGATCTATCGGGGTGTTCGGGACGACACGACAACGAGGACGGGGAACACGTGACGGGCGAGCTATCACGTTCAAAACGTGCCCGTATGTGCTGTATATTTGCGTGGTGCTTTGATACGAGTGATAAACAGCTGGAACGGTGGCTGGAACGTCAACACAGTTGGGCGGAGGGGGAGGGGGAGGGGGGTATTGAGTTTCATGACGATTGTGATTTCGAGACGACATCACACGATTTTCATAATTTCTCTCTCATTCTATTGCGCAGGAGTAAAATCGCTCTGGCGTCCGGAGTACGGTGCGTACATGATCGAAGGTACGCCCGGCAAACCGTACGGTGGTCTGCTCGCCCATTTCAACGTCGTCGAGGCAAACATGCGCTACCGGCGGCTGGAAGTGGCCTCACTACTGCCCGAGAACGAGGTGGTCATGTCGATAACAAGCTTCCCCCGGTTGGGTTGTCCCGGGTTTACGTACCCATTTGCCGTGCCAACCCCGGAGGATGAGGCATGCGCCGCTCGTTCGAACTTTTTCCCCGACGAAGCCATCTTTCCGGGGCATCCGCGGTTTAAGACGCTCACGCGCAACATCCGCCAGCGAAGGGGTGAGAAAGTATCAATTAACTTACCGATTTATCCTGATCGCGAGACTCGGACACCGGTCGAGGGAAGCATTCCGACGCACCCGAATCACGTGCACATGGACGCGATGGGATTCGGTATGGGCTGCTGCTGTCTGCAGCTGACGTTCCAGGCGTGCAACATTAGCGAGGCCCGTACGCTCTACGATCAGCTGACGCCGATGTGTCCGATCATGCTGGCACTGACGGCTGCCAGTCCGGCGTACCGTGGATTTCTGACCGATGTCGACTGCCGCTGGAATGTCATATCGGCGTCGGTGGATTGTCGAACGCGCGAGGAACGCGGCGAGGTGCCGCTGAAAAACGACCGATTCCGCATTTATAAATCACGCTACGATTCGATCGATTCGTACCTATCGCCGGCTGGAGAGAAGTAAGTATCGTCTCGCTACGGGGTGTGAGAAAGCCGATTGAACGATTGTGGATTAACACTTGCTTCATTTCCCACAAACCCAACGCAGATACAACGATGTGCCTTTGGTGCTGGACGAAACGCTGTACAAGCGGCTGCGCGAAGGTGATATCGATCATCTGCTGGCGCAACACATCGCCCATCTCTTCATTCGCGACTCGGTGTCACTGTTCAGCGAGAAGGTGCACCAGAACGACCGCGAGGATACGGACCACTTCGAGAACATTCAATCGACCAACTGGCAAACGATGCGCTTCAAGCCTCCGCCACCGAACTCACCGATCGGGTGGCGTGTCGAGTTCCGGCCGTGCGAGGCTCAGCTGACGGACTTTGAGAACGCGGCCATCGTGTGCTTTATCGTGCTGCTGACGCGCGTCATCCTCTCGTACCAGCTCGATTTTCTCATTCCCATCAGCAAGGTGGATGAAAACATGCAAAACTCACAGAAACGGGGTGCCGTGCTGACGGAGCGGTTCTGGTTCAAGAAAAACATTACCGCCATTCGGAAGGATGGATCCGGTGGCCAGCAGGAGCAGCCGGCGGCAGAACAATCACAGCCACCGACCCAAAACGGTGGTACGGCCGATGCGGCGGACGAGTACGAGCTGATGACGATCGATCAGATTATCAACGGGAAGGACTCGTTTCCGGGGCTGGTGCCACTCATCAACAGCTACCTCGGCTCGATGGACGTGGATGCCGACACGCACTGCACGATTCAGCAGTATCTGAAGCTCATCCAGAAACGTGCATCCGGTGAGCTGATGACGACGGCGAGCTGGATACGAAAGCAAGTGGTCACGCATCCGGAGTACAAGTGAGTAGCGAGTTTCTTTTACATTTTTTCGCTGATTTATTGCTTCTTATTCAGACGTTGTTCAGACGGTATGCTGTGCGGTACTACGGCACAGTAGGCTAGCAACCGAGCAACACCGAATGCTAATGCACTCTTCTAAATCTCTCCACAGAAACGATTCCGTCATCAGCGAGGGCAATTGCTACGATCTGCTGCGTAAGGCGAAGGACATTCAGGACGGTGTGCTTGCGTGTCCGGAACTGCTCGGCAACAACATCAGCTCGAAAACGACGGACAACATTCCGGCAGCGATCGAGAAGCATCTTACGAAACGATGTTAGTAGATCTTTCCCCCTTACCCCGTGCCCCGCACATTACTTACCCCACACTCGTAGGGCGGAATGCTCGCGTTTTGAAGCCCCCAACGTTCCTATTGTAGGGAAAATGTTATTTACACAGCGCCACATCGAATGCGGGTAGTTCAATGTTACACGTTTAGGATAGAGACTGGGAAGGCACTGCCCAGACTACATCGAGCATCCCGAGAAGCGGGTCTTGATTCTTGATTCAACGTGATGCGTTCAACGTATTGCAATGCATTTCTTGCCCGGAGGGACGACTTACACGACCCGATCTTGAACAGTCTTAGGTGTTTTTTAACGTTTTATTGCATTCTTGAATTTTATCATTGTTTAAATGTGCTTATTTGCTCGTGTTGCTGCAGAGTGCAACAAACAAAAGCATTCGTTCCCTTTCCAAGTGGACGCGTTTTGGTGTTGTGGTAATAACAAGTTAGAATAGTTGATTTGTTAAGTTTACAAAACAGAGCGATGTTTTATGGATTTGTTTCTTTCCCCGTAAAGAGTAATTTAACTGACTTTGGTTTCATGTTCGGTTCGTGTGTCCGGAAGCGTTCATCTGTCCCTTTCCTCTAATCCAAAGACTCTTTTTCATATTCCACAATTAGTTGGCAGCGCACGTCGTAAGCATGTGAATAACCCGGCAGAAAACAGCCGATAAGAACTCCGTTACAAGCACACTATACACTCAGATATACACATACACAAAGAGACCTGAAAAGAGACACCCGTACCCGTTGATTTGTGACGTGCATGTTGTGAGCGAAAAAGCAAAAAAGAACGTAGAATAAGGTGAAAATTCAAGTTGAAATAACCGCCTATAAATGTACATCGATTATATTGTATTCGAAAAATTCTTCTACTGCCGGCAACGTACACTTCGGAAACGGTTGACTGAATTTTCCTGAAACCTGCACAGAGGCAGCAGCAACAGCACCAGCAAATACTAAGAACAAATTGTTATACACAAATATACATAGATTTATATGATCAGATCAGAATAGATTTGCATTATGAACGTCCTATCGGAACATTCGAACATAAAAATCACGTTAGAGATGGCGCAAAGTTTGCCTCGAAAGCAGCAGTAAGTATTAAAATAAAAGTCATTCGCAAAGTTTTCACAAAATCACACTCAGAAAGTGTAGTTTATTATAGTTGCTTCATCTGTTGTTAGTTGCTTCTTAAACGCTAAACTTCTTGCATTCTGGTTTGTTGACTCGGCTAAAAGTAAAGGAAAAAATGGTTTCAAAAAGTCTTTCTAGTCCTACTGTATCAAAAAGCACGCACGCACGCACTAGGTTTGATTATATTCTTCTTCGTCCTGCTGGTGGTGTATCTGCGGATGCAGGAAGTGAGCGTTAAGTCGTGCTAAGTGTTCTACGCAAAAAAAAAAGAATATTCTTCTACACACTCCCACTGGGCAGTTACTCGGAACACGACGAAGTCTTTCTTTGGCATCCATCTGTTTCGGCATCATTCTGTACTTGCAACAGTTCGCTTCTGCTCTAGAGATTCTCTGCGTGTTGATGTTTGATTTTTGCGCTTTTTTTGTTTTCTTTTTTGGATTTGGGAAACTAAAATCACAGTTTTTGTAAAAAGTTGCGATGGAAATCGAAACTAACTCGTCCTTAGCTCAGAGCCGTCGATAAAGCTCCGTGGAAAGAGCTCACATTTTATCCTGCTACTAAATCTGCTACTTTTCTACCGTGTTCAAATACTTCATTCCAATTGAAATCTGTTTTGATGTTGTTTTTATTTTTCACCTACTGTGATCGATCTTGTGAGATTCCCAATAGATTTGTCTCTTTCGCTCGTCCTCTCATATCCTTTTTTTTTATCTGACCTTCTACACGTAGTAATCACAAATGCGGAAGTGTCTGCGATAGTAATAATTGCTGGCACTGGCACTTCCACGCCATCCCTGATAGTGCACGCCGTGCGGTGCGGTGAGTTGAATCCGCAGCAACAGATTGTTATGAGTTGTGAAAGAAATTGGACATAAAAGAACGAAACAAAACATGAAATGACACACCAACGAAAAAACAATGAGTTAGATAAACGTGGGAATAGATTTACGTAAAAACGAAAGCAATAAAAAAATACTATGATTTGGAATCTCGTAAAATGAGAGCAAAAAACATACATTCCTTTGCTATCTATTGTTCGGTGAAGGCATTTCTGTTCTTGGAATGATTTACATGCAATGTTGTTTCGACTTTGGAAATGTTGACCAAACATTATTTGCGTACATTATCTAATGTGAGCTGTTTTAACATCTAACGGCTAGCAAATACACAAACGCACGCACACACACACACACACACACAAACACGTATACACATACATTAGCGTGAGCTTATGCAAAAATGCTATAAAGCGGAATGGTTCGTTTTTGAGGGATTCGGAATGCAATAGCATCATACGAGCGTCGGGTACGCATGAAGGAGGCAGTTTGCAGGCGGGGGGATTAAAATATCCATGTTAGTTTCATCGTTTTGGAGGAAACTATGCGCCAAAAGGAAGCGATGGAATACAACAGCCGTAGCAGCAAAGCGGAACACACTGTGTGGAGCGGAAAGTAGTTCGATATATGGTACTAAACCGTGGTGCTGTTGTTGGCCACCGGAACATTCACGGCGGATGAAGACGATGACGAAGCGATTGCGTTGCTCGGTGAAGACGGATTAGCGCCGCTGGTGGAGGGTAGCGCAACGACACCGGTTCCACTCGCAGCAGCCGCGGCCGTGTTGGAAAAATTGTTCGGAATGGCCACGACGCAGGCACCAGCACGGTTGTAGTTGACCGGTGCGATCGGTGTCCATTCGTTCGTTTCCGCATCGTACTGTTCGACAATTTTGAGGTATTGATTACCATCGTACCCGCCGAGGGCAATCAACCAATCGCCCAGCACACTAACTCCGATCGCGTCTCGACCCACGCTGAGCGATGCGATCTACAAAGAGAAAATAGAAAGGCCGATAAAAATACGCGATTTGTGCTGCTGCTATAGGTGGCATCACTTTCTTTATACTTACCAAAGTCCACGTATCGGTCGTAGGATCGTATCGTTCAACCGTTTCCGTTCGACAGACGGCCGGATTGCTTGGCGGACAGTCATGGCCTCCGAGCGCGTACAGGAAACCGTTCAGAACGCCAACACCAACGCAACCCCGCCGTTGGTTCATCGGTGCACGCAACGTCCACTTGTTCGTATGGGGATCATAGCACTCCACCGTCCGATGGCAGACACTACCGTCACGGCCACCGATAACATACAGCCGACCGCCAAGAACCGCCACACCGGCCGTCGATCTCATCGCCGACATTGGCGCAACGTAGCTCCAGGTGCGCGCCGACGGATCCCAGCGTTCGACCGTGTTGAGGTAGCTCCAACCATCATGTCCACCGACCGCATACAGTGGACCCTCCAGGAACGCCACACCCAGACCGTGTCTCGGTGTACCCATGGGCGGTACCAGCGTGCTCCAGCACATCGTGTTCAGATCGAACGAGTCGACCGTGTTCAGTGTTTTCAACCCGTCCCGGCCACCGACAATGATCAGTTTGTCCTCGAGCACGGCCACCCCGAACTGTAGACGACGCGTGGGCATATTCTTCAACAGCGTCCATTTGTCCAGCCGCGGATCGTAGCTTTCGATGCTGATTGCGCCCTTGTGGCCATCCATGCCGCCGACCGCTAGCAGCCGACCCATGGTTGACTTTCGCGGCCGAGTGCGGGACGTTGCAATCAAGGATCGACGGCTGGGAATAAGGTGCCACTTGAACGCTTCCATCACGAGCTGTTGGCATTCGTTCGCATCACCACACAGCGACTCCACGTAGTCCACTATGAACTGTAGTTTGTAGTAAAAAAGTAGGCATCAAAGAAGGCATTGAAAAATGTAGCACATGAAGCATACAACGTTTGCTGGTGGTAGAGAAGAGATCATCCAAATGTATAAGAATTCCTTACCGAAGGTTGCAACAGTGGCAGCTTAACCAGTGCCAACAGCTCCGGAATGTGACGCTTTCGGCCCTCGGCATCGTACTGGATCCAAGCCATCAGCGCATGGAACACTTCCTGCTCGTTCGGTACGTTCAGATCGTCGCTCCGCAGCAGATTCGCCAGCTGGGCCGCGTCCAGCATGAAGAACTCCTGATTTTTCCACACCTGCTGGAAATGGTGGCAGGTGTAGGCGTTGGCCACCTTCAGCAGTGCCGTGCAGCCCTGCTGTTCGGCGAACAACGAGAATCCCAGACAGTTGGACGGATGTAATTGACGGGCGAGGAAGCTGCAGCACGCGCTGACAATCGTGCTGAGCTGCAGAAGGCACGCCGTGGCCAGCAACGTCTCGACCGTGTCCTCCCGGATCTCGATCGAGCCGGTGTAGCAGTACTGGATCAGTGAGTTGAGCGCCTCGCCGGATACCTCCTGCAGTGTGATCTCTTCCTGCTGGCTCTCGCGCAGCTGCCCGGTGAACATTGCGCTGAAGTAGGCCGACGAAGCCGATAGCACCAGTCGATGGGCCGGAATTCTACAAGAACGGTTGGCAAAGGTAAGTTACAACAAGAGCCATTATTGACGACTAATGTAAGCACACTATGCCAGAAAACATTTAATACGTTTGTCCACCAGTCGCTACGATTGTCGTTGTGGAGAGGTCAAGTGCTTGCCGCTATCGTAGACGATAGCTATCCCCTGGGACGCGTACGATGCACTCAATCGTGTTGTGGGTTACACGATTTACTCATCGCATTTATTATGGATCGTAAAGCAAGACATGCAGAGGTCAGGGGGGAAGCGAAAGAGAGAGAGAGAGAGAGAGAGAGACCATCGGGGTAAATTGATTCAATTTAGCTCGTTTTCTCGTTCAACGTTTTCCAGCAAAGCGGTAACAACAAAAGCGCCTGTCTGGTGCTGTCGTCGTCGTGGCATTCGATGCGAAGTTCTCTGGGTTTTGCAGATGAAGAGAAGCCAGAGAAGGGAGGGATGATTGTTTATAAACAGAAATGGTTTTAACCACGTCCGGTTGGGAAAGGTTAAGATCGTTCGGTGTATTTGCGTGTGCGCTTTTCTTTCGCTTGTTTTTTTTTTTTCCTCCATCGACCTCCATCGCCAGTCGGCGGTGGAAAGTTAATCCTTAAACCTGGGACCAATGCCACACTTACCGTCGACCATCGACGCCGGCGATCAGCACCACATCACAAAGCTTCTCACTCTGGAGGTAGTCTGTAAATAGATCGACACCAAAGGAAAGGAATTAATAAATCTGCCCGCCCGGCGAGAAAGAGCATAACGCGAAGAATCTGCACATCTGCACAGAAGCGAATGACACGAAGCTCAAGACGATGACACGGGGTTCCGCCACGCCACGGTATAATTAGTAATTAGAATTTCCCGTTTGTTTGTGTACGCTGAAAGCAGACAGCAGACGATGCCATATGGGACGCTCTGCTGTCTAGCTGCACGTGGTCTGTTTGAAAGGGTGATGCGTTCCTTTGGCGATATGGTTTATATATTCCGGGAAAATCTGTCCAACGTTCATCATTCGTACGAACGGATGCGGGAGGGGAGGATGAGTACCATGTTTATGGCGTCCGTCCCTTAAGAACATCATCTCAAACCACACAAGGAGGTTCTCGAGCCGAGCCAGTTCTCTTCGGTCATTATAGGTTCAAAAACCCTCCAGAAGGTTAGTGTTACCGGTCGCTTTGTTTTTCTGGGGTGGCTGATTTGAAATCTAGCTCGCAACAACAAAGAAACACAAAGTCGATGTCGTTGCCGGTTGCCTAATTGGAGTATGGGAAATATTTGAAACATAAAGCACAAAGAAAGTGAAATGAACACATTACACCCTCTTGCAAACGGAGACGTGACGTTGTGAGAAGCAAATAATTACCATTTAGCGCTATTAGGCACGTGAAATGGTGAATATGAAATATCGTTCGCTGCTTTCGTGCACTTTTGCGGTGAAATTCGTAACGCAATGTGTGCCAATGTGTTTCCCAACAAAACAATTCGTGTGTGAAAAGCACATTACATAAAGACAAAATTATATCATTTACTTTACGATCTAATTGATGAGAAAAAATGCCGATCCAATCGGATAAATACCGACGAAGGAGCAGAAAACGTACAGACACCAAAACACGTGTCCTCTTTCGAAACCGAATGGTTTTTCATAACTATTTAACAGTGTACGAGACTGGTGATTCAACGCAATTGCGCGAAACCAACCGCCACAGCAAAGCGTTCGACTGCTTCCTTGTTTTGTTCACGCCAGCAGCAAGCAAAATGCTTAAGAAACACATCTCCCGATATGGTTACGCTGAAAGAAACTGGCTTCTCATGCGACTGGCGAGACCTTGAACCTGTACTACCGGACCGGGCATTTGGCGACGTGCTGCTGGGATGGATCGGTCCATTGACCTGCAAGTTACCTGTGGAGGGGGGAGGGGGTGGGTGGAATGCTGGCGGGAGGACAGGTTTTCCATCTGCCGGTACGTTACCTTGCATTCGTTTCAGCACTAGATCGGAGTGATCGCGGCACCGGAAAAACTCGTCCTGACTGACCGTTGAGTTGAGGCTCGCCAAGCTGAAGTGACTTTCGTCTGTCACGAGACTGATGCGGGCGCTCGCACTGGATGTGGGGCTTCCCTTGCAGGACATTTCGTTGCTCATCCTGCTCACCGCTGCTTTACTCCGTTGGAAGAGGTTGAGAGGTAGAAGATCCTCGGGCGATAATGTGCCACTGCCCAGCACAGATTTGTACTCGTCACACTTTTCCACGACGGATGGAAGACACAAGGTTTCTTTTGATTTTCTTGATTTCGTTTGGAGGAAACTTTGAACCGTTGCGCGCTTGGCAATAATTGAATACACTAAAGCCACTTGAGATGCTCGTGTCACCACACCACCACTAGTTCTAGTGTATTGGAATCACTTCAGAAACCTACTTCCGGTACAGACAGGTTCACACCTCGCTCCACTGGATCGAGTGTGCCTTGTCGTTGCCGAAGACGGAACCAGAATGATCTCAGCACGCCTTGCTAGACGTGTGTTCGCTTTCTTGGCATCCGTCGCCGAACACTCTTCCTTCCTGCCCTTCCGTTTGAACGATCCGCCAATGGAATAATGGAATTGCCCAAGGGATTCTATTTTCTTAGCACTGCCTGCCACCACCACACTACACCTGCACCCTTCTACACTACACAACGATGATTACTGCAGTGTTGGAACATTTTTCCCCGTCAGTCACCCGCGCGTTGTTCAGCCTTTTTCGACGGTCCAGCAGCACAGTCCACGGTTACGCACGACACAGCAAACCACCAAAGGATACGGGGTAAGTTGAGGGGCTGGTGCGATAATAGCGACATCGAGTGAATTCGCGCAATTGCGGAACAGGCGCGCGTCTTGGCTTTTCTTTGTGTTAAACCTCACCAGCAGCCGTAGTGCAGCCGTGAAAGGTGTTGGAAGAAGAAAACAACTAACTTTTGTTTTTGTTTTCCTTTGGCCTTTGGCGATGTTTAGATGTGTGCGTGTCATCGCGATGTAAACGATTGTCAGTTTGGGAAGAAGTGAATCTTTCGACTGCGTTTACGACCGTGTGGTTGGGCTACGGATGGAACGTTGGAAAATTCTGTTTGTTGGAGGAAAATCTCACATCTCTCTAAAGAAAAACACTAATTCACGGAAAGTATGTGTTGAAAATTTTCCTTATTTTCAGATACTTTATATTTTATCTACAATTTACGAATCACTCTCCCCCACATCTACACTCTAGATGCAGACCGCCGCTTTCTCGCTTTTGGATACATTTTCTTTTTTTTAACAATCGATCGTTTGCTTTTTTTCAAGCGGTTCACTCGCTCGTTGACATTAAGACTAAATTTCAATTATTTCATATTTTGTAACTTCAAATCGAACACTCATGTACTTTCCGTTTGCCATCCTACTCGCCATCCTCTTTGTCTTTCCGGTGAGACTTCTTTTTGTCGCGACTGTGTCGCTGTTCGCGCTCCCGACTTCGATCCGACCGTCTCGATTTTGATCGCTCGCGACTGCGGGACCGTTCGCGGTGCCTAAAATGTGAACATGGAAAAATAGATCATAAATAACAGCATATGAAAGCAAGTAAGCAATTTCTTACCGATCTTTGTGGCGATCTGACTTTTCGGAGCGTTTGTTTTTGTCGTCGCGGGATGAAGCTCCGGCAGGGGCGATGGGTGCAACCACACCGGGAGCAGGTGCACCCGCCACACCCGGTGCTACCTCAGCTGCCGTTTCTTCCTTTACAGTCACATTGCTCGACTCTCGCTCCGAACGGTGTTCTCCTCGTTCCCGATCCTTACGTTCGCGATCTCGCTCGCGATCCCGGTCGTGGTCACGGTCCCGATCCCTGCCACGATCGCGATCACGATCTCTCCGCGGTGGTTCTCGATCACGATCACGTTCACGAGGGTCACCCCGTTTGCGGTCGTTAGGATTGCGCATATCACCCCTCGGTCCACCTGGTGGCATTCCCGGATGTAATCGTCCACCGCCTGGATTCATTCCCGGGCCTCCCACCATTCCCTGTTGCATTTGCTGCGGTGGTGGCATTACCATACGTTCGCCGCCCCCACCCATCATGTCCATGTGCTGCTGCTGTCCCATTCCACCCATGTTCGGGTGCATCATCGGTGGGCAGGGTGTTAGCGTTTTGATACCGGACGGTTGCCAGTTGCCATTATCGTTACCCCATTGGGATTCCTGCATCGGATCGTAGTAGTCGCCATACTCTTGCTCCGGATGATAGAATTCCGGCGGTCCACCTCCGAATCCCGGTGGTCCTCCTCCCATCGCGGGATCGTACTTGTTTCCGACCACCGTACGGCTGTACTCTCGCCGATCAGCCGTCATTACCTGAATAACATTCTCCTTCGGGCCTGACATTCCCATGCCATCATCTCTTCGTCCTCCTCCGCCGCCACTGCCACCACCACCACCTCCCATCGGCCCGCCACCCATGGGTCCTCCCGGTCCACCCCCAATCACTTCAATTGGACCGTTCATCTTCCTGGGTCCACCCATCGGTCCACCACCCATCGGACCGCCCGATCGCCGCATGTCACGGTGCATCATACCCATCGGTGGACCGGCTGCTTGCGGGTTGTTTATCGTCAGTCCTGCCATTCCAACGCCACTCTCATGTTGTCTCATTCGCTTCTGTCGTTCGCAGTACGATCGCCACGTTTCCTCGTTGAAACCGTAATTGAAGTAGTCGGTGATGTCGGCACCCGGCTTACGCCACGGTTTTTCATCCAGCGAGTCAATGCTAAACTCGTGCGCCGGCACCCCATTGATCATACCAACGCTTTCGAATTCCTCCATGCTGAACTTACCGGCCGGTTGCTTCGTCTTGTCCGTCACACCGGCCGCATTAGCTGCCGTCTGGTTGGGCATAATCGGTCCCCGCTGCTTGATGATGTTGTAGCTTGGACCAGATTTGATGTCCCCGATCACGACATTGATATCATCGTCTTCGTCACTATCGATATCGCTCTCCATATCACTTAGGCCAGCCTTATCCTTTTCGTCGCCATCACCAGCATCGTCTTTGCCATCTGCCGAATCCGTTTTACTCTTCTTTTCTTTTTCCTTCCCTTCCCCTGCGTCTTCTTGCTCGTCCTCTCCTTTACCGGAACCGGTTGATTCGGTTTGTCTACGCTTGCCGGATCGTTCCTCCTCCCGCAGTTCGCTCTCCGTCCGATCATCATCCAGCAGATGCGAATTATCCATACTTTCGTCCGGTGCTTCACCTTCGCCTCCTCTAGACGCATGGTGCTGCAGATCGCTCGAATCCATCGCGTTGTCATCGCAATGTTGCTCGCTAGCGGACACACCATTCTCCCCGTCCATAGCGTTGAAGTCATCGTCGTTATTGAGCTCGTTTGAGCCTCGGCGTTTACCGTCCAAATCGGTCGCTTCTCTAGTGGCGGTCAATGATTCCTCGCCGTGTTCATCCCAAAGCGGATTCTTACCGCCTGCTGTTGCATCGGCGTCGGTGGTCCCAGCCGTGTCACTTGCTGTGCCTTCCTGCCCAGAATTGCCGTACAGCCAGCTATCTTCGTTACCTTCGTCAGCCATGGCATGCGGCGAGGGTTTAGATGGGAAAAAACACGTCCACTTACTTTACAAAGGGTAAAACACAGAGTTTTCACGCTTTTCGCGGCGTTGGAAATTTGTTTTTTCTTTCTCGTTTGTTTGACAAGTGGTTTGTGACAGCCGCTCGCCACGGTGGGAAGTCTAGGTGGTCATATGATCAAGCAAGAAATCTTGTAAACAAGTTAGGATTTTGCAGTGCCATTCTCTATGCTAAAAACAATCGGTAGAGTTTTTCATGTTGATTAAAATTGCGAGATCAATTTAATTTCTATTTGAACGCTAAAATATTCGTTCTTCATCCTCTCTAGATCGAAATGCTCGATGATAGGGTACGACAACTTTTACAAGAATTATCCGTCCAACGCAGTGTTAAATTTAGTATCTCAAACTCTGCTTCCTCAAACGGGTAAGTCATAAAGCATTTTATAATTAAGGTTCGTCACTCCCATTCAGCAAGAATAGTTCCGTGAGCAGCATGTTTATTCTACCACTAAAGTAAATAAAATGTACAGCGGTATTTATTGCAGCAGGGTTTTCAAAGAATATACGTCCTTCATGCCGACTACGGTATACACATCATTCGATAATTCTTTTTATTACTTTACTACTTCAAGTGTGTGCACGCAGCCGAGCATTATCGACGAAAACGATAGCGTTGAATTATACAAATCTTAAGCACTTTCCATTTTGCGATGCTTTCGTCAGTGCACGTGCGATGCTCTCATTTGAATTTCCTTATCGTTGGATGGTGCCGACGGGAAGCAGAGTTTTGCATGACCCCGCTTATTGTTTGTGCTTTGATGTTGACTATTTTCACATCGCTTAAAATGCCTGCATGCCGTACCCTTTGCTGTATGATTGTTGCGCTGTCTGTCTTTCCCCATCATAACCGATCTTCATATCGCATCGGTAACATTCATAGCCGAACGAAGCAGCTTCCTGTTTCTTTCATTTCCACGCAAGACCAAAGGTACAACAATTGTGTTTCCGTTTTCTTTATTATTTTCTTGCAAATGTTTCTATCAGCATACCATCCGTTGGGTAAGAGACGACTATTACACGAGCTATTGCGCAACATCTACTGTACGTGTGGATTAAAAATTGATGGTTTTCTTGGGATGAGAGCCTTATAGCTAACTTAATACTGTCACTACTGACACTACGGACTGAATCAATTATAACTGAAACACGGAAGTAGCTACTGCTGCTACGGAAAAGAACTAAACATTCAGCAATCCAAGAAAACATATTTGAAGAAATATCCAAAGAAACTAAGCATGAAAAGTGTACTAAAGAAAATCAAAACCTATCAAGAGATACACGAAGGTGTTAGAGTACAACGATTATTTAACCGAACTGATGATAAAACACATCTAGCTGAATTTGAATTTGATATGAGGGCATGATTCTTAACGTGACTACATCTATTTGGTTCCGAACATTGCGTATCGCAGCTAGCAGCTGCCAGCTGCTTGTCGCTTGGTATTTGGTATACATCCCTGGAATAAATCGAACGAGGAAGTTTGAAACGCAAACGGCGCCAAATCGTAACAGAGTTTGAAGAAAAAAAAAACAAAAAACATAAAATAGTCTCCAACGAGTTGGTAAAGTTTTCATTTCCTTCCGACCATGTCGGCAAAGTATAGCTCCCCCTCTGTTTCTGCTAACAACTACGACGAAGAGTGGAAATAACAGTCAATTGGAATCGACTACCATACCTAACAGCTATCAACCATGCGCTTTTGCACGCGCTACCAAAATATACAGATCAAAATAGTGGCAATGCCCTAGGAAGCTTCTTCCTAGCGTACGTCGCATGCGTGACAGTTTCCCGGCCATATATCCGCGCTCACAGCCTTTCAGACATACACGTTCACACGTTCACACGTTCACTTTCATCCCTGGGAAATCATGCTCCGGCGAAACCTGTCCCACCGACAAGCGCTTATCTTAGCTTCCCTTATATTTTCTTTTTTGTTTTGCTTTAGTGGTTCGAGTTGTCTTATTGCAATGTACTTCTAATCCCTAAGGTAACATATTGGTAGGTTGTGGGTTGGGACTTAAGCTACGCCGTATTTCCGTCTGTTTGCCGACAAGAATGTCGCGGATCTGGGCGATCGGTTTGGTCAGGTAGACAGGCACGTGGTCGTCGCGTCGCTGGAACAGACATTCACCCTCGAACTGGATGAGGTCATGTTTGCGGGCACGCAACAACAGTCCGACCAGCTTATCGTTGATGTGTGTGTAAATCTGTCGTGGAGGAGGGCGAGAGTAAGGAATACATTTAATCACATTTATGTCGAAATATGCGTTCTTTCCAGTAGAAAAGCTCTTACGTACATTGAACAGTTCCCCAAAGTAGATCATTTTGATATCGGGATTCTTCTTGGACACCGGCTGGCCGTCGCAATCGATCACCTGGCACAGTTCGAGCATTTCCTGGTACACCTGAATGTTTGCCTTCTTGCCACGGTACTCGGTCAGACTGCCTGCTTTTGGTCTGGAGAGAAAGACAGCGCAAGTTCGGATTTGGTGTTTGAAGGACGATCGACTAGCAGTTTGAACGGGAGTTTTTTTTAAGTGTCGCTTACAGTCTCTAAGGTTAATACATGTTTATTATACTGTTTACGTGTTATTTTTTCGCTGCAGTTGTAGCAATAACTCACACTTCCAGCCCTCGTTAGACTCGTCTTACACACTGTGCCGATTTGTGTTACTAGCAAAACAGATTAGCAACGACGCGGAAGGAAACGGTGCAGTGCCTCGCCTGAACAGGGAAAACATGAAACTAACAAACAGGGCAGCTTCTAGGGACTAGTTTAGCAGTTCTCGTGTGTAGCAAAGAAGTGCGACTGTATTTGGGTGCACTTATCATTAGTTCACACATCCGTGTTCATTGCGATGCAGGCACCATATTCCGCCGCAAGTGCGCACACGCTTACACGGTCGTCCTCTGCTTCGCTTCCATCTAGGCGATACCGAATCGGCCAAGCATAAATGCGCATAATAAACCAATGTACGATTCGTTTCGTTCGCATTTGTTTCTCATCGACCGAAGGCTTCATTCCACTAGCCTAGAAACGCCTACTTGGTGGTGGAGGAGGAGGATTTCAGTCCCCGTGTCCGTGTCCGTGTTCGCGTACGCATGCATGTCGATTGGCACATGGGAAAGGGTGTAGAGTAGTAGACAGTGGACAGTGGCAGAATAGTAACTGCTTATGCTAATGGCGCTTATGACTTTACTATGCGGTTACATCACATTGGCAAGCAAAAATCGCGGTCAGGAGACGGCCGACGGTGACGGGGAGGACATCGGTGAGAAGCTACCAGGGCACGGTAAGCAATCGACCGAAACCAAACCTCGGACATTGGGCGTAAGGGTGTTAGACTTTGAGTGGAAATGCACGCAGCAGGCGTGTGCGTGTGCGTGGTTTAGTAGGCTGAGGCTAAACGTCAAGGTAGCACGTGGCGGCGATGCCTTCTCTCCGTTCTCGGCGGGGTTTGGTGGTTTTTTGTTGTTGTTGGGTGCACTTACTTGCCATACTCTTCCTTGCTGATCTGTAGCCTTGCCATACCGCGCGTTGCCTGTGCATCGGAGAAAGGGTTGGAGAGTTGCGATTCCCGGTGGCTCTTGGCAGTCTGATTGAACAGGGCCACCTTCGACGAGAGTGGAGAATCCTGGTGGAGCAAATGAACGAAAAAAGGAAGAAAGGAAAACATCAGTACCATGGGGTGGGCGGTGAAAGTGGCTGCTAGTATGGGAGAAAGTTTACTAGGAACGATTGTTAGTACAGCAACGATCGGGCGAACGAGCCCCACAGTGACGCATCGGATGATCATCGACTTGGGTGAAGAGATTCTGCAGTGACTGAGCGTCAGTTTCACTGATATCGCTGCGTTTCAGCTCGTAGCAAGCGACCAGACGACGCACACTTGGCCCACTCACTACTTCCGGTTCGGGTTCACGCTGCTGACGGCGATCGAATGACAGCTGCCGCTGGTGCTGCTGCTGCTGCTGCCGACGCCGCCATGATCGCTGACGTCGAAGTTCCTCTTCGCGCATGATACGATCGCGTATGTGATCCTCCTCACGCAGCAAGCGTCGCTCCAGACGACGTAGCCGAGCCTCGCGACCCATTTCTTCCTCATCTTCGAACTCATCCAGTTCGGTGCTTAGATCGTCCACTTCCGGACGACGTTGCGACCGACGGCGCGCTTGGCCCCGGGTTCTTTGGCCAGCTCCGGCACCACCACGCTGCCGACGGCGTGGAGCAGCCACGGGCTCCTCCTGTTCTGGCTCCTCTTCTTCCGGTTCCTCTTCCTCCTGCTCCACGGGACGGCGACGGGTAGCCGGCTGTCGTCGTGCCGCACCTCCACGAGCACGAGCCCCTCCGGCACGGCGTCCCGCTCGTGGCTGTGGCTGTTGCTCTTCCTCATCCTCTGCCGGTTCCTCTTCGGCTTCGGCTTCTGGTTCCGGTCGAGGTTGACGACGTTGCTGCGTTCGTTGACGCGGTTGGGCACGTTGAGCCGTCCGGGCTGAGGGGCGTGGTGCCGGCTCTTGCTCCAGTTCCTCTTCGGGTTCTTCCTCTTCCTCCTCTTGTTCTGCTTGCCGACGCTGGAGAGGTGCTGCGCGTCGTCGCGATTGTCGTGCCGGCGCTTGCCGACGAACCGTCGCCCTTGCTCGTGGTCTCTGAGCACGGTCGTCCTCTTCGACCGGTTCCTCTTCGGCCGGTTCCTCTTCGGCGGGTTCCGCCGGTTGTGCCGGACGTCTGGGCCGTTGCGCGGCCGGTCTACGCTGAGAGCGGCGCGAGGCAGGACGCGTCCGCGGCAACAGTTCCTCCTCCAGCAGCAGCTCGTCGTCGTCGTCGTCGCCGGCGGTCCCTAACTCGTCGTCACTCAGGAAGCGTCTACTGAGACGACTTCCCGCACGGCTTCGTCGCCGCTCGCGTTCCTCCAAGCGGAGCAAACGACGCTGGGTCAGCTCCAGTCCCGCATCCAGACAGATGCAACAACTGCGCTGACACGTTTGACAGTTGGTGTGCTCTGGAGCACCGCGAAACACCCGCGAAACGATTCCGCCCATCTCGCAGCAGTCACTGAGGGGTCACTGCTGAGGGTAGCACCAAACGCACCGACGCTCTTAAGCTTTGTTCTAACCCTTTCTCACACAAAGGATGCGCAGAACCGCTAGAACTTTACCGCACGAGTGATCGAACGTAACAAACTGACCGCCGAAGGGCCGGTGGTGTTTTTATGGATCCAACTGAGCCTTTCGGGGTCAGTCGGCCGCCGGAAATGAGGCATTTTTTGAGCTAAAGTAAAACCCTCCCCCATGCGTGTAGGCACGTTTCGCTTGACCAAGGAGCTCGGGCCAAGGAGCGCAGCGTTTCGATCGATCGGTAGCACGAAAGAGCGACGAGCGATGCCGATCGAGCGATTTATGCAATTTAATCCACCGATTACAGGGCGATGCGGGATGGGAGTGTCACTACATCTGGCTTTTCCTTCGCGATCAGCCACAGAAGTGAAAGTTCTTTACGGTGTGCTTGCGCGACTTCACTCGGTTATGCCATTAGATGCGAGATGGTCTGGGAACCTGCTTGCTTGGAAGTGCAGCAGCGTGCTATCTCATCAGACTCGACGCTGTTATCGCGACGATGGCGACACCTCGCCGTCGCAGTCGTGACAGGTGGATACCTCGCACGAACCATAACTGCGAACGGCGTTTTGAGAACGATCCTCAACGATCCCCATTGTGTTTTCCCACTCGCCGTGGAGGAGGCACCGGTTTTAATGAGGGAAATGCCTCATTGCTTCACAATGTTTCACGGCCCGCGATAGGAAAGATATGGTATGAGAAGAAAATATGAAATCATCACCTACCGGCGATCGGGTGGGTTTGCACTTTCGATTTCGTTTTCGAACCACCGTTTCGATTTGTGTGTGTGTGTGTGAGACGGAGAGGGCTCGAGGGAACAAAGCCCTCGAGTGTGGTTGGGCTTTTCTGTTGTTGTGAAAATTCACTACACACGCCTCGACGGCACGGGAATGGGGACGTACTAAGAAGCCACCGCAATGTACAATTTGAGCCAGTGTATATTTTTCCATCTGACCACCCAGTGGTGGTGTGTCTAGAGCAGGATCATTTTCCCATAAACCCATATGACCGCCGTCGGTGGTAATTGTGCATCCAGTGCGATTGTTATTGCGTGCCCGTTTTACAACACTGCCCTGAGATGCTAATGGCCCCGTTGAAGGGCTTCCCGGTGCCTAACGGAACATCCCATCACTTTCGATCGTGGGCCATTTTGGGGTGGGTCTTACCGGTGCCTCATTCAAAGCCTAATGATTCGATTAGTTGCCGTGAGCCACAGGGAAATAAAGAAACCGTACCGTACGGATCAACACCCAGCAGCCCAGGGTTCACCATTCGTGGGTCACACTTTCCCACACACACACACACACACGCACGTGGGCTCCCGTGAACAGATGGCGTAGAAAGCCATCGGCAAGGGCCGTAAGAGCTCTGTTTTTTTGGTTTTGGTTTTGCTTTTGCTTTCGGGTTTGCTTAATGTTGCGGGCTATTGTTGTCTTGCGTCTGCGCCGTCTTCACTTCGCGCCGTCTTTAATTAATCTAATCAACTGCAGACTGTTTGCAAATTTTTACCTTTCGCTTTCGCTGCCACTTTTCGCGTCCACAGCCACAGAGAACACGGGCGGGCGAGGGGAAAATGGCATGGTGCTTCTTGGCTGAATGTTGTTGGAGAAATTTTGGAGTGATAAATTATCTCACATCGGGCGTTAGGTTGGGGGTGCGGGGAAGGGGGCTGATGTTATCTTCAGCACAAACGGTAGTAAAGAAACAAAAACAAAAAATGCCTCCAATCAACCTCCAACGAAACAACCGGATTGAGGCTGTGGTGCTGTGCTGGCCAGTAATTGGACGGTGGCGCCTTGCTTCTGCAAAAAAACGTCCGGCAACAAAGTTGAAGCGATCGCGTGACTGCAGCACAACGGGCATACCACCTTTGTTAGCATGCCATTCTAACCACGGTAAAATAACACATAAAACTCGCTCAAAGTTTCGCCTCCGCTGGCGAGGTTAGAGCGATGTTCTAGAATTTTTACAACAACGGAAACGGATAGCAAATTCCACAGATAACTTTGATAACCAATCAAATTCGGAGCTGAAATCGCCCTATAGATGGTTGCTTAGTTGAAAGTAAACTTTCACCCATTTTGACACAACAACAATCGGTGGAGAGTGGGAAAGCAGTAAGAGAGAGAGAGAGAGAGAGAAAGAGAGAAGGAAAAGGAAAAACCTCCAACAATGCTCCAACTCAAAGATCGCACGTTGTTGCTAATTTTAATTGCAAAATCAATAGCGATGGAGAAGTGATACCTTTTTGGAAATGTTTTTGCTGCTTCCTTGTTGTCAGCCGCTCGACGTAAGCGGTAAGAGCCTGTTAATTTGTACCTTTTGCACGCTGCACGGATTTCGTTTTATCGGGAAGCTATTTTTTATTTTTTTTTCTTTTTTTTTTTTGGTGGGATGTTATTCCGAACGAAACGAAGTTAAAAGCTCCGTTTCCGTTTGCTTTCACGTTTTGTTTTTCGGTCCGGTCCAAGCGTTTGTTTGCTGTTGATAAATGAGCATTAATATTGATAGTACACAGCCACCGTAGCCGTAGATAGAAACCGTAGCCGTTACGAAAATACAAGAGTATTCGGGCCCGGAGGGCTTGCTGCCAGCCAGTTCCCGCTCAATTGCGTTACGTGTGAGGGTAATTTTTTATATAGTTCAGGCCTATCGGACGCCAATGATTTAATGATTGCTCTTCGATGGTCGTGGTTGGTTTGTATCTTGTAGATAGTAAGTTGGGAGGGAAAAAAGCATCACCCATAACTCGCCATCAAACGCATAATCGGAACATACGGAAGGAACCGGGGTGTGCATTATGCTATCATAGCATAGGCTTCATCCTTCTTCCGTCGCAATCAACCGCGCACTGGGGCTGGGGGAAAGCTCTTTCCACGCTTTTCAGTACATGCCAGCCGGCGGTGCGTGTCTATTATGCAAGCATCTTGCACTGACCGGCTAGTGTCGAGTTGATTGCTGCCGATTGATTGCTGCTTGGGTCCGGCATAATTAGGCGTTGCTGCTCATTCGAGCCTGTTTTTTTTCGCTTTCGTACTTATCTTGGTTCTGTTTTACTAAACCGACAACGACAACCGGAGCGAGCCGAGTGAACATGTAAACACACATTTAAACGCGTGTGTCGTCGCCACCAACTTGTGGCCTTGACATTCCGACCGTATGATTTTTCCCGAACAAGAAAATTAATTATGCTTCGCCTGTTTCAGGAAACAACATGCCGTCGAAGTGTGACTTTCCTCGTGAAGCGTTTCAGTCGCGTTAAAAATAGAGTGGTTCGTAAGAAGAAGAGGCAAAAACCCACTATCTAACTAACCAACACGTTGTTCGTATGTAGAAATCATCCCAACTCGTGATGGAAGGAGCAAAACAAAACTAGCGACGGGATACAGGAAAAATCAATCAATCGCGTCCAGTTTCCCGGGGGGATGCTGTCACGCCGGACGGGTGGCGACGGGTGGCTGATCCCTGAACTTCACCGGAGCATTTCGTTCGTCCCCGTGCTGGCAACGGGTGCACTAATTAATGTACAAGATAAATCCGTCCACCGAACACGCTTCGATCGCGATTCGAAAAAAAAAAAACAAAAAGTTCAAGTACAAGTTCGAAGCCCTTGGGGGAAGGATCGAAACGGACAGATTCACACGCGCCACCCGTCATTCTGTAGTACACTGGTGTTGTTCTTGTTCTGCCTTTTTGCCGCTGCTACAGTACAAAAATAGCACCTGTTTCGAACTTAACTCATAACCTCAATGGAATGCCGATCGTATGCCAAAGTCGATCGTGACAGAAAAGAGAGAGAGCGAGAGAGAAAGAAAGCGAGACGACGAATGCACTAATTTATGTGCAGCTTCGATAAGATCATCTGTTTCGGTTGCATGCATCAACAACGCAACGCGACGAAACTCCTGCCGATGTTTGATGACGCGTACCAAACAAGGGCACGGCCGGGAAGGAAGCCGCTCGATGACGCTAAACTCAAGCCACCTGTCAGCTACGATCCAAACCGCGTCCCGCATCCCTTCCCGCACCCCAAAGTGCGAACCGTATCCGTATCATCCGTGTCGGCTATCGTTGTGAAATGTGACGGAAATTTGGTGCCCTCGGTTGCGGGCAGAAGCTGAAAACGTCGCCTAGCAACCGAGCGCGAAAAACGTGAAAACTCGCGCCACACTTTTATCAGGGGGGGGGGGGGGGGGTGTGGAGGTGGGGGAGAGGGTTGGAGTGAAGAGGGGATTTTTATTTCTGGCTCACATTCCGATGTGTGTCCCGCAACGACCGCGCCGCGTCTCCTCCCATAGAATCCAATCCAAGCTGATAGAGCTGGTTGCTTTGATTGTTGGTTTTTTGGGGTTTAGAATCACGGTTCGAAAGTTCGACTCTCAAGCAGCCTGGTAGGGGTGGGAGATGAATGTTGGGTTCATCTCCATTAGAAGCAAGCACTTACTGGTGTTTCGGAGAGGCGTATCGTGACCGAGCTTCTTCTTCTCTGTACCGTCGACATAATTCCGCGCGAGAATTTACTAAAGATTTCTAACACCAACACCACGAGAGCACCACGAGCTTGAACCTGAGCGAACACCGTGTCTGCTTAAGATACCGCCGGGGATGAAACTGAGATAGCGTCGTGGTCGCATAACCTGCAACCATGCTTAGCGATCAATACGCGATCGATCGGAATTGATCGGGTGTTTAGCAGCAGTTCGGAATCCGCGAATTTGCCGCGAAGTGTGAGATCAATGATCGCGCGTTCGACCATGATCTGAGCTGACCGGCTAAGGCGTGCTGCGATGCTCAACCAATGGGCCCAGAACGAAGGACTACTGGAATCCAACAGATTCATAACGACCTTCATCTCAGCCAGCTTCATCCGTTCGAAGGTCGGACGGCTGGTTCGCTCGCGTGCTACAGTTCTATATTTATTCCCATTCCCATTTCCCACCGTAGGTGGGTGAGGTGACATTGTAAGTAATTGTGCAGCGTTTGGAAATGGCGTCAAATGAAAATAGATCACATTCTGTCCATCTTTGCCAGCTCACTGTCACAGCGCTGTGGATCATCATCCACTGGCGCTGGCTGACAGCCTCCCGGCCGAGGAGACGAACGTCAATCTCGTGTACGTCAACGGTACGTCCGAGGATGCGTGCACTCATTTATCCCACAATCCGCTCGATCGGGTGCTAATCTTATGTAAGCGACACCTCTTTAGAGGGCGAATATTTCAACCAGCCAATTTGGATCGTCGTCACGCACGAGCCAAAGAGTTTCGAACAGAAGATGGTGTTCGTATCGTATTGCAACCTTTAGTGGATCCCGTGAGGTTTAGTTTTGGAAGGCTCCACCAAAAAGAAATTACTTTAAAGCGTACACTTAGCGTGAGGAGGTGATGCACCGATTACCCAACGACCCAATTCGTCATTTATGATGCATTTTTTGTGCTCCTTTATTATATTACCAAGAGCCGACTGTGCGTCTTCGAGCATGAGTCACTCGTTGAAGGCTTAAAAATTATTCACACATTGTCACTTGATGCTGATTCATCAAAAATAAAAAAATAGCGCTATTTGGTATACAATGGATACACGAAAAAGCTCAGCATTATATCCGGATGCATCCAATCCAATGTGGTTCACTTGAATTTCAATGGCTCGATGGTTTTCTTAACCCTATGACATAAGCCACCTCAATTGTTAGATAAACTAGGTTATGTGGCTATTGCAGAACAGCTAATAAACACACCCCAAAACACCCAATTTACCCATTACCGGTCAATAAATCTCTAGTGAGGGTTTCTGTTTTATGGAGGCGCATCATTACATTGGGTGGGATTGGGGCGGCACTTCTCCACTTCCCGTAATTAGCTAGCCGTAAGTTCGCCACCTCGAGCCAAAAGCCTCCGGGGGAACTTCTCTGACCTACTACCGCCGGTAGCCGGTCAGAGCAATCGTGCCAGTTCCATCGCAATCATCTGCACTACGTTTTCATTGCAAGCGTGGAAACCAATCAAATACTTCCCCTAATTGGAATGTACTGTTTACACTTGTGTGTTGCTTGTGTTTCGGCGTTTCTTTTTTTTTTTCTCCCCCGCCACTCGCTAACTTTGCGCACTTTATCTCCGGTGGCGAACACGGTGGCAAACTAATGAGCTGGAGAAAGAATTCCCCGTTCGGCCACTCGACGCCCGCGACACCTGGCCACCTGGGTTCGGTACGGAACCGATCCGATTTCACCGATTGTTTACCAAACAATCTGAAGCGCGCTGCCAGCACACCAGCAAGCCACATGCACTCATTAATTGGCCGCAAATTGTTAACCCCAAAATGGAACGGCGCCGATGTGCTGATCATCGCCGCAGCCAGCGTGGCGGCAGAATATCGTAGCAACCCGTGCTTAGCGTTTCTATGCTGAGCAAACTCGCCGACAAGGGTCACTTGGATCGTTTCCTTTTTTTGTTAGCTTAACTTCTTAAAAACAAAAAATATTCGTCTCACTTACCACAATCAATCGAAGTGCGCCTAGCTCGTGTGCTACGTCCGTCATCTTGTGGATTCGATCGAGTAGTGCACTTTCCTGCTCGGGTTCCTGTAGTGCCGGAGCTGCTGTCTCTGGCTCAGCCGGTTGCTCCTCGTTTGCTGTCCGTAATGGCGTAAGCTCCTCACGCACTTCACGCACGTCGATGGCCACACTACTGACAACTTCGTTTGGCTCTCCGTCGCCGGAGATTGCAGCCTCACTGACCGGGAGGCCACTAGTGGAGCAACCCTCACTACAACTACTACTACTACGAAGTGATTCGCTGGCGGATGCCAAGTCGACCACCTTGATGTCTACCGCGATGGAAACTGCGAGCGGTCTCGCTGACTAATCGAACACGCGTCACTACGACCGTGCCTTGCGACCTCCACCAGGGGACGGAACACGATAAAAGCAGGTTGGGGATTATGCTGATAACTTGCAATCGCTTTGTTTATGCAAGTGTTTATGTCCTTTCGCTTCCACTGCACCGCACCGGCGGCCGAGTAGTAATCGATGAAGTTATTAACCGTGCGGCTTATCACCAGCCACTTACAGCCGTGCTTGCGTGTGCGTCTCCAACGTCCGACCGACGACCGACCGAATTGACACGTGCACGAGCGCGCGCGTTTGTTCGAACAATTTGCTCACTTCCTACTCGCGACGTCTAGGAAGCAAATGAACTGGGGTTGTGTCTCTTCCGCCCGACTTGCTTCGGTGTTGGCGACCAGCGGTCAACCGGAACGGTGGTGGTGGTGGTGGTGGGTGGGTGGCTTACTGAATGGCAAACGATAATGGCTGACCACGACTGACCGCACTTGGAACACACTTTTCACCTGGGCTCTCGCTGCGAAGCTCGCGGACTGACTCCCGGTGTGCTGGCTGCTTCCAGCTGGAACTCTCGTACCGGTGGGCTCACTTCGACACCTCGAAAGCCTTCCAACTCGCGAGAGCTTTCCAACTTCAACTGCACAGTATGTATCTCAACAAGAGGGCTGCTGCTGCTACTGCTGCTGCTGCTGTCGCTCCAATCACGTGTGGTGATGATCGCTAGACAACTAACTCGTACTCAGCGCGTTGGAACCCACGGATGCTTCTTTAACTTCTGGCGGACAATGTTGGCCAGCTGCTAGCTTGTTGCCCCGTCGTTGATGGAGAGTGGCCACAGTGCGCGCGCGCAAGCGAGCGACAAACACAAGCGAGTGAGAGGGTAAGCGAGCGAGCAAGTGAGCGAGTGAGCGCAACATTCCTAAACCTCTGACCATTTCTTTCCGCAACAACGCACGCGCAACCGTCTCTATCGGTCGCAGCCTCACGCGCTAACGCTCTCTCACACCTGTGGGAGAGGGCGGGAGGGAGGTTGGAGAGGGGGAGGAATTTCTTTTTTCACACACCACTCCGCAAGCACCGTGTTTTCATTCAACTAAGCATTTGTTTTTATTTCACGTTCCGCACGATCCACACGATCACCACCATTTCCCACCGTTTTCTTTCACTCTTGCACCCTTTCTTGCTCGCTCTCTCTCTCGCTTTCTCTGTCTCACACGAACACACACACACACGCACGCGCGCGCGCTTTGCAAACCTCTCATCAGCACATTGATGGGTTGCGGCTCATTGAAAAGCTTGCTCAAGATTTTCTTTTCCTTTTTTTGTTCGTTTCTGTTTTTTTTTCGAAACCACGTCCCCCTCCATCACTCGGCGCGCCTTCTCTAGCTTCTCTTGCTCTTGTGGACTTTCCATCGCTCGTATGAACAACATCAACAACAACAACGGCAAGCTTTGGTGCATGTTTGGCGCGTTTTTGCTCCATCGGGTTGGCCCACTGTTTTGGAATCGCTCGCGAAAGACGCACCCCATTGTGCGGTGGTCAGTCGTTCGTTGAAAAATGTTTCCATTAAATGTGGCACCCATTGTCGGTGGTCGAAAATTGAATGGTTTCAATGTCACCAACGTGCTCCACATGAAGTTTCGCATCACAGTTAGGCGGAACGAGTGGAATCGCCCAGTGGGGAATCGTTTTGATGTAAATCGGTTCTAAATCGGTGTTTTATCAATGGCCTATAAATAACATTTCAGAATATCGTTCGCACCATTTGGTCTACATTTGATATGCTTTTATTATGCAATTAATGTACCGCACATGCCAACCATTACCATTCGGATGGTTTTCCCTCCCGAGCCTGCTTTGTGCTCGTTAAGCGTTTCGTCTTTCACTTCAGTCACCCTTTCTTCACTCGTTGAACGTGATTTATTTTTTGCTCCCAATCCGGTTTGTCACAAGGGAAGCGAAAAACTCTTCTAGTTTTTTGCTTCATTTTTTGTTTTACTCTACGTACCCCCATACCATCGCATCGCCCATAATCCACCGCTCTCGGTTCGTTTGTAAACAATTTTAAACGAGCATGCGGCCGAAATGCGCAAACCGTCGGAAGGTTTGTCTGCCAAACCGTTCACGCACATCATCGCTTGCGTCGGCAGCGGATTGCGATGTTGAGCAAACAGTGGCAGGGGAAAAAGGGGGAAGGAAAAAGTAACGACACAAACATACAAAACTCGCCTCAAATGGCGTCAACGAAAACGTGCATCCCGTGAATGATTGAATTTTCCTCCTCGCGGGTGTGGTGTCTAATGCACGCCGCAATCTCACCACCCCCAGAACCAGAAGAAGTTCTCGTGGAATGTTGGCAGTTACATAAAGCGAACGAACGCAAAACACGGTGGCGACGTCCTGCCCCGACAGCGACGATCGATGAGCCGATGAGGAATGTGAGCGAACGCAGAGTATCATCCCCTTGCGGTGGAAAAACTAACGAATAGTTTTCCTCGGCTTAATGTGTGACATTGAACGTTGAACTTCGCGTCCGCAACCGAAGCGAGCGGATGCCGCCGATTGGCAAAGGAAGGTCAAATTGTTCTGTCCCTTTTGCTTCCGATCAGCGCGAGCTGCTCTTCCTCGCCGACGTGGGGCCGTGTAAAAATCTGCCGTAAATTTCTTTTACGATCATTTAGTTTCACGTTGGTTTCATCATTTTAGTACCTTTAGTGTCGTACGTTTGATTGAGGATGCTGAGAGGTAAACCGTGTCGTTTGGAAACACAATGCTGGGATGGCACTGATTCACTCCATTATGATCGGTATGGGTAGTTTAGAGTGCTATTTTATAGTTTATTTCTGTGACACGGGGCACGATGCACGATCGTGATGACATTTAGCCCGCCATGAGCATGATCCCTTGACAGTTTGATGGCTGTCGAACTACGAAGGGCCAGCCTTCGTGTTCATAATCATAGCAACCAAAGATGCTGCTGGTGATTGAACCGGGGAAAGCCACAGCTCAAGTGCAGGGTTTCGAAGCTCGCGTGTGTAGTTGCGAAAACCGACGAAGTCTAGTTTCTTTTCCTCTTTCGTTTAATTATAGCGTCGTAACGAGTCGCCTCGCCGGTCACAGTCGCGCACAATGTATCGAAACGGTTCGTTTAGTTGGGCCACTCATTCTGGCCGTCATTGGGCTAGACAATTTGTAATCACACCAAATGGGATGAAACTCGCTTTTGATGTTTCACTTTGCATGCACGTGAACGTGGTCTACTTGGATGTGTCGTATGCTGTTGTTTTTTTTCGCTACATTATGCAATAAACAGCAATAATAAAAACAGGCGAGCTGACTGTACCGGTGATTCTATTCACGAAACCCTTTGGGTAAGAACGCTTGCCATTCTTCTACGCTGATCCAAATTTCCATAACCACAAAGTAGCTAGGTAATCGAAGCTAAAATGAAATGCGGTATGAAAATTTAAAAATACCTCTCAGCGCGTGCCTGAACCGTATGCCGCGCGCGAGAGAGTCCATATTTTACATCCCAATTGCACTCATTCAAATGGTTCGAAACGCGATGCCAAAGGAATGCGATCACGTTCGAAGGGTGCTGGCACACCACCCCACGGGGATGCGATTAACATATTTCTGCGCTTTACGTTCGTTGACCGCGACCGGGTTCGGATGGATAACCAAATGAAGAACGTGAAACTTTGCTCCAGAAAACAGCCATTTGTTTTCTTCGCCGTAAGGCATATTGATAGTTTGGTTGTTGGTCGAATGAAACGACGTAAGTGGAGCATTTTGTTAAAATTTCATGGAGGCGCCTGGTATTTCTTAAAACCACGTCGCAATCGAAGTAAAATAAATTCAACTGCACGCTTCCATTGCCAACCATGCCGCCTTGACCAAAGCATAAAACCAAGTTAATTTTATCTGGGTGCTTTTTGTCATAAACAAATTCCTTTCGCGTGCAAGCCGGCCCTCTTCCCTTGTTCGCATGTTTTCATTTCCAAAAAATATCCGCTCCGGATGCTCATTAAAAATCGTGTAAATAAATCAGACACTGCGCGATAATGGTCCATCAGTCCGTCCGCTTGACGCGTCCCATGCCCGGACTTTTCAGGGTCGCTTTGTCGTGTACCAGACTCGCGCCTGTCCGAGAAGCCTGTCCTTGAACAGTCCCGCCGACTGTGTTCGCGAATGAGTTGGCGAATGGCTAAAACACAACCCATCATCATCGTCCGTCATAGTTCAGCAACATCTAACATCTGCTTTCGCACGATTACAAGCAAGGAAGCGAGGAAATGTGAAGCCGCAAGATGCTCTCACGATCGGAGGCGAAAAAAGTCGAAGCGGATGTAAAGATCAAGCAAGTGAGGCAAAAAATTAGAACCAACCAACCAACCAACCACATCCTAGATTTTACTGCAGCAAAATTTCCCAAGCCCCCCTTCAATGGCTCGCACCAGGCGTGGTTTCCCGCATTTGTGTTCGTTGGTTGCATTACGGTCGAGTTCACTGCCAAGGTTTTAACTTTTCCGCCCAGTGTCATCCGTGCTCTTGTGAGGGAAGAGAGAGCAAGAGACTGTCGGAAAAATTATTTACGTTCATTCTTTAAACCGGTTAGTGTATTGTCGTGCCTAGCCGAGTGTTTTCCGGTGGCCCGGATGTATGATGTGATTTTGGCTCGCAACGCCTGCGCGAAATCGTCAAAAATATTCCAATTTTATGGTGAGTTAAATAAATCATCCAGCCGGCGGCCTGCTACTGGTGAAGTGTTCCGTTTTTTTTTTTTGGCAAAGATATTGGTAAAAGCAGGGCGTATTCAGGGTTTTCCTGGGCCATGTCGAGGAATGTTTACTAACTTCGTGCGCCACACACACACCCCTCTCCCCCGCCTATACTTACCCTTTACGATGATTTGCGTTAAGAGTTGCATGCCACACTCATGCGAGGATGTACCATCCGTGCCAGGGTTAGCCATGAACTCGGCTCGTGATTTTTCACCACACCGCAAACGTAAACAATTTCGTCGCTACAGTCGGTATAGAAAGCGTTGAAACGATCGCCCATGCGGTTGGTACCATCACTTGCAGCATTGCTTGACAAGTTTCGATTGATTTCTAATGGTTTCGGTAGATGAATGAAGGTGAGAGAGTATTCAGCATGAAGCACTGAAAATGATCATTTTACAGACGTTGTTGAGTGAATCTAGCATTCGTTAAAAAAAAACTTCAACTTGAAAAATCACACAAACAAAATTTGCAGCCTGTTGATGGTGATTGTTAGGACATTAATTTTATACGAATTAATGATTAAATTATTTCAAAATCCTTTTCGATCCTTCAACTACCAGGTGTAGATAGGATGCAGTCGTAGCTGCACCTCGTCCATCGCAGCACACTATGAACTTTTCAATCGTAAGCTATAGCACCATGAATGAATATCTGTGATGGCCTCCGTTTGATCCAAGTGCCATTCAGGCCCGGGTTTTTACCATTTGAACGCGGCAGGGAAACGGATGGGCCGCCACAGAGAAGGGTCAGAGGATCAGAGAGCAAACTTTTGCGTTTTGTGATTCACAATCCGGCGAAGAACCAACTGCTCGAGGGTTGATTTGTTTATAAATGGTGAACACAACGGTCGGTACTTGGCATATCTGCCGAGCTAGTAAAGAGATTGTGTGTGACTGAAACGAATAGGTGCCAAACCAAACACACAAACACACACGCGCGCGCGCAGATGGGAATGCAATTTGCGTTGGTTGTACTTTTTTGGGGGTGGTTGCCGGAAATGTTGTTTCATATTAGCGTGTTTGCTGTTTGGCCGCGAATAAGCAGCGCATTTTTTGCGGGTGAATATAGAAAGTGCGGTTAACACATCGAGTGCAGCCAGAAACGGTGGGATAATATTTTATTTTTAATTTATTGTTTGAATTATTTGCTACCGAACGCACTCACTGACCCATCCGCAATAAATCATGAACATTTAATTCAACTGGACGGCATATTCATCACCGGCAAGGTCGGATGCAAGGAGTAAACGTTAAAAATCATCCACTAACGAGCGTGCGTTTATTTTTGTACCATTAGCCTTGAAACGAGCTAGTTTGAACTTATCCGTCTTGAGATAAGAAGATTGTTTGAACGTCGTGATATGCTCGCCGAATCTTTTCATAGTTGTGGTTTTGAACCACTGTGGTTGTGACTGAGGCTCGAAGGATGGTTGGAAATTGTCCAAACAATTGTAACTGAAAACGAATTCGACTCCTGCCGCACATCACTAGCGCAATAGAAAACGAAACAGCTACAATGTTGTCGTTCCACCCCTGCACGATCGACGAGCCGTGTGCCAAAACGATCAAGCCGAAGGCAGACAGGCCAGGATTGTGCCAAGGTGAAGCCGCCAGAAAGTGGAATTCACTCACCTCCCAAGCACCCATGCACCCACCGGGCTGTCCATCCGGGCCGGGAAAGACTAAGCCGGATGTGGCCTGGCCGGTGGGTTGCACGTGGCCGTCGGGCGATTTATTATTGTGTCAGCTCCGGGTTGCGCCGATGGAGCTGGTGATGAGAAGTGGGTCGGCTAGAAGTGTGTCAGACCGCCCTTAAGATGAATCATCTGGCGGCAGTGTTTACCTTCTACCGCAGCCTCGAAAAGTGGAATCCTTTCTTCGGCTGCGGGAAGGGGTGTCTCCCATGCTGTGATGACTTAATGGTAATGGCATCTGTATTACTTTTTTTCCAAAACTGCCTTAAGTGGGGCCAACGGCAAAGGTCAGCTGAACTGTCAGTTTGCATGCTGAAACATTGTAGTTCGTCATTATTAACCCTTCCGGGGCAGTGAGAGATTCGGGTGCGCACCATCGGAGCTCTCTCTCTCTCTCTTTCTCTCTGTTTGTGGAGTCAGCGAGCTGACGTCCGAATCCATCGATACGTCCATTACGACGCCATGTCAACGTCGGGGGTGTTCGGTCTATTTTAGGACCTCCCTTTCCTGAGTCACCTTCTCCTCCTCACTCGCACCCGATACGCAATCGAATCCGGAATGCGAACAAATCCGGCACCCCGGCCCGCGTTGTTTATTATTGTAAGGTAATTACTTTTCCACGTCCTTTTCGCGCCGCGTTTCCGTTCGTTCCGGCTGCAGCCGATCGGTTCGGTTGGGTGGGCGGAAGGAAGCGTCACCGTCATCGGTACAGGAGCAAAAGAAATAAAAAAAAAGTGGCCCACGTTTTGCGTCATTCCGCGTCAATCAGCTGCGCGGGCCCTTCGGTGGTGGTGCTACAAACCAGACCATCGTCGATTTTTACCCGATCTCCCGGAACAGCACAGGGGATTCATCATTCGGCAAACGACGCAGGCGACGCGGGCACCGAATGCAGAATTTATTTTTCCAATCACGTCCACATTCGCGTCATTCGACGTGCCGGTCGGTTGGTTCGTCCGCTCGTTCGGATCACTTGACCTTAAAAGGATGCGTTACAAAACGGGAAGGGACACCACAGCAGCGGACTTTTTCTGCACCGAGATTGTAGATAGTTTGTTTGAGTGTTAAGATTTTTCGCATACCGAATGTAATCCCCGGCTCGAGCGGTGTTGACGTGCTTGAGGACGAAAACCAAAAGCTTAAGCTCAAACATTCCAAGTGAACGGTTGCGTTGCTCTGTTTGCTGCGATGTTGACATCATGTCAAGTGAAGTTGTTTTCTTTTTTTTTTGTGCTACTCATTCGAACACATTCTTTCGTTGATGTAGTGTTCTCCTCTACCGCGAGAATGGTTATTCAAAATCCTGCGCACGGTTTAACCCACGGTTCTATAAAACCCATCATAAAAACTCACGTTGACACGATTCGTTTGCTTTTGGTAGTATACTTTTCATGTATCCAATGGACCCTGGAAATCCTGACCTCAGCATCGGTTTTTATTAACCTCGCTTTCAGCACGTAAACCATGGCACACTGCGGTGGGGAGAAAACATGACCCTCCTCGGCAGGCGAAGTCTGCTTCGGAGCTGCTGGGTGGAAAGAACAACAAACGAACAAACGAATAAAAAAAACGGATTCTCCCGAACCACCCGACAATATCCAGCCATGGCCGGTTGGTGAACGTGTGTGAAAATGAAACATAAAAAACCTATCGCTCTATTTTGGGGAGCCATGTGGACATATTAATCCCCGCCGTTGGAATGTGCCGCCGGGCGATGGAATGGGCGATGCGTGCAGATCAGTTTTCCACCCGTGCCATTAATCCACCCATGGCCACTTCAGCTGGCGCCAGTCGCCAGTGTGCGGCATTTTAAGATTTGCGCGATGATTATAGATGTGTATGGTGCGGCGTAGTCGGCGGACATGCTAGAAGCAGCTCTACAACCCTCGGGGGTGGAGGTCAGCGAAATGCGAGTCCGTTTCAAGTGGCCACAGTGGCCGAGCGGTTCGTTTACGGTTGTTTGTTTACTTTTGCCGTTTTACCAAATATCAATTTTTGCTGCGAGCGCGTGTTACCGGGACATCTGCGGCCAGAAGCAGCAGCCGAACCGTTCACGCAGATTTGTCAACTCAAACCCAAACCCCACGCTCATAATTAACCACTTCCGGTGAGAGTGGAAGCAACGGTTTCGGGAGGGACAGATTAACGCCAACGTGGCGCCAAATGTGACAAGGAGGAGAGAAAAAAAAACACATCGCGATAATAAAGAGATGGGGAAAATTGTACGCTAGATGGCTCCACCACCGTACAAGCTGCTTCCAGACATTTCTGAACGAAGTAGGCGACGCAGGTCGCGTCATTTTTTTTATATAGTTTCAATGATACCATCATGAAAAAATATTGATTTGACAAAAACCACTCGCTACGCATTCCTTCCAAACCATTCGTGATGTTTTTTTGCCATCGTTTCCGATTATCCTTTCCTTCCACATTCTGAATTTGATTTATAATGCGAACACGGTTTCAATCTGGGTCAACGATTTTGCTCTTAGCGAAAAAACCCAAAAATCGAACAACCAACAAACTGGCTCATAAAGCATTGGTGATTTGTACCCAACTATGTCAAAGGACGTCACGTAGTTATCCCATACGCAGTTGAAATCTTACTTTTTCAAAGCTGATTCATTTTCATTCCGCAAAAATTGGACTCTAGTGCCCGTTTGAGTCTCACCAACGCACACTTGTTATGCTGGTAATGATGCGAAGCTACCCGAAAAAGCCGTAGAGCATGGTCCTACCTCATCAGCAGATATCTGATCCGTAACTAATTTCCTCGTTAGCTTCATTTTGCAACCAAAAATTTAAAAAATATATCATAGCTCCCTCACTGTACGTCTCGTGGTGCACAAAAAAAATGTCCACCCTCGCTGCCCATCCCGGACAAAAGTGCGGATTGATCCTGAGTGAGGGAGGATAAATTTATTTGGCCTGCGGCCGGAAACAGTTGTTCGACTTAATCACGGCGTTCGCAATGCCTTCATCGCACGTACAGCTCGTCTCTATGTGTGTTTGTGTGTGTGTGTGTGAGTTGTTTTTGTTTTGTTTTCGGCGTGCGTTTTTCTGTGTCTGTTACCGTAAATTGCATTCCTGAGCCATTTTTTTTGGTTTTATTTGCTGGTTCGCTTGAATTTTTGTGATTAATCGAGTCCATTTTTTGTGAAAGTGGCTCTCTGGTTGTGTTGTTGCTCGTGCATGTCGGACGTTTTGTTGCATTCTTCGCGAACTGATCCGTGAAGTGGTCGAAGGTGATAAATCCTGCGCGGATTTTTGCCTATGGCGGCACGTCCAATGGAAGCTGTGGACATGATCCCGGTTACAGCCGATGGCGTAACAGGTGCTGCTGGTCCGATGGAGCAAATCTATTTTGCTTGTTAATATTTTCCTCCACTTTGCTTGCTCGCTTGGAGCACTCACTCGGCTTAGCGGGCAGGGGTCAAGTTTCAGGCTTATTTTTGTCCGGTTTACTCATTGCGGTTGTCAAGTGTTTTGTATTGTTGTGTTTTTCAGCCTCAGCTTTTACGCTTTACATTCTCCGTTGACACGCTTTGACACGCGGATTCTTATGCGCGCGCTATATTTTTGGATTTACGCTTTGCGCAATTTCTGCAAATGTAGAATCAGCATCAAGTCACAGAGGAAACGGCAGCTCGGATTTAACATGCGACTTCGAAAAATAGCATTCTTCAATTTTATTGCACTTGCACGACCTCCTCCATAAACCATGAACTCAGCCGAAACTTCCACCACTGTGGCTGCATGCAGTTGCTCATTCTGCAGGAGCAATAACATCTTAAAATAGTTCATCGGTGATGGCGATACTTTTAATGTTCCGCCTTGAATTGGATCATAAAATTTCCATCCCAAACCAAACGCTTGGCACTGTACGGGTTAGTGAAACTGGTACATTTTCGTTGGCACTCTTGCAGCTGATGAATGATGCAGTACATAAGCGTGCTGGACGTTGTAGCAAGCTGTATAAAACTGTCTCAGATAAAAGCAAATGCGACCAATTTTGCGATCAACCGAATGCCAGCATGCAAAGGACGTGAAATTGTATAGAGAACCAATAAATATCATCTAATTCTGGCTACCATCAATCCGATTATGAGCAAACGTGATCGCCGATCAAGTTGGTTTACCGCACATCCTATTCCTACCGAACAACAGCGCCCGTGAGCGGAATCTGTGACGTCGTAGGCTTAAAACAACTCAAAAATGTAGTAAACAAGATTTTCGGCTGCGAAAGGCAACGCACGCTGGGATTAATCATCAGCAGTATTTTTGGTACATTTCATCTTATTTTCGAAGGGAGTTTCCCGACCAGTAGCGTCACGGCTGAAAACTGTGGGAGTATGTTGTTTAGAACAGGAAGAACGCGAGCACTCCTTTATTGGAAATGAGTTGGTAGTGCGGAAACTTGCCGCTTGAAAGATTGTAAACAACTACGTTTATTTATTTTTTTTTTCGACCAATCACATTTGCCTTGAAAGAAATTGAAATTCTCGTTGTCGTTGTTGCTCTCGTGGCTCGAAGGCGAATAAAATGAAACTTTAATTTACGTTTCTAAAGCGTGTTGAGTATATTTGGATCAAAATTCAACGATTCAATGACATTCCAGAGGTGCCAAACTTTTAAAGAAAGAAAAACCAAAATGGTGTCACCAGGATCAGTTTATTACAAAACACAATTTTAAAAAAAGAAATCAACACTTGGTATATACCGTTGGTAAAGATTCTTTTTTTATTTTATCCATTATTGTATGTTCACCTTCGTGTACACTTCACGCCCCACGAATGTAACCACACAGTGCGAGACTGGCGTGCTAAACCCTACTGCAAACTTGCATACCTTTGTTAAATGGCCATCATTATGCGCGACATGCGATCGTCAGCTAGCGTCTGGAAGATCCAGCACAATTTATCAAATTATTTTACATTTGTTTTTTCGAATAAACCACGTTAGTTGTACGAAACCACCGACGAATCGAGCTAAAATCTGGATCTTGGTTATGGGTTATCTGCAAGACGATAACAGTGTTGTACACATGAAGCAGAAAAAGATTACGAATCATTCGAATCTTCGTCTATGACTTCTTCCTCAACGTAATCGGCCATAGCCGCAGCCATCATACTATCCAGCACCGATTGAGTCGATTGCACCGGCTCTACAACTCGCTCAAAATGATCATCCGAACGCAGGGGCTGGTCCTCCCCCTCCTCCTCCTCCTCCTCCTCCTCCTCCACCTCCTGCTCCTCTTCCACCTGATGTTCTACGTAGTGTTCTTCCGAAAACGTTTGCTCGTAGTATTCGGTCGAAGGCACCTCTTCCTGCTGCTCTGCCTCCTGCTCGTAAGACTCGTCCGATGCGATCTGCGGCTCGTAGGTTTCGTTTTCGTTCGAGGGCATGGACGATTGTTCTACGAAACGTTCATCTTCTTCCACTTCTTCCGGTGCAACGACATATCTTCCGCCGTCTTCGTTATCCGAAGCTGGTGGTTCTTCTTCGTCTTCTTGTTCTCCTTGGGGATGGCTCTGTGGATCTTGTTCAGCATAAGCATAAGCTTCCTCTTCCTGTGTAGCCTGCTCCGCTTCAATGGACTGATTATCGCCCTCGTTACCACTACCGTGTGTAATTTCCGGTTCTTCGACAATGTTCTCTTCCGCTGGTGAAGATTTGTCTCCCGTTTCTGCTGGCGCAATCGTTGATGCTTCTTCCTGTGCTGCGTTTGCCTGTACATCATCACCTTCCGTTGCCGTTTGTTCCATCGCTGGCGATTCTTCAGCTGCAAGAGCACCTTCGTACGCATCACTCGCAACAGCGTATTGCTGCTGCTGCTGCTGTTGTTCTGCTCCAGCCAACACATGACCATGGGCGTCCGTTACGCTTTGACCATGTGACATAGCCATCATTTCGGCAGGATATCCAGCAGCAGCAGCAGCAGCAGCAGCACCACTGGCAACCATCGCCATCGCGTAGGCGGCTGCATTTGGGTCGAGTGCTCCGGCGGCCACTAGCTGGTGGTGGTGTATCATGGCAGCCGCCCCCGAGGCGTACATCATATTGTCCAACGGTTGGTTTTGCGCTTCATCTTCCACATAATGCATATCGGTCGGAACGACACCGTGACCGTGTGCCATACCGGCCATCATACCGGCGGTCATGTACGACGGATGCATTCCGTAGTCCATCGCGTACTGTTGGTTGTACATATCGATCGTTTCCGGCACGATCATGTGCGGCTGATCGTGGTCCAACATCATCGCAACGCCCATGCCCGGTACGAGCGTTCCCTCGTGCGGAGATGGTACGATTTCCGGTGGTTTTGCAGCAGCCGCGGCCGCCGCCGCTTCCGCTGCTGCAGCGGCAGCCGCTTCCTTCGCAATGACGTCCGCACGTTTCGGTTTATCGCCACCGTCGTAGATCATGTCCAGAGCTGCCTGCAAATCTTTCGGTAATTTCCCTGGCAACTGCTCATCCGCCATGGTGTCGTACGTATCCTGAGGCTCCTGAGACACTTCGGTGTCTGCGGCTGCGTTTGGATCGGTGCCCTCTGATTCCGTCTGATTTTCTTCGGCATTTACCACGTCCATGTCTTCCGGCGTGGTTGTGTCCCCCACCGGGATTGTCGCATACTGATAGGGATCTTGCGAAGTTTGCGCTATCATTGCGGGGTTATATGCAGAGTTTTCTTCGCCAACGGGTGGAACTTCCTCCGTGTGTGCGTGCTCAGTAGTATCCGAGGTAGTATAGCTGGCAATCTGATGCTGCTGCTCGGGCCCAACAACTTCACCCTGCCCGTCTGCACCAGGAACGGTTGCGGCAGCAGCAGCCGCGGCCGCAGCTTCCTCTTTCTTTGCATTATCGGCCTGTTGCTTCTTGAACACGGGCATACGGCCAATGAATGGAAGTTTTTTCGCGCCAGTAGCACCTTTCTCGCTGGACGATCCGGCTGCCGTCGGTTTGGTACTCGTAGATGATTTATTCTTTTTGTTGGACGAATTACTGACCCCGCCTGTGGCATCCGAACCGCGGCTCAACGGTTTCGCTTGCGCTTTGGATGGTTTCTTGTCCGTCTTACTCTGCTTCGGTTCGGGCGGGAAGTTTACGAACGGTTTCTCGATCACCCGGTGGCTACCACGGCTCGATCGAGATCGGCTACGCGAACGCGAGCGTGAACGGGAGTACGATCGCCGACGTCCATATCCACGGCCACTGCCACTTCGGCTTCGTCGTCCGCGCGAACGACTGCGACGCCGATCGCGACGATCTCGATAATCGCGATAATCCGTCCGCCTGCCTCGGTCACGGTCACGATCACGCCCACCACCATAACGATCGATCGGACTTTCCCGACGATTCCAGCGATCCCGACGATCCACACTACGTCTGTCGCGTTCCCGATCACGAGAACGGTCACGAGAGCGGTCACGAGACCGGTCACGAGAACGATCGTGTGAACGATCACGAGATCGCTCCCGTTCACGCTCCCGCTCCCGCTCCCGCTCCCGTTCTCGTTCCCGTTCCCGTTCGTCGTTACGCTTTTTCTCTTCCGCCAAATTATCCTGATGGGAAGATGAGTTCGATGGCGCTGCCGCTGATGAAGCAACGGACGGTGGAACCGATGGTACTGTCGTCGGTGCTGAACTCATTTTGCGTTCCTGTGCCGGATGGACAACTGTCCATTTTCCTGTGCGTGAGGAAAGTGCGATAGTACGATTAACATCCTGTTGCTCCTGTTGTTTTGTGAAATTTACTTTCAAATACATACCCAAGTTTGGATCCACTCCTCCCACAGGTGGATCATTTAATGCATTGGGTTTTGAGGCGGCAGCGGCAACTGCGGCGACGGCGGCCGCCGCCATCACTTCCCGTGCGTTTACTTCTTTCGCATTCAAAATGTTACGTACTGCAGCGTGAATCGGATTTTCATCCTTCGTGCTATCCTTGCTGTCTTTATCCGAGCCCGAATCTGACTCCGAATCCGATGACTCTGAGCTGCTGCTCGAAGAGGAGCTCGACGATGCAGCCGCTGCTGCCGCCGCTCGCTTGCGTTTCTTCGAGCGTTTCTTCTTCTTCTTCTCCCGTCGCTCCTCTTTGCGAGATTTCTTTTTCTTCGATTTCTTCGCCGTACTCGAGGACGACGGTTGCGGATCGTCTTTTACATTGAGTGGAGGAGGTGGCGGTGGCACTACTGGGGGCAAGCTGTCTCCGCCACTCTTCGGTTCGTGGTTGGCGTTTTTCGGTAGCACTTTGAACGGGGAGGTGTCCGCAAACAAATCCAGCGATGTGGACGACTTTGCACCGGACGTGGCAAATCGAAGCTCCTCCGCTGTTGGCGGTGGCGGTGGGGCGGGAATGTCACCATCGCTGGCCAGCACATCCTGACGAACGCATTCTTCGTACGCCTTTTGACGATCCGACATCCACTCCATCTCGAAGTTCCTGTGCCCATCGATATATTTCTGGTCCACACAACGACAGAGTAGAAAGGTTCATAAGAAACAATGACACGAATCGTGACTAAATATTTACTACTTTTCAATAATCGTTTGTGAGTTGTGAATGAATTGATTCCCACTCGCAAACAATCGAATCCACTCGGAATGGGGCCCAGTAGCCATAAAGTATCTGAAAGAAATGAACACTATCACATCACGTCAACTTACACCGTAAGCGTCGGCATGGCTTTGTGATTTCAAATGCCACGAAGCGCAGTGTAGATCGCCCATCCAGTAGTTGCACAGCTTGCAGTACCACGCCGTAGCTGGAACGAAAAACTGCAAACCCCTGATGGGAGTCCGTTTGGACGGTGCGTCCGGATTAGCCATCGTATCGTCGGCATCCAGCTGCGCACGCCAGGGTGCTGCCTTCTGCTTTTGTTCCTCACTGGACCCCTCTTCGATCACCGTTCGCGCTTTGTGCTGCTCCGAGTGCAAATGTGCCAGATAGTCGCGAGCCGTTTTGGGAAATACGTTGCAACTGGCGCACCAATGCACCTCCGGATCGTAATGTACATAGTTGAAGGGTGACTTTTTCTGCTTTCCCTCGGAATGGTCAGCTTGCCTGTGGGAAGTAAAGCGATTTCAAAATGCATCAAATTCACATTCCACGGTGATACTCTACGGTCAATTATCTCACCTTTTGTCGCATGGTTTACGCTTTCCGCGTGCATTCATGCTCTCCAGAATCTCGTTCTTAAGCCGTTCCGGTGACGGTGATTCCGATCGTTCGCGATCTGCGGCACCACCGTCGGGGCGGGCGGTTGGTGAAGGGTTTCTCAGCATCCGGTTGCCAGTCTCTCCATCGCCTTCTGGCGCGCCAACTGTCGGCGACACGGCACCGGTTGCCGTTGATGCATCCGGAATGGTTGCGAGCGGTGTCGGCGGCATCGGTGGTGGCGACGGTGTTCGATCCTTCGCTATGATACCTTCCAGCATATCGATCACATTTTCGATCGTCTTTATCTTGTCCTGTATTTGAGACTGTGCGCCACGAACGTGCGAAGAAGACGAAGACGGAAACGGAAAGCGAAACAGAAAAGAGAAAAGAGCAAACGAGTAGCACCGATTAATAAGGCACGGGGGTTCACAGTGGCCAGCAGTTGGAAGTGTTGGAAGTTGCGTTTAAAACCTTTCTTTAATCCGAATCTCTTAACGCAAATTGCAGAAAGCACGGTGTGTTGAATGAGGTTCGGTTTTTCTTTTCATGGCTGATTGGACGCCACAACGGGACCGCCGCATTTGCCGCCAAGAAGACCCGATCAAGGAAAGGGGTGGTTTGATTCCGGCTGAGAGGGAGAAGGTTGTTTGTGCTTGAACCGCTAGAATCAGTCACTCGGGAGAGTCTTACAAAAACGATGCGCTGGGTCAGCCCGGTCAGGCCGGTCAGGCAGCACCTGATGCCATCGGATGGATGTGAATGATGCATGATAGTATGGGCTCCATCGGATCCGGATGTGTTGAACACCATCGAGCAGCATGCTTACATTCTACGTTTACATGTTTTTCGAGATGGAGCAAGCGTATGCTGAAGCGCAAGAAACAATACGATCACTTTTTCGTTCGCGTTTCATTGTGATCGTGTTTTTTTTTTCTTCTTTCCCCGCGCTTCAAGATACATCTCGCTCTTACAGCGACACATAGTACAATCGTTAACAATCTTGCTAGCCTACAGCAACGGCATCATCGTTAGCAGATGCATTTTGCGCCGGGCTCGACCTTTAGCTTCAAAAGGGAGCGGATACGGATGTGTTTTGGATTCCTGTTTCCTGTGTGCAGAGTATTTCGTTCGTTCCTGTTGCAATTTGCAATCACATTCATCTCTCAATCATCTATCAAAAGGCTGTGGGAGAAGTGGAGAAATAGAGAAAACTATCGTCCAGGAGTGCGGCGCGTAGCCGTTTCAGAGATAATTCTAAGGGTTTAACTATGAGATTAGGTTTGTTTGTGTGTTGCTACGCGCTTGTTTTAGAGAGGATGCCTATTGGAACATCATGCTGCTTATCATTTATCTTTTTTTTGCTTTTAGTTTGCACACTTGTTACGTTCAATAGGTGTGTGTATGCGCGCTCAAAATAGTTCGTATTAAATAAAAAATTCGTATAAGATCACTACCTACCTGTAGTTTGTCATTTTCTTTAATAAAGTTGTTCGTTGTTGGTGACGGTGGTTCACGTCCGGAGCAGAGATCCGATCGTTGCTCTTTGAGCGTTTTCAGTTCACGCTTCAGTGCCCCGGCGCGCTGTTTGTAATCGTCGCGTTGCTTTTTCAACGCAGCACGCTGGTTCAACAACTCGAACGTTATAGCAGCTGCACGACAACGAAAAAGAAGAAGAAAACGGTGTTGTAGCAACCACGCCATGGAAGACCCAATGAATGAACACAGCATGTGCGCGATTTCGGTAGTTCGCGGCTCACCTTCACGCTTCCGTTTCTCTTCCTCCGTTTCCTGGACAACCGGCTGCACGGGTACGTGTTCCCATCCGGACCCCATCATCATACCCTGCGAGGGATCCATCATCGTGCCGGTGCCGTAACCTCCAACCATACCGTAGTCGTACGCACCGTAACCACCCATGTACGCCCCATTGTTGGCATATGCTCCGTAACAGGAAGGATCGTACATACCGCCCTGCATCATGTACCCACCACCGCTCGGATCACCGGCCATCATTCCCATTTGCATTCCTCCCATACCTCCCCCAATGCCTCCCCTACCACCCATCCCCGGTGAACGGCTACGTCGGCCTCCTCGTCGTCCATGGCGGCGCAAGGGAGGTCCTCGGTCGGGTGACCTACGCCTCGACCGGTACATCGGTGGACTACGTGAACGCTTCCGGCCGGCATGTCGCCGGCGATAGTTCGGACTGCGTGAATGGCTGCGGCGTTTGTCCGACCTGCTACGACTTCGACTGCGACTTCGCGAACGGGACTTGCGGTCACTTTTCTTTTTCGAACCTACCGGAAAAACGCAATAGTTTGGTGCGATTAAATATCAAGCTCCGATCCGACCACCGTCTGCGGGTTCATAAACAATGTGCAAACGTACTTTTCTCCACCGACGATTTCCGACTTTTATCATCTTCCGTCTTTTCCATTGTGAGGCACAGCAGTTGGCATGGAAAAAACACTTACAATTTTTCCTAAAGCGAGTATCGTTTTAGACAAATTTACACAAAATTACGCACGGCAAAACGTTTTCAGTGTTTGCTGCTTCTTTTTCCTCTTCTTCAGTGCATGTGAGCTCGTTGACAAACAAACCGTCATGGGGAATGGTGCTATAGCGACAATAAAATGCGGTGCAATTGGAAGCGCCATCTAAGAGAGAAATATTGAAATACAATGTACCAGTACGTACTTCGTCGATTGTGCCTTATGTATAGAAAATAGTTTAGATAATTGTTAAGCAATTCTGATCATTTCAACATGCAGCCGAATGATACTTGTTTATGAAAGTGTTCTTAAAATATATGCTACCATGTCTCACACGATGTGCCTTGATGGTGATGCCAAACAAGATGCTGTCTTTGCTCTCTGGGTAATTTTCACACTCACCAACACCAACACCACAAACCGCTTTAAAACGTCAAAACAACCGACAGCAAGCCAAATGCGCTTGACTAGTGTGAAAAACATTTGTGAAAATATCAACTAATTTCCATCATTATTGCAGTTAGTAGGATAAGATAAAGTTAGAAAATAAGTCCATTTGTGTAGAGGCGCTGTTTGGGATCAAACTTTTTGTGTACAGCTCCTGACTAGAAGAAGAACAGCATGGCTGACGCAGCGGCAAGACAGCTTCAGTATGAGTACAAGGCGGTAAGTGTTGTGAAATGGAAACATCCCGATGGTAGACTGAGATTTTCTTTGCAACATTCCGCTTTTGCATCGCCAACAGAATTCGAATCTCGTGTTGCAAGCGGATGTTCGTCTTATCGAACGACCGCGGCGCGATGAGGCGACGGGTGAGGTTATTTCGCTGGTCGGCAAGCTCGATGGTACCCGAATGGGTGACCGGGCCCAGCGCAGCAAACCGGAAAAGACGGAAGAACGGAAAGCCAAACGTCAGAAGCGTGACGAGGCGCAGTACGATTTCAACAGTATGAAGGGCGCCACCCTGCTGTCGGAGGGTATCGACGAAATGGTTGGCATCGTTTATCGACCGAAAACGCAAGAAACGCGCCAAACGTACGAGGTGCTGCTCAGCTTCATCCAGGAAGCTATCGGCGACCAGCCGCGCGACATATTGCGTGGCGCGGCAGATGAAATATTGGCCGTGCTGAAGAAAGATCGCATGAAGGATCGTGAAAAGAAGCGGGAAATAGATGGTCTGCTGGGGACGGTGGCGGATGAGCGGTTTGCACTGTTAGTGAACTTGGGGAAGAAAATCACCGACTTCGGTTCGGAGGCGGCCACCGCGATTGGTGGCGCCGGCCAAGCGGGTCCCGGTGGCGATGAACCGATCGACGAAACGTACGGCATTAACGTGCGCTTCGAGGAGTCCGAGGAAGAGTCGGACGAGGATAAATACGGTGAGGTGCGCGAAGATGATGGACAAGATGAGGGCGAAGAGGCTCGGGACGATGGTATTCTGCATGCGGAAAATCTTGGCGGTGGCGAGGACATGAACAAGAAGGAAAAGGCTCTCGACCCTCGCGACATTGATGCCCACTGGCTGCAGCGTTGTCTGCGCAAGTATTACAACGATTCGATGACGTCACAGTCGAAGGCGTTGGAAGTGCTGAGCGTGCTGAAAGAGTCGAGCGACGATCGGGAGTGTGAAAATCAGCTGGTCATTCTACTCGGCTTCGATTGCTTCGATTTCATCAAGCAGTTGAAGAAGAATCGCCAAATGATCCTCTACTGTACGATGCTGGCACAATCGCAGTGTGAGAGCGACCGAGCGAAGATTCGGGAGCGCATGAAGGCAGACGCAGCGTTGGCGAAAATTCTCCGCCAGCTCGATACGGGCAAGCAGGAGGTGCAGGAAGGTCGAGACTATGCGAACGGTGGTGCCGATGGGTCAGAGAGTAAGCCGTCGCTACGATCACGACGCGAAGATGGCATCATGGACGATATGGAGGAAAAAATGGGAGGAGGAAGCGGAGGCGACCGGTCGGCTGCCGGTCAGGGTCAGATCGTTGGTAACCGGAATGTGCTCGAGCTGGACGAGCTAGCCTTCACGCAGGGTTCCCATTTGATGGCGAACAAGCGCTGCCAGCTGCCGGATGGATCGTTCCGAAAGCAGCGCAAAGGCTACGAGGAAGTCCACGTTCCCGCCCTGAAGCCGCGTCCCTTCGACGAAGACGAAGAATTGATAGCGATCGAAAAGCTGCCGAAGTACGTGCAGCCCGTGTTCAACGGTTTCAAAACGCTCAACCGCATCCAAAGCCGGCTGTACAAGAGTGCCCTGGAGAGCGACGAAAACATGCTGCTATGCGCTCCGACCGGTGCTGGTAAGACGAACGTGGCGCTGCTCGCAATGATGCGCGAGATCGGCAAACACATCAACGACGACGGCACGATCAACGTGGACGAGTTTAAGATCATCTACATTGCACCGATGCGCTCGCTGGTACAGGAAATGGTGGGTAACTTCGGGCGCCGGTTGGCCACTTACAATTTAACCGTGGCCGAATTGACCGGTGATCATCAGCTGAGCCGGGAGCAGATAGCCGCAACGCAGGTGATCGTCTGCACGCCAGAAAAGTGGGACATTATAACGCGCAAAGGTGGTGAAAAGACCTACACACAGTTTGTGCGGCTGATCATTATCGACGAAATTCATCTGCTGCACGACGAGCGTGGCCCGGTGCTGGAGGCGCTCGTTGCGCGCACGATTAGAAACATCGAAACGACGCAGGAAGACGTCCGATTGGTCGGACTGTCGGCAACACTACCGAACTACCAGGATGTGGCCACGTTTCTGCGCGTGCGACCCGAGACGGGGCTGTTTTACTTCGACAACAGCTACCGGCCGGTTGCGCTCGAGCAGCAGTATATTGGTGTCACGGAGAAGAAAGCCCTCAAACGATTCCAGGTGATGAACGATATCGTGTACGAGAAGGTGATGGAGCATGCCGGCCGCAACCAGGTGCTGGTGTTTGTGCATTCGCGCAAGGAAACGGGCAAAACGGCCCGAGCCGTGCGGGATATGTGTTTGGAGAAGGATACGCTGGGATCGTTTCTGCGCGAGGGTTCCGCCAGCCTGGAGGTGTTGCGTTCCGAGGCGGATCAGGTGAAAAACCAGGAACTGAAGGATCTGCTACCGTACGGGTTCGCCATTCATCACGCCGGCATGACGCGCGTGGATCGTACGCTGGTGGAGGATTTGTTTGCCGATCGACACATACAGGTGCTCGTTTCGACCGCCACCTTGGCGTGGGGCGTAAATCTACCGGCACACACGGTCATCATCAAGGGCACGCAGGTGTACAATCCCGAGAAAGGCCGTTGGGTCGAGCTGGGTGCGCTGGATGTGCTGCAGATGCTCGGTCGTGCCGGTCGCCCACAGTACGACACGAAGGGCGAAGGCATTCTCATCACGAACCACAGCGAACTGCAGTACTATCTGTCGCTGCTGAATCAACAGCTACCGATCGAGTCGCAGCTCATCTCGAAGCTGCCGGATATGCTGAACGCCGAGATTGTGCTCGGTACGGTGCAGAACGTGAAGGATGCGGTGACCTGGCTCGGGTACACCTACCTCTACATACGCATGCTGCGACAGCCGACCCTTTACGGTGTATCGATCGACGCAGTGCAGGAAGATCCGCTGCTGGAGCAGTTCCGGGCGGATCTCATTCATACCGCAGCCATTCGTCTGGAACGCAGTGGGCTGATCAAGTACGATCGCAAGAGCGGTCACCTGCAGGTGACGGAGGTGGGACGAATTGCGTCGCACTACTACTGCACACACGACACGATGCTAACGTACCATCAGCTGCTGAAACCGACGCTCAGCGAAATCGAACTGTTCCGTGTGTTCTCCCTGTCCGGTGAGTTCCGCAACATCACCGTGCGGGAGGAGGAGAAGCTCGAACTACAGAAGCTGATGGAGCGCGTGCCAATCCCGATCAAGGAAAGCATGGAGGAACCGAGCGCCAAAGTGAACGTGCTGCTGCAAGCTTACATCTCGCAGCTGAAGCTGGAAGGATTCGCGCTCATGGCCGATATGGTGTACGTTACACAGTCCGCCTCACGGTTGCTGCGTGCAATCTTCGAAATCGTGCTGCACCGTGGCTGGGCCCAGCTGGCGGACAAGTGTCTGACGCTGTGCAAAATGATCGATCGGCGCATGTGGCAGAGCATGTCCCCGTTGCGCCAGTTCCGCAAGATGCCCGAGGAGATAGTGAAAAAAATCGAGAAGAAAAACTTCCCCTGGGAGCGGCTGTACGATCTGGAGGCGAACGAGATCGGCGAACTGATCCGTGTGCCGAAGCTGGGCAAAACGATCTACCGCTACATCCACCAGTTCCCGAAGCTGGAGCTGTCCACCCACATCCAGCCGATCACGCGATCCACCCTGCGCGTAGAGCTAACCATCACGCCCGACTTCCAGTGGGACGAAAAGGTGCACGGTCAGTCGGAAGCGTTCTGGATACTGGTGGAGGACGTCGACTCGGAGGTGATCCTGCACCACGAGTACTTCCTGCTGAAGGCGAAATACTGCACGGACGATCATTTGGTGAAGTTTTTCGTACCCGTGTTCGAGCCACTGCCTCCGCAGTACTTCCTGCGCATTGTGTCCGACCGTTGGATCGGTGCGGAAACGCAGCTGCCCGTGTCGTTCCGTCATTTGATCCTACCGGAGAAGAACCTTCCGCCGACGGAGCTGCTCGACCTGCAGCCACTGCCGATCAGTGCGCTGCGGGATCCGTCCTTCGAGGCGCTGTACACCGACCGTTTCCCGCAGTTTAACCCGATTCAGACGCAAGTGTTTAATGCCGTGTACAACAGTGAGGATAACGTGTTCGTCGGCGCACCGACCGGATCCGGTAAGACAACGATTGCGGAGTTTGCCGTGCTCCGGTTGCTCTCCCAAAATCCGGCCGGACGCGTTGTCTATCTGGTGGCGCGTGACCCGCTGGCGGATCTCGTGTTTCACGAGTGGCATCAACGGTTCGGTCAGTCGTCGCTCGGTTGCAAGGTGGTGAAATTGACCGGCGAAACCGGTACCGATCTGAAACTGATCGCCAAGGGTCAAATCATCATCACGACCGCTGACAAGTGGGACGTCTTATCGCGCCGCTGGAAGCAGCGCAAGAACGTCCAGAACGTGCAGCTCTTCATCGTGGACGAGCTGCAGCTGATCGGGGGCGAAGATGGTCCCGTGCTGGAGGTGGCCTGCTCGCGTATGCGATACATTTCCTCGCAAACCGAACAACCGATACGCATCATCGCTCTATCGGCTTCGCTGGCGGATGCGCGCGATATCGCCCAATGGCTCGGCTGTGGTACGAACGCCACCTTCAACTTCCATCCCTCCGTGCGGCCGATTCCGCTGGAACTGCACGTACAGGGACTAAACATAACGCACAATGCGTCCCGTGTCGCGGCCATGTCGAAGCCGGTGTACAATGCGATCACCAAGTTCAGCCCACACAAACCCGTGATCGTGTTCGTGACGTCACGCAAGCTGGCCCGCCTGACGGCGATCGATGTGCTGACGTACTGTGCGGCTGAAATGCAACCGAATCGGTTCTTCCACGCGGAAGAGGACGACATTAAACCATTCCTGGATCGGATGACGGACAAAACGCTGAAGGAGACACTCTCGCAGGGGGTGGCGTACATGCACGAGGGACTAACCGCGTCCGATCAGCGCATGGTGGAGCAACTGTTTGACTCCGGTGCCGTCCAGATCGCCATCTGTACGCGGGACCTGTGCTGGGCGCTGAACATAAGCGCCCATCTGGTGATCATTATGGACACCCAGTTCTACAACGGGCGCAGCCATTCGTACGACGACTATCCGATCACGGACGTGCTGCAGATGATTGGCCGCGCAAACCGTCCACTGGACGATGACGATGCGAAAGCGGTACTGATGTGCCAGAGCTCGAAGAAGGATTTCTACAAAAAGTTCCTTAACGAACCGCTGCCAGTGGAGAGCCATCTGGATCATCGGCTGCACGATCACTTCAACGCCGAGATTGTGACGAAAACGATCGAGAACAAGCAGGATGCGGTGGATTACCTGACGTGGACGTTCCTGTACCGGCGACTCACACAGAACCCGAACTACTACAACCTGCAGGGCGTCACGCATCGTCACCTATCCGATCACCTGTCGGAGCTGGTCGAATCGACCCTGTCCGATCTGGAGCAATCGAAGTGCATCGGCGTGGAGGATGAGATGGACGCGCTCCCGCTCAATCTGGGCATGATTGCGGCCTACTATTACATCAACTACACCACGATCGAACTGTTCAGCCTGTCGCTCAACAGCAAGACAAAGATCCGGGGGCTGCTCGAGATCATTTCGTCTGCCGCCGAGTACGAGGATCTGATCGTGCGCCACCACGAAGACAACATACTGCGCAGTCTAGCGTCCCGGTTGCCCAACAAACTTACCGGACCGAACGGTACCGCGCCCAAGTACAACGATCCACACATCAAGACGAACCTGCTGCTGCAGGCCCACCTCTCGCGGCTGCAGCTCGGTGCGGAGCTGCAGGGTGACACGGAACAAATTCTGGGCAAAGCGATACGGCTGGTGCAAGCGTGTGTCGATGTGCTTTCGTCGAACGGTTGGCTATCGCCCGCCGTCGCCGCCATGGAGCTAGCCCAAATGGTAACGCAGGCGATGTGGAGCAAAGATTCGTATCTGAAGCAGTTGCCCCATTTCACGGCGGAAATCATCAAGCGGTGCCAGGAGAAGGGCATCGAGACGGTGTTCGACATTATGGAGCTGGACGATGACGATCGGACGCGCCTGCTGCAGATGACCGATCAGCAAATGTCGGATGTGGCACGGTTCTGCAACCGCTATCCGAACATTGAGCTCACATTCGCCGTCCTCGACAAGGATCGTATCCATTCGGGATCGTCCGTCGACGTGGAGGTTACGCTGGAGCGTGAGGACGATGTGTCGGGCCCCGTCATTGCACCATTCTTCCCGCAGGTGAGTGTCACTTCCCCGCAGGCAGTAGTTGGTGATGATTGTTGATACATTTAATTTGATAGAAAGTATGGTTTATTGGCTTTTTGCCGTGCCTTGGCACGCTTCGCGCCATGAGAGTATTTGCAATTAAAGCAAGAAAAAAGATAATAAGAATTATAAGTGTAACTGATAAGCCGCACGTTGTTGTACGTTGCTTCGCAGCGGTTGGCGTGCTTTTTTTCAATTGCACAACGAAACGGTGCTACCGCCGGTGCGCGCCGTTTGTTTGTTTTGGGTCGTAGAGTTTTTCGAACATCGTCCAAGAGCAGAGCGAGGATGATCTGTAAACAGGATGTTGTAGCACGGTGGATCATCTCTACGGACGCTGTTGGTGGTTTGAAAGATGTTAAAGATTAAAACTTGCCCAACCGGATCTAGCTCCGGTCATTATTGTCCTTTTAGTGATGTGTTAAGTAATGTAAAGACTAGCAATTCCAACCGCGATCGGTCGGTACTGTTTGTGAAGCAAATGTTGCTTAACCCAACAAAACACGATACACTATCGCAAAGAAACGTGAATAAAGAGCAAAATTTGCATTCAAAGCGGCGCTAGTGGTGCACCAGCTATGTAATCTGAGTCAACTTCCCGAGAGCTAGTAATCGGATCCAGGATAATCGAGACATTATCAAGCACAGCAAGAGAGAGAGCGAAAAAAAATGCGGATGCCAGATACATCAGTCCGAGATTAAATTGAATCCACCGAACGGTCACCAATAATCGATCATTATTAATCGCAAACGAAGCGCCCGAACACTATCTTATTACCCATCTGGCGTCTTGGGTCGGTTGGTTAATGCTTGATGGGCGGTAGTTCGTAAAGCGAAGAAACCGCAAATCGTCAGATGCACGTTAGACCTATGACCTTTACTAAACATCTTACCAAGCCAAGCGATAAAGGAAAGGGTGCTTCTCATCCCATTAACTTCCATTTGTTTTCATTTCTGTATGCTTAATGCTGGTGACTAACATTGCTTTCCGTTGTTGTATCTTTCTTTTTTTATTACACAGAAACGCGAAGAAGGCTGGTGGGTGGTGATCGGCGATCCGAAGACGAATTCGCTTCTCTCTATCAAACGGCTTACGCTGCAGCAGAAGGCAAAGGTGAAGCTGAACTTTGTCGCTCCAAGTCCGGGCCATCACGAGTACACGCTATACTACATGAGCGATTCGTATCTCGGCTGCGATCAGGAGTACAAATTTTCCATCAACGTCGGTGATTTCCAGTCGGAGAGCGAAAGCGAATCAGATTAAAAAGGGGCACTGCGTTTGGAGGGCGGTGGACACAATCACCGCTGACTAGCGACTAGCCCCCCCGATTAGCAACGGATCGGATGGGTTTAGCTAACACCGGAGTGAACATTTCTACGCCGTTAAGATAATCTATAGCTACATAGACGTACACATAGAATTTCCTTTCTTGTGAGTCCGATTGTAATGTAAGACAAACATATTTGAACTTAAATAATCCCTAGGAACGAAAAACGAAATGGTTCTTGCGCGTTATTTAAGAAAGAATTTAAAGGTGAAATGTTCCCAACGCCAACAACGCCACTTCCAACAGCATCTGCTTCCGGTCAGCTTTACCTTTTCCGCTTCAGAGTCAAATTTCCTGCCACATCTCCCATTCTACGAAATTCTATCCCAAAACCGATCTAATATTTCTTTCACGGTCACGGTGTGCGTGGTTCCACGAAGCTGTGCGCTTAACGTCTCGCACTATAAGATGATGCAGAAAATATCAGCTAATCGATCGAATTACAGCGGAACAATGCAAGGCGACCGTCGCGCAAGCAAGTGCCGAAATACGAACCGCGTGATTTGCAAAGCTTACCCCCAGTGTTCGTTCAGTGTCCGTATCGATTTCGATCCACGACAAAATTTCGTTTGCACCGATTCTCATGTCCGCCTTCGTTTCACACACCCAGCAGGCGAGCTTCTTCCGATGGCTCGGGTGGGTGTGTCGCTTCCTCATCCGCTCCGTCGGTTCCGGTCGGTGTGGCTCACGTGTAGCTTATTTCGTCTTTTCGACAGATAAAATTCAATGCCGTGCAACAAGTGGAAACAACGTGGCCCAACGTGGCCCAACGTGGCCCGTGTTTAGCCCCGTCGTTGGCATCGTATTGCACCGTACGGCTTTACTGCGAGCAACGAAAGCTTAAGTGTCCCAATCGCTGCACGTTCCCACTACAGTGCAGGGGAACGGATGCTGGAAACGGATCATGTTTTCCACCTACCGTACGGGTCTGGCGCCAACAAAACCGATCGGATCGGTTTGATAGAATGCAAACGCAACGAGTGGGTGAAACTTTCCGTGAAATGTTTGACAGCTCGAAAGGCACACGCCACGGCTGCCGAGGAATGGAAATCGCAATCGAACGCTAATTGCTGCCATGTTACGGATCAAGGGTTGCGCGTGTAGCCCTATTTCCGTGACTGTGGGGTCTAGCTGGGATGCAGAAAGTACACTGAAGACGCGAACGACCGGGAAGGTTACTCTAGATTGTTGATTGTTTGCATACAAAAAGAGGAGCCCGTGGGCAAAGGGAAATGCAGGCAAACACTGTCGAATAGAAGATGCGATTGAAAGGGGATTTCTTTTACCGGCGATCGATCGATCATTCATAAAACACTGTGAAATGCGTTCGAAACAAAAAAGGAAGGCGGAAAGAATGTGATCGAGCACACGAAGTGCTTGAAGAACCCACTCACAGCGGGAAGTTACTTTTTAACTACCTTGTGCGACACTAGACGGCTTCGAAGGAAAGCAAAGGCGGCTTAACGATTTTTATCCCGCACAATAGCCGCCGTGGCCGGCACGGAGAATGATGGATGGTAATCCCAAACCCAATATAAAGCGCCCTTTTCGTGAGTGGTACGAATGGGCCGATGGGAAAAAGAAATGCCGCCCTTCAAGAGGGCCCGCTTCTTGGAGCACGAGAAGCAACAGCAAACCGTGATGGGCCTGCACCATGCATTAACGCATTCGAAACAGAAGACCCTCCCCCCACCCCTCCCCCCCTCCCTTGTAGGCGCCAGACAAGCTGAGGAGTTCCTTGCCGTCTGTCCCAATAACGGAAACAAATACCATTTGTCGTTTTTTTTTGCTTTGTTTTCGTAAAGTACCTTCAAAAACGACTACTTCATGTGGCGTGAAATAGTTGGTGGTTGCAGCATATGTATGGCGTTAGCAGCAGCGCTCTCAGCATACCGACTTTCTCTTCACACTTCCGATGGACGGCTGCCCTTCTTGTGACAAACTTCCCCGCGATCTTCATCGACATCCTTCACTTCCTGAGCTGAGGTGTTTACTTAGAGAGCAGTGATTTCGTGCTTGAGTCGCGTTTCCATCGTCTTGCTGTCTTTGCACCACCCACATCGATCGCGTCATCATGGCCAAAGTCGTAGTCGTAGTGCTACGAGTTCCACGGGCTCCATGCATGCATGCAGCCACCGGATGACATCTGCCGTGGTCGTAGTGCTCATTGCTGCAGCGGCTGTGTCCAGTGGCGAGTGAGTTGATTGTAGAAGGGTCGCGGATGGTGCCAACAAAACAAACAATTCCACCGTGTACCCGTGGACGGCATGCGCTTGCTGCATGATTTGTTTATTTTTGGATCCTCCCCGCATCTATCGCTATCGCACACTTTCACACACACACACACACACGCCAGTGGAGGACGGAAGCTGCATAGGACACACTACACCGACCAACACCAACAGTGCGCAGGGTACACCCCACGCCACCTAAATTGGTGGCGCAGGGGGGCACCGGTGTTAGTTGTAATTATGGATTTTGAGCCCGCGATAAATCATCCAACAGCTCATCATGACGTCAATTGACCCAACACCCGGGCTGTGGGCAAAGAAAGACGCACCTAATCTTTGGTCCATCGTTCTTCCAAAGTGATTCGGAATTTTCCCAAACGATAATAGAAACCGAATTAATTGTACGCCGAATTCGAAACGACATTTAATGACAGCTTCACTTAACGACACCTGTCACGCATAGTGTGCGTACTTCCTCTGTACTGTCAGACGCATGTAAAATGCCAGCGATATGACAGATAACGGTTTGATCAGTCAGTGCAAAGAAAGAAGCGTCCCACAGTGTTCGGCACTGGCCGATGCTCGATCACTTTGGGGGCAAATACGCGTGTTTTGCGTTCTGTTTTAATCCGTTTCAACCTGTTTTTGTGTGTTTTAAGTGTTTTTTATAAGCTATGCTACATATTAAGTGCCCAGTATGCATATAATGCATCGTAAAATGTGATAATGGTTAGTATGGGTGCGGTGATCGTGAGCGGGTGCAATAACAAACGTGCACACACACACACAAGCCCGGGGTAGGGAACGTATTATCCGTTTTTCCTCGAAAAAAAGTCCTCATTACATAAGGCAACGCATTTTTGCCCTGCGACCCAAAATCCGTGGCACACACTCATTCGTCGTAGCTACCTGGTGTGGCACCATGGTGACTATGGCACACCACACCACGCGCTCGCTAGAGGTCATCGTAATGAAACGTGTGAACGCACGCACGAACCATTTTGTTTTAGATTATTTGCCCGATCCCTGGAAGGCACGTTGGGACGTGTAATGCCATGTGGTTTTTTCCCTCTGGATGTCTTATCAATTATCAAGCAGTGTTCTCTCTCTCCCTCTCTCTCGCTCCCGTAACCTATCGCAGATTCCGAGAGTGTTTGTACCATCTGAAAATAAGGTGACAAATACTACGGTGAAAGGATTATGAGTGATCGTGAGAGAAAATCTAGTAGACTACCCAGCTAACAATGGTACCATCACATCTGTCGCTAACACGTGCGTTCATCTAAATTAGGGAGCGAAACACACCCCTCGTTGGTAAAACAGTTAAAAAAACGCGAGCGGGATATCTCTAGATCGAACGATCCGCTTCCGAAGCGCGTTGAAGGAAAATTCGTTGGTGGTCGATCGAAAATAGATGCGACCTTTACAAGCACGGTTGTACAGGTAGCTAATTAATGTAGTTCCCTGTAGAACACATTCCCGTACCCTGGGAACTTATAGCCGGTTTGTTTTGGGCGATGCTTCTATTTTAAGGATAACCCTAGTTCAGGCCCACCTGTGCGGATGGGTCGGCGCGTGTCAGACATCCTGCTTCGTCCGGATGAGTCGCAAAGCAGAAGTGCAAAAAAAAAACAATAAACAGCTGACAGCGATGTCACGATGTGACCTGATGGGCTTACATCAGGACCGATTAAGCACAGCAATTGACCATGGTTGCGCCGACGAAAGGGCCGGCGATAATGAACGGCGAGGGTGCACTATCGCCATAATAACTGTCTGCCCGATAATGGCTACTGTTATTTCTTGCTTGCTTACCCAAGATCAGCCTACACTCAAGCGAGAAAAAGGGCGCATCCAGTGTCGCCTGGCGCAAACGCTGATAAGCCCGTACTTGCCCAGATGCTTGATAAGCTGCTGCCCTCTGCGCTCTGCATCGCTAGGAAGAGGTATCGGGCTTTCGTTATGCCGGTGTTGAACCCGGTGCTTCTTCTACACTAAACTGTAAATCTTAGCTACACTGTAAATCTTAACCCTTGCCGCTGGTAAAAGTCAGTTCCTTACTCGTTTATTTCTCCTTTTATCGGCCTAAAAGATCGGCTACGCAAACAAATGAAATCTTTCACCGGGTGACATTGTACAAGCGCAAGCAGCAGGCTTGCATGGCCGCCTACGATCCTTAAGAACAACGCTATCTCCGTGCATATTCGTTTGTCAACATTACCACCACCAGCAGGCTCGTGCGGAGAATCGAGAGAATGCTCTATGATTCCCACCTAACATGCTCTCACCAAATAGTGCGCATAATTTCGGTCCCTTCTCGGTCCGCTGGTGTGTATAGAACAGACCCAACGGCAAAAAAATCGATTACTCCGCATGCCGTGCTAAAAGCGTACCGTAGGACTTTCGGCAGTTTTTCCATATCCTTCAATTCGTACTCCATCGTGCTTCCTTCAACATGTTTCAAGATTTGTCCCAGTTCCGAACGGACTGAAGTTACCCGCTTGAACGAATAGAAACGGTCGCATTTGTGTTCCACGTCCCAAAACAGAGAGAGAAAGAGAGAGAGAGAGAGAGAGAGAGAGAGAGAGAGGGAGAGGATTGGTTCGCCCTTTTTTTCACGAGCGTGCGAGAGAATGTCGTCCGGGGACGTGATCGTGCGCTCCGTACCATGAATGAAGCTAGCATTTAATTCCTCCGCACTGCGCGTAGCTGCAGGAGTCTTCGATAAACGGTCGAAGCAAATGGACACAGCCTTTCGCACGATCATCACCACCACCGCCGTCAGCCGCCGTGCATCACAAGGACAGCTTCCCGCAGTTGCTGTTTGCGACTACCCAGTCAGTCCGTCCGTGTCGCAGAACATCATGAACCCGCCGTCCCGGTGTGCCGAAGTTTGTGCTCTGTTCGTTTGGAAGGCGTCCTAAGAAGTAGCTCCTAACACCGCCGTCGCGTGTGTTTGCGTTCGATTTGCCGCTTGGCTTCGAGGCAGAAGGGTCAGCGGAAGGCGATCCGCGATCGTGTGTATCCTTTCGGAAGGGAATGGGTGCCAGCAGCATGTGCCAGAAGTGATCCTCGTTTCCCTGTGTGTCGCGTCACGGCTTTGAGTTGCGTGAGTTTGGCCCGTCCTCGGTGGTAGAACCATCGTCAGCTGACTGTAATTTAGCAAACCCCGAGACAACATCTGCCAGAGTGCGACCACCGCCGTTGTGCAAGTAGTTCTAGCTTTGTTCCAGTGTCAGTGTATTCGTGTGCGTCTGTCCTGTGCGTTCGGTATTCCTATGCACCGGGGAAGAAAGCGAAGTAAAACAACCGAAACGGATAGAAAGTTCTACCACTTGCGTTTGTGTGAAATGGTCTTCCAAAAGGGAATGAAACGCTGGAACTATTATCCTACCGATCCTTTCTAACGCTCCTCTCTCTCGCTCTCTTTCGCTCTCTCTCTCTATCCACCGGGGAAGAACTACGGTTTACGGGGTTCCTCTGTAAAAACGTTTCCTTCCTAGCCTCTAAGCGTGCGTGCATGCGTTCGTGTGACGTGGCTTCAAAAATTTCACTTCGAATCACTCGATAGATAGCTGACTGACCAGCGAACTTCAGCCTAAAAATAGCCCGTGCCCGTGTCCGCGTCCGCGTTTGGTGACTCGGCAACAGTGAACGTCGGCTCGAAAACAGGTGCTTTCTTCAAATTTCCTTCCCTTTTCGATGCGTTCGTCGCGGAGAAGAGGCGCGTTCCGTACGGAGCGAGTCGCGGCAAAGTGATTTCGGCGTGTGTGACATAGTGGGAGAGTGGGTGGGAGATTTGCCGGGCCCCTGACCGGGAGTGCCTGTCTGTGAGTGTATCTTGAAAAGTCACCACCACCACCCCTTGCACGTTGATTAGGCAACACCGTGTTGCTAACTGAACGATTGTTGGCGGTTAACAAAAAAAAAGTGCATCCAAAGAGTTCGTTGACATGCCCAGGAGCCTTTGAAGGATACCATAGCAACTTAGCAACCGACTGGAACGTGGAGAGACAATCGTAATTCAACATAAAATAGGTAAGTTACATAAAAACTGCCCGGCAAAACACGGAACTGTTCAATCAACCTACACCTACACCTACACTTTGCCTCCGATTTGCCTACATTCCTTGGGCCGACCAACATCGACCACCATGCTTCCATGTTAAGCTGCACCACCTCGGAAGCCAAACGTGCGCTCTCTAATCCGTTTCGTCCCCATTTCAATCGGTCCAGTGCCTTATGCACCGGTGCTAAATTATGCTTCCACCTCCTACACATCGGTCGCCTCGCCACGAGAAATTGCCACGATCAGCACGAACCGAAAGGTGTTTGCGATTATTTGCGATGGGACACAATCACGGGGCAATCTCGGCCGGACGTTAATTTATGAGCCAATCGTCCCCTTCCGGCCCCTTTCTTCGGTGTGAAGAAGGTGGTGAACGTATGTTGTGCTACAATGTTGTGCATTGGTCGGGCGGAAACCACCCCCTGAGGATACACTGGGCGTATCATACATTTATCGAACCTCGCATCCATGCACCTACGTGTGATGTTACCGCGCACATTACCAAGAACCCGCCCTGCAAACGATGCGATCTCAGATATGTATAAATTTTGTTTCGTTTTTCTTTTGCTGCACAATGAAACACACCAAGGTTAATGGCGAAAAGACCCTCCTGTTGGCTGGAAGCATACAAGAGCGGGCATGATAAACGGTGATAAATTGGCTCCACTTTAGCGATTCATCGTTGCAGGTACCGTGCGGGAACGACCTACAGAATGCAGAACGAAATGATTTGCCGAACTGCTGCTATCAGTCGGTAGAACATTTGTTGGTATTTTCCCAATTTCGTAGTGTAGTTTCCCTTCCCCCTGCCGTTTCGGCACACAGAACTGGTAAACAATCAATAAGGAGGCTCATCACGGAATCGTTAATTCTAATTGCCCGACCTGATAACGCCGATACTCGCCTGTTAGGTGCTCTCGTGGAATGGGTGGCGAAAACGCCGTCGTTCACAAATCACCAACCACCAACCGATCACCAACGACTCACTTTCTCGCTGGCGAATGCGAAAGGTCATCGGAGGTATATAGTGGGGTGGCAAAGATACGGTGGGGCACACGTTAGCATAGATTATTACCGTAGGGCCACTCAATGTTTCGGGTCGTTTATAAAACCGAAACCGAAAACAACCTGCCCAAAACGAAAACTTATCAATCCAAGCTGGCGTGAAAATAAAAGTAAAATCCCACCACCAACACGCACACTGTCACTGTTTGTGTGAGCATGAGATTAACAAACGGTAAACAGTGCGAGACAAAAAGGTCACCACCACCCTACACACGCTTGAATCATTCGCTGATCGAGTGATCTAATGCCGTGCGCTGGGGATGGGAACTGGCGTGATCGCAGAGGTGGAGGAAAGTATTTTTGGAAGCGGGAAGCTGTAGTAATCTCGCCGTAGTAACGTTCCAGTGTGGGGCAGATGGGTTTACTATAAAAAGCCGCTCCCCAAAACATACACGACCACCCTCCCCGCCTTATCATCGACCAACATTCGGCATCGAGACGAGAAGGAAGTCTTGCTATCTCACTCTCTAATGGCAAATTTCCGCACCGGCACCAGGCGTGCGTCTTATCTAATCGAAGTCAGCCGAGTCATGTAGAAGCAATTTTCGGTTTCGGTTTGCTCACCGTCGGTCACCGACCGGAGGGGGGGGGGGGCAGGTGGAGGGGGTGAGCGGGGATCTCCTCCTGCACTTCATTCCTGCAGAATGTAGGTAACGAGCAGCGCATATCGGTTGTCATGTCAGAGGGCACTATCTCGTTCCCGGTGGGATTGGAAAAGCACTGCACGATTAACGTCTAATTTTGAGCTGTTTTTTTTCCTCCCCTTCCCCCTTCCCCTTGCTCTGCACCTCGATTCGTTCCACCGTTCGGTTACTAAGTCAAGTTTTTATCGATAAAACCAACGTTGATCTTGACATTCCATCGAAACCGCAAGTACCGGCGGCTTCTGAAGAGCTGAAGAGCAACAGTGAAGTGTTGCTTAACCAGTACCAGCTCATCGCCAGTGGGTCAAAACCGATCGGTGTACCAAGAGGCGACATTGCGTCAAGGTCCTCAATGGGGTGTCATTTTATAAATAATGCACGATGTCTCAAATCGTTTCCTCATCACGCGACTGACACGCCGTTTTGTACGGAATGAACTGCTTTTGGGGGGGGGGAAGTGACCCCGCCAGGACTCTCCTAAAAGCCTCGAAAACGTTGGGGAATCACCGTCACAACAAGGTAAACCTGTGCAACCTCCTTCGGATTGGCCATCGGCAGAATTGGTGGCGGATCATTTCCGCCTCTGGTGGTGCATCGTTGCATCGTTGCGAGCTGGACGAAAACAAAGCAAAAAAACGAAAAAGATCTTCCCCTGCGATACAAACACCAAGTTCCCCATCAATGGTACCGGATGTAATTGTTGCAGATTGCATTGAACAAACGTGAATGGCTCGAATCGCTCTCGGCTGCAATCGATCGATCGATGGCAAGCCTCCAAGCATTTTCGCCTCCATATGGGTCCCGCTCCCGACGTTGTTATTATTTCCCCTCCCTCCCCCTCCCCCCAACCATGTACTTCTGGCTTTTTCGAGCAGGACATCCCAATCGGTGGGCGCCCGCTCGGCCCACTTATCAGCGCAATTCTCGATGACCTCCGCTCTTTGTGCTCGGTGCCGGAGACCTCGACGACACTACTGGGACCGGTCGAGGGGTGGGGGGGGGGGGGTGGGCCCCCTCCCCCCCCCCCCGGGGGGGGGAGGGGTGGGGGGGGGGCGGGGGGGGGGGGGGGGGGGGGGGGGTTTGGAGGTTGGATGAATGGAAAGCGGAACACACGCGAGCACCATGAAACCATTTGCCATGCGGCAAACACGCTGCAGTCGTGTGTCCAGTGGATGCGATGGAACTCATGCTTTACAGTCGCCTGAAGCGTTCCTGATTTTAATGATTTTGTTTACGCACAATGCTGCACGGTTGAGATATCGAACGCAGCGTGACATCGTGGTTGATTTAAAAATACCGAATTTAAGCACCCGAGAAATGCCGAGAATGCGTTCGCTTTCCCTCATTAAGCCACCCAGTGCAGGCCCAGACGGCGGACGGACCTTAAAAAAGGTTGAACATAAACGCGGCCCGGCCGTGTGGCCGATGCGGTTTTAAACTTGCCTCGAAAAACTCGTTCCCCGTTCGATCGCCGGCGTGGTGCGATAACGAAATCGACGAGGGTCGACCTGCTGCCGCGTCCATATTCCCCTCCCGCTCCTCCCGTGCATACGCTCAACCGGCCAACGACCGGTTGATCACGTGATCGACGCATGCACAACCTCCTCCGAAATGCGCGGGACGAACCGGGATCATAATTTCCATCGATTGTTCACTCCACCCAATTAGCCGTGCCATGGAGGTGACGATGGCGCGGGGGGGGGGGGGGGGGGGGGGGGGGGGGGGGGGGGGGGAGGGTGAAGGTGAGCGGAGGTTGAGAGCGGTATCACAAATACTACGAGCGAGGATCGCTTGCTTGCAATGTTTGTGTCGAAAATGGGCTGAATTACATAAATGCTGGCGCCAATCGGTGGCGAGAGAGAGCGAGAGGGAGAGATCGAGATCGAGATCGAGATCGTGTCAATTATGTCGCCTCGTGGAAGCCGAAGCAAGCCAAGTTTTCCCCCCAGCGAGTTCTCGAGTGCCACTACATGGTGCTAAGCAAAGGCGGGCACATAAAACTTCCGGATGGGCGAGTGGACGACGGATATTTCTTCCACGCGACAGTCGCATGATCGTTAATCCTATGCATGCACACCAACCCTGAAGCCCTGACGCGTAGGGACCGTGTAACGGGGACCTCTTCTCCCTGGGCTAAAGTACGATAGTTCGGCTTTTCTTTCTACACTTTGTTGTTGTGTAGCTCGAGAGTACCACGTGAACGATCGGCTATTAGCATATTGATGAAGAAACCCAAGAAAGCAATTAACTTTCTCGCCACGATCGATTTTGTCGGAATCGCTTGAGGAAGCGGCAGTTGTTTATTTGTAGGTCCGATATTATAAGTCAAGTCCTTTTTTTCTTTTTTTTTTAAAAGCTCAACACATTTTTCCAGTTGTAGCTGCAAAAATGCAAAGATGCAATCATGTACAAATATAGCAGCGTGTGCCGATACCGGCCATGCATTGGCTCGCGTGTAGGTGGCTCTGGTTTAACCCACGTTCTTTTTCTGCATATACACACACCCACACTCGCTACAAATCGGGTGTCCGCGTGTCTCGGGTGTGCTATTTTTAAGCGAATGTAAAAATGCGGAATGAGAAAAAGAATGGGAAAACCACCCCGTGTTCGATCAAATACAAACCCCACACACTGCGCAGTGCAACGTTCGAGCGCCGTGTACGTAAACCATGCTTTAAATCAAACGCTTTTCAAGCAGAGGGATACCGTTCCACCACCTCCCCTCCTGCCGAGTGGTTAGATTTATGCATGTAGATTAACTTTTCCTCTCGGTTCGATTTTTCTGTCCAATCCAACGGCAACCGGCAACCTTCCAGAACTCGCGACTCTCGAACATGTGCAGCAGTGCATGCGAGGGAAAGAAGCAAGCTTGATACAAGCCTGGTGTCTCTAACCCGATGTGCGTGTCTTGTAATCTATCATCGGTACGGCGGCTTCCCTCGGGTCGCTAAGAACGAGACGGGACGGGTAAAGTTTTCATTGCAACCCACGGCAGACCCTATCGAAACGGTGTCACAACGTGGAAAGCCCGAAACCGTTTCAGATACCTGGCTGGCTGGAACATTCACAGCCCTCCACCCTTCACAGCGACACATATCTGCGTGGGTTTGATCCTACTCGATCCTCCATCGTTCGCAGGACCGCAGGGAAACAGGTTTCTTTTCAACGAATGGGACAGAAAAATCTCTCTCTCTCTACATGAGACGCGTTGAAGAAATAGATTGTCCAATCCCAACGAAACGTTGCTACACACACCACCAGGCCCGATGCATCGCGGAACGGAGGGAAACTTGGAAGCCATTAATCCCTTAGGATTAGGTCGCACTTTCCGGCCCTTTCGATGTCGTCGATAAGCCATAAGTCAACATTCTTTCCGAGAGTGGCCAATCAAATTCTCCGACGGATGTTACCTTCTCGTTCCTCCTAAGATCGTTGTGATTCATAGGCCGGCCTCTGGTGGCATGCACTGGGCGCGTGATCATCGCCGATCAGTAGTTTGTTTCGGATTCACTCGCGACCCGCGACGGCGAAGAAGCTATCAGGGCACGTGTGTCGAAGCGTGGTTGGGCTGCTCCACATCAACGATCGAAGATCGAAGCGGATTAGTGGCGACGATTTATAAAAAGAAATGCAACCTCCTCGTAATCTATAATTACCACCCCGTGGCGGCCACCGCCAACCGTGCCGTCGCCGAAGACTGCGCAGTAGTATCGCGAACCTTGTCGCTGCAAGGCGTGCAAGGCGGCTTCTCGCGATGAGTGAGGATGTCCGCACGTTCTCAAGATGCGCTCCCAGGGAGACACGGGCCTTGGAAAGGATTCCCCACGATCCTTCCGCTCCGCTGCCAGCTGTCAGAATCTCGGATATTTCCTTCGGCTTCGGCTTGTTGACGTCATTGTTTTCCCATTTGGGTTCTGCGGGAGACTTGGCGAACCGGAACTTTTGACACACTTTCTCGGTGGGTTCTGAGCGGGGTGGGGTTAGTCGAAGGTTAGTTCTGTGATTATTCTGTGACCTCACCTCTCGGGGTTGAAAGCAGCTTTGGCGTTTGCGAAACATTGCGAAGTCTCGCCGTCGGATCGGCACCCGAAAGGTGCAGGTCGTAGACCTATCTTCCTCGAAGCAACCGGGCGGACTGGGAAGCGGGCGGTGGCGAAAGGGCCGCCGACCGAAAGATAAGCACCCAACGTCAGCGGTGACTGATAAGCACCATCAGGTTCACTATCAGCTGTTTACTGTACCGATTGCACTACTTGGCATTCCCCCAAGCCCATTCCGGGATGTATGTGGGTCAAGGTGTGAATGTGTGTGTGTGTGAGAGAGAGAGGGAAAGGGAGAGCGGGGAGAGAAAAAGGGTATCCGGGTATTCATTCTTGAAACATCTATGACAACGCCTCAAAACAATGCCGGAAGAAGGGTTCTACAAATCCCAATCGTCTACAATAAAAGCTAACTACGACGGGACTACATCTTCGTAAGTGGAGAGTGTCGCTCTTGAAATAGATAGCTTTTCTGCAATCGATCCAGTGACTGCTTCTTCCTCCTCCTTCCAAAGGCACGACGCGATGTTCTTATCATTGTAAACCAGGTTTTCTAGGTGGCACCATCCTCAGCCAGCTGTGGCGCCTTGTTACTCAAGCCAAGCGCCATCTCAGGTTCTGTGCACTTTGAGTTATTATTCGGATGTTCCTCCTATCATCTTCACTTGTGCGGTTTCGGTCCTGTTTTGGTTTACAAGCTCGTGAGGAGAGAGCACACGGTGGCGATGGTAAAACAAGGGCTTGATCATGTTTCGCACCGCGAAGACACCCATAAAAATAGCACAATCAATGTGATTCGCGCGGAAGTGATGGTGAGGAGGCCGGGACATCGTTTCGTCGGCGGTACGCGTGCCAAATTACGGCAGAATAGACCGGCAAAGGAAGCGGACTAGGCAAAGGAAAGAGCGTCACTGTTGCAATTGGCACAGAGAAGGTTATGATTCGAGGCAAGTTCAAAGCAAACTTACCTAGAAAGGCTGGGTCATTTTAGCGTCCCGTGTTTCGTGTTGGTTTTGTTGATTGCTCACTGTGCTTGGTCTATCGCAGCCTACTATTGTTCACATGGAATGGAACATCGCACGGTGGGATGTGGAACAAACGCAGTGCATACTTTGTTGAAACAAGCTCATCCTCACCGTTAAACGTCAGGCCGCGAAGATAATTGCGGCTGAGCTATCTCTCCTTCGAAAGGGCGCACAATTGTAACATGCCAGACGAGCACACACACCCCCAGACGCCACTGATCAAAGGCATACCAAACGCTAAAAGAGGATTATATTTTTAGCGAAGCAATGAACGGCGGCCATTCGGACGCTACCGTTTTTCCCACATGTACCATGTGAAAGCGGCGTGATGGGTTAACTATTGACACTATACACATTTCTTCGAGGGACATATATATACATCTCGTAGAAAGTAACCGAACGCGTACCGTCCGTGAAGTAAACAACACCGCGGATACCCCATAGGCCCCATAGGATAGGTCATTTGCCTTTCGATCGATTCACGAACTAAGCAACAGGTGATTGCATCTGCCCACGTTACGTTAGACATTACATCGACACATCAGTCGTTGTCGCAATCCATGGCTCCAGCCAGTAATCCAGTAATTTGATACGGGAAGAAAACATTAAATAACGCCGTTGCACAATCGATCGCGTTAGATCAGCGTGTCGCGGTAGAATGCACTGTCATCGCAGAATGATGATTTGTTCAATGATCATTACTTCAGATATTGCGTGCATCATCCCATCGGGGACTGACCAAATATAAACAACCGGCGTTTCCACGCCGGCAAACGATTTCCTTTCTAATCCAAATAAAATTGTTCCAGCAATCGCAATTGACGTCAGAGGAAATTGTTTCATCGTAAAACACCAACCGCCACGACCGCCACGGTGGCCAAAGGATAGGATATCGGATCGGTTTGCGAGGGTTTCTGGTAGAAGCAAGCGCGGTACCATAAAACGCGGCACTGTATGGGATTTTGCTCGCAAATCGCCACGTTGATAACTCCACAACTCCTCAGGTCTTGACCTCTACGACCTCTACCTCTCGTTGTTCGTGGGCTAAAGCTTCACACGGGGAAGGCGACGTGAATAGGCGGTGAAGTGGGATTTTGATAACGAAATTACCTACAGCTCCTTCGAGGGCTTGATAATTGACGGCGGAAGAGAAAGGGACCCGTTTCGACCGACGGATCGCATGATTCCAAAATCGGCCCGTCGCAAGCGGCCTGTTCGGTTGCTCCAGTGACAGTGCCGCTGTCAAAACTCGCCACTCGCCTGATAGGAGAGAGCGTAAACAAAAGGGCATTTTGTTTTGGTTTTTGTTCGTCTTTTGTTGTTGTTGTGGTGGTGCCACTTGAGACAACAACGAAGAGAATTCCCTTGTTTGCCGGCGAATGCGGGGTGCGACCGGGTGATAAATGCAAACCTAGCGCACCGATAACCTCGTTTCGGGATTTCGCTGCCAAATCCTCCCGTATCCAGCGAGCAGGATGATAACGTTTGCACTAAGCTGATAGCCATTGTTGTAATACGATAGGCCTTTTCCACATACCGCGGCGTACACTAACCCCGCACTAAAGCAACACTCTCTCCACTCTGGCGGTTATTTGATCGGATGAATCCGATGTTCAAATGGCGGATGATAAATGTTGTAGGTGACCGAGAGGTGTAACGCCACCATGGAAGATGCTCTCATTTTTCTTCGCTCACCCATTCTGGACTAGACAGTTCGTTTCATCTTCGTTTCGAGCAGCGTCGCGAGCACCACTTGGTCTCGCATTCGTCCCCGAACACCATTACATTCAATCGCCATCAATTGGTCTCGTCCATGCGCGGGGGCCCATAACCTTACGCCGTGTTTATCTTGGCCGGTGACCGGTGGTGACGGTGCCCTAAAAACGACCAAATTGATATAAATTGTTTGCCATGCCTCCGCGTGCATATTGCATTGCACGCGTTCACCTTTCCGTTTCCTCGCCTCGGAATTCGAAGCCGTGTCTAAACGGTGCTTTCTTGCGACATTGTCACGAGCCAGACTGGGCCAGCAGCCCTGGAGGATGATTTTGGTTGCGGATCCGATGACGAGCCGTAATGGAGACGCAGTATACCGGTGTCACCTTACCGCGCACGGGTCACTATTTAGATGCACTACAAGTACTAGAGAAAGAGAGAGAGAGAGAGAGAGAGAGAGAGAGAGAGAGAGAGAAAGCGAAAGGACAGGAAACGAAAAGTGAGCCTTGGTTCAAAAAGACAGAGGGACGCATTCACGAGAGTTGCATTCAAATTTCGCAGTATGTCAGGGAGCCAACGCAACTCTGTCACGTGTGGGGGAGTGTTTGATTCACATGTCAATACCCATCCATTACTTCCCACACCGTTGCTAATCTTGGAGTGTTGTGGAAGGGGTGAACGCAAGAGAGAAAAAAAATCTACTCAGAAATACTCATTCCCACCACGGGCCCATCCCAAGCACTGGTGATCCTCGTGATCGTCATGGTTCGGTCGCAACCACACGCCGAGGCAAACCTATTTATGGCACAATCCTTGCATACGTGCGAGATATTCTTATCATCCCGATGGTGGCCTGTGGATGGATGCGCCGGCCGGCCCAATCGCTAATCAACGCTGATCGACAGCGTATCATCACAAACGGCTTTTACGATTTGTTTTCCCTGCTGGAGTGCACAAGATCGTGGGACTGACCGAACCACGCGCTTCCCACCGTCCGCGCCTACTTCGATGGAAGGATGCTGGCGCCAACAGTGTATGTCTGTGTGTGTGTGTGTGTGTAACTTCAGTGCCGTGGTGGAAAATTCCACTGACGCGGGCGTTCACTGAAAGTCCGAGCCGGGCGTTATCTTATTTGAATGATTATTAAAAAAACGCGCGTTTACAAGCGTGTCGGCAGCGATGGTTGGCGAAACAATCGCACGTGGAGCACATTAAAAGAGACCTAGTACGACAAGCAGTTCGTCGCCATTGTCAGCTGACTTCTGTCAGCCTGCTTTGCCTTAGGTATTATTTAACGCATGGTGTGATTTCTAAATATAATTCTACAAATCTCACGATTATATCACGGTGTGTGAAAATTTGTTTTCCACCGAACGGATGTATTGGGACACGGGCAGGATTTTTCAGAAAAGCAAACAGATTTTCGGCGTATGCAGCATGAAAACCGCCATCGTATGACGTGCGTAGATCCTCGGGCAACAATCTGCGAGTAAACAAATAAATCACCAGAATGGAGCGTCATCAAGCTTCGTGGTGCAGAGTTCAACATTTGCAACCCGCACATCTCGCTTCGCAAACAATTACTTACCAGACACTCGATGAGCATCAGATGACGCATGTATGCCGGCTTCAGATGCACTTCCGCCAGAGCAATTAGCTATCACTCCGGTATCGGTTGGATTAAATTCATTTTTTTTTTTACAACAAATTGTGTTGTGCACAAATATCGAATGAAACTTATCTTTTTCTTACTATATTTCAAATTCCACTACCATTCTTCTGACACTTTTCAAGGGTGTGTGTGAGGAAAATATTCTCACGCGACCATGTCCTACTTTGATTTTTATTGCGCCTCCATCACGGTCGACTAGATCCTGCAAATTCGTTCGCTGCACCGATTCAACGCATCCACGCATCAGCTGGGAGGATACTAAAAATAGATTATTTTCTACTGCTTGAATAAATATTTTTTCGATTTTTGTCCTTCTCTATCGAACACGCTGTGGGCAGTTTGAGTAGTAACAAACGACCGGTTGCCAATGCATTCAAAGTTACCAGTACGAAATATCGTCTAATGTTGCCTTGAACATCCATTACTATCGCTCGACACAACATGTGTCTTATATCCGGTGGAAGACGCAAAAGTAAAACACCGAATCTGTATCCAGTTATGTCCGATATATTTTCGTCCATTAAGCGCTATAAATAACGGCATCATATTTACTCTTGGAATTTCGTCTCTCTAACCAACGTCTTACTTTGCTTGTCCATTTCTTTACAGCACCACAGGAGGAGGACCTCAACAGCACAGCGCCTCACAAAGCACTTGAGCATTAACGTTTTGCGTTGACATTGACTTTGCAAGCAAGTTTCTATTTAATTCGCCTGAATGCCAGCGTTTGCCGAAATGTTAGTCTCACAGAGTCCTCCGGTATACAATCACACGCTGACGACAGACTACAAACCCGGTGGTGGTACAACCCGGGGTGGAGGCGACGGTGGCGGTGGTTACTACTGCCGACCGGTGTCGCTGCAGCTAACGCAATCACAGACCAACGTTGGACCACCACCACTGCAACGACAGCACACACCGCCCTGCCTTAGCCCGACCAGTGGCAAGTTGCCAACGTCGCCCCGTCGTTCCTGTCTTGTGATTCGACCGGACGATACGGCCACCACACCGGAAGAAACGGAACCACCGCAAGCGGCATTGAAAATGATGGCCCTCACCGAGGACGAAGCGGCTCTGTCGGCCATGGCGGCGGGACGCAACAAGAAGAAGGTCGTGTTTGCGGACGATCACGGTTTGCAGTTGACGCAGGTGCGCGTGATGCGCGAACCATCCTACATGCCGCCGATCTGGAGTCTCCAGTTTTTGGCCCACGTAACCCAGGGCATGATCAGTCCGGTGCCCCAGGAGCAGTGGGTCGTGGACTTTGTCCAGCCGGCCAGCGACTACGTGCGCTTCCGTCAGAAGCTGGACGAACGAAACGTCTCGCTCGAGAACGTGATCATCAAGGAAACGGAACAACTGATTGTGGGTACGGTGAAGGTGAAAAATCTCTCCTACCACAAGGAAGTCATCATCCGCTCGTCCTGCGATAATTGGAAAACGCACGAAGACACCTTCTGTACCTACAGTGTGGTAAGCTCCGTCCCAGTGTGGTAAGCTCCTAGGTAATGAACCGATTGTTTAATAACGTTTCTCTCGGCAGGTCGGCAACGGAGCAGCGTCAGCTTATCTGATATTCGACACCTTTTCCTTCAAGCTAACTCTTCCACCTAAATCCAGACGGATTGAGTTTTGTGCCGCTTTTAAGTCCGACGGTGTCGAGTTCTGGGACAATAACGATGTAAGTACCGTCTTCTACTACACCCTGCCGACAACGTAGCGTATTCGCAAACTAATCACATTTTGCAATGCTCTTCTTCTTCTCAAACCCCGGCAACAGGGTCGCAACTACTCGCTAACGAATCGTATCGCTCCACGAGAAAATTCGGGCGCGTTCCTCTCATCATCATCCGCCAGCGCGTTCAACAGTGCCAATCCCGGACGGGATGGTGTGACGGCGGCAGCGGAAGGTTTCTCGTCGCCATACGTGGATCCCGGTGCAGTACTAGACACGTGGAGCGACATGAGCGTCGAAACGCAATCGGGACCTTACTGGTAAATGCCAAAATGCCAAAAATCCCACCAACAAAATAGAACCGCTCTCAGCCACACACATAAACAACAAACAAACACACGTCCCATCTTTTCGAACCCGCGTCACATTCGGCTGCACCGAACTCACCAAAAGCAAGCAAACAAAAAAAAAAGAGATTGTCAAACACCACTGAACCCGACGTCGGCGTCGAGATCTAATTGGCAGATACAAATCCCGCTGTTGTGATGCTGCTTTGCAAGAGAACATTCCGCCAAGAGACGGCACCGTACGAAACTAAACAAGAGGGAATCAAAACGATTGGCGAACAGGCAATTCGTAGCTAACAATGTGGCGCGATCGGTTGATGCATGTTGACGATGCTTCTCTTCCAAACAGCAAACAGCGCACCCATTCCCATAAACCGGGCATAAGAAGAGCGAGCGGAGGGGTGGGGAATTTGGAAACAGCTGTTAGAATGGGCGTGAAATTGTGACTTGTATCAGGCCACGAATACGGAGAAATTGGCTTTTTGCTAGTGCCATTATCGTTCAAATATCTCATCCACCTCTCCATCGCTTCTTGAGATGTTTAATTTTCTGACCAAATTGAGACATAACATAACTAGTGTTGTAAGCCAGACGCAAAGTATCCCCCGGTCGAAGTTGAAACAAGAAGATAAAACTAACAGCCGAGAGCACAAAATCGGCTCGACAAGATGTTCAAGCCAAGAAGTGATACCACACTACTGTGAAAGCCAGTTTTACCAAGTCGCAGTGCACCGCAGTTACTAGGCCACACGCTTTGAGTAGCGCTTTGAAGAGTGTCTACCTTCGCGTGCGAGTGTTCTTCATGGTGCGGCGAGTGAGTTTTTCTGTGTGACCATAACCGTCGATGCTTACCCAAATGTGTGTACGCGTGTGTGCGAGTGAGGGGTATGCGAGTGGAGGAGAGAAGGAGAAAGAGAGTCACTAAACAAACACACACACACACGTACACACACTCGCACGGAATCGGAAGTGAAAGTGTTTTCCGTTTGAACGAGGTAATTGTGAAAATTCAATCAACATGCCATAGCTTAAATATTTAGATAATTCCTGCTCCCCGCTCCTCGCCCTGCTCCACGTCGTCATCACTGCTTGGGGGCGGCCAAGTGGCCAAACAAATTCTAACACAAATCTCAACCCTCACACTTGTGCGCATGTCTTAAAACGGTGCTGGGTGCGATGTACTTAAAGGACACGGCTTTGACCTTCAAATTGGATGGAATGATTGGTTTTAAAAATGGAACGAAATTAGTAGGCGATGTCCTGTTTATGTATGACGTTAACGACAACGACAACCCTTTTTTCGGGACGGAAAACACTAATTTTTACCGAGGGAAATGGTTCCTTTCGTACTAACGTAATTCTTCTTGTCTAACATGCATGCACAAATGTTTACAAACTGGTCAAATTGGTTTCGCACTGGGTCAATAGGGTTCGCGCGTACGGTAAGGGAACGCAAAACCGGTTGGTTGCTTACGTCCTTGGCGACGTGTAATGCCCCGTTCGACTGACATTGAGACCCCAGCCCCGTTTTGGGTTGAATGTTCTCGTGATCTTTGCCGTACGCTAACTACTTCCTTCCGCACAGGTGTTGCGAAATCTTTACTTTGTGTACTCATGGTAGAGCAGATATTAAGCTATCGATCAAGAATCATTCCACATTCGGTGCCTGAAGTACAACCCTACGTGTCTGACTAATACTCCGCGTAATAACAACTTGAGTAACAACCAAAGTAGTTCACATTAAATGTCGTCCCCAGTACGTTGCTACACCGCGTTTCGGGATCAACTTACTCGTGGCATGGTTTAGCGCTCTCCCGCAACAGCAACTAAACTCCGCACCGCTTAATTTGTGATGGTTTTGCGTTATCTCTTTTCCCTGCCCATTTGGGTTGGGTTTCCTTTTCCAGCTGCTTCCGCTGTTTTTGGCGCAATGTGCAATCTGCGTTCACGTGTTTACATCTCTGAGAAAAGAATTACAGAACCGAAAGCCTAACCCCCCTTCCCGTAGATCTTACCTCCTACTAGCAAAACGAGCAGTAAGTGACGCTTTCCGTATTTGTCGGCTTAAAAACTGTAAATGTCGTTTTTCTTAATCGATTGTTTAACACGCCCTGGGATAACTGCTAGGCCACTAGGTACGAGCAATCATGCAAAAGTGTGTAATACAAAACTTACGTTTCAACGCTCAAGCTATCAGCTCGCTCAATGTGATATGTGTGTGAGTTTCATGCCATAAAGGTACACCGTGTCCTCATTCATTCGACCCTATAAAAATCCTTCTAAATACCAGAGTGTCTGTGTGTTGGTATGCGTGTTTTCACTCCCCCTACTTCCCGGACCGGCTACTCTGATCGAGTTGGCTGTGAACGTATGATGCGAGCTTCATGTTTCGGCATTTTTTTCTGTTCTTTCTATCTCTTCCAATCTGCACGCAAATGCACGCAGTAGCACAATTGACTGTTCGCTGAACCGTTGCTCCATTAATCGTGATTACACGGCACACCAGGATGCTAGCGGTGCCGCGCATCCACAGATGAAGCCGATTAGTCTAAACCTGTCGTGCTCGGATGGTGCGGAAGTGTCGCAGAGCGCAAAGATGGGAACCGGGGAACGGCGGGCAAGTACGGGAGAGTATGCTGTGAAGGACGGCTGCAACCATCCTGTCGGCATCAAACCGATCACTCCTCTAGGACGCAGTGCGAGCAGCGGCAAACTGTTCTACATCCGCGAACGCCACGAGGGTGAGGATCTGCTTGCCAATTTGCTTCGTCTGCGCAAGCTCATGATGAGTCAGAATGTAAACGCGTGAAGAAAAACAATTGGGTTATGGATGATGTGCAGGATTCCCGAAGCTTCCCGAATAACCAAATGCTTTTTACATGAGTGCGTGCGAGCGTGTAGTGAAGAGAAACGCGGAGTGCCTGTTTTCTACAGTGTAACGAATGAATGAAAACCTCATTGTTAATGAGTTACACTTACCGAAGAATACTCAAAATTGACTCAACCTGATGGGAGGATACTGATCGTTTGTTTTAAAACCATCCATAATGAAGGCTCGTCCTTTAAAGCCCGTACGATATAAGCTAAGAAAAGAAGGAGGAACGGGTTTGGTGTATGTATATTTTTGGTTGTTAAAAATTTCCTAGTGTTATATGTATTTTTCGTCACTAAAAAAATTGGTCCAAACATGGGATAATTGCAATAGTTTACAAACGATTCCTTCACGTTGAATCATAATGAACAAAAGCGCTAGCCAGTGCTAGAAGCATGTGTGTCAGGACTGGAACAGGAAGAATGGATATTGTAGAGAGTGATAATACGTTTGTAAGTAAACGCGTGATAAGGGGCGATAAGCGAAGCGAGAGATGGAAAGTATCATTTATCGAATAACGCTGAAAGGAGAAGCTGCCGCAGGAAGTGAGTATGCAGTTCGGAAAGCAGCATAGCACAGCAAGGATGATAACAATACTACTAATTTAATGTTCATATTTACATACGGCAACTAAAAGACTGAACGTGTCCACAAAGTAAATTAAATCTGGAACAAAGTGTGTTAAAAAAGCCACGTACCGATCGTTTGATCGGCATAGAGATGCTTACGTCTCCATAACTACCTTCCGAACGATGAAGAAAGATAGGGCAACTACAAAATGAAATTAACATTGATTCGATATGATATGTACCTTATACGAAGCACGATACAATATTGTACAATGAACTAGCGAGCAGTGAGGAAAGAGATAAGAGGGAGAACTTAATAAAAGTTTTTCAACGGGTGTGCAGTAGCACCAGAGTGGACCTAGTGAAAAGCAGTGTACTGTGGCTTCGTTAATTTATAGACCGTTTCTCTCCGTACCTATTTGCGCCGTGGGCTTTACGCCAATTGCAAATGCTGTGCGGAGGACGTTTTGATAGTTTATAGTTTACTACATTTCCTAAGCGCTTCGGTATCAGATCGCCTTTTTGCTACTTGTAGAGGGCATGCGAAAAAAACAGTGATACTAATGAAATGATACTGTAAGTAATGAATTAAAGGTTGAATTCGATTTAAACCCCTATCAAAGACAATCGTTATGTTCGAGAGTGTTTTCTGAGTCATACAAGGATGATACGAGAAGAGGTAGCTATTTCCTACACAACCAAGCGCCTCTCGTATCGCAAATGAAAGTCGCATTGCATTGCGCACTCTTCAGCGTGAAAGACATTACTTCCGCCTAGTTGATCGTAGTACTGTTAGAATGTTACAAAGTGTATACCTATTTTCGTTACGTTTACGTTGCTACTTTGTCTTAGAAGTTAGACTGTGCTTTATTAGAATTATATAAATCTGTAAATCCTGTGACCGGATGAAGATCAAAGCTGATTGAGCACGTGATAGTAGCTCGTGTCCTTGCTTTGCGGCAGTTAGTCCGTTGCAGAAGGCTGTACATATTTTGTGAGACATAATCCGATGTGTGTCTTTATCGTAAACAATTCGTCAGTAGCTTGTAAATGATCCTAGTTAATAGTTCTTAGTAAGCAGCATATAGCTAACCTCTTGTTTCAACCTAATCATCTGATCATGTCGATCACAAATAAAATGATTAAGAAGCAGTATCGCTATATTATTATGTTTTAGCAGTATCGATGTTTATCATTCGATGACCGTAATTCGTCTCTCATGATGACCTTGCAATATTAATAAAGATTCAATATATGACTGACTAAATTTCATGACGATTAAATTAAAAGACTTTTGTTTCAAATACTAAAAACATTTATAAGAAAACACAAATAAAATGGGAATTTGAGATGAGAAATACTAAAACATATGCTTGAACCGAACTAGTTTGCTTTCTTTGCTTTGTTCAAAATTGCTCTCGTGAATAGCTTGAAAATATTCCGTAGTAAAGGTCGTAAAAATAAAGATGTAGTTTTTACATGTATTTTACGCTAAAGATGGTTATCGAAGGATTCATGCTAGAAACGATCATTTCAAACACCGCAAAATTATAAACGCCAATAAAGCTGATTAAAATGGCTAATCAGTTTATGTTCAGCTTCGGAGCGAACCGATCTTGTCAAGGGGGGGAAATAGATTCTGACAGCTAAATTTCGTCCAAAAACACTCGGTGTAGTAGGGTAATTTACGCTAAAATTTATTTTGCAAGTCTTTCAACAACCGTATTTCCGCATCCTGCGTGCAGTTGAAATTATCCAACGTGCAAACACTGCTGAATTGTGTGTTTTGTTTCCATATCTAAACGTTTCCCTGTTGCGAGACTACCTAAGTACCAAAACAAAACTGTACGTACGGTGTACGGAGCCAGGAGCTTGGTTCTATACGGTGGTAAAAACAAAACAACCTAGCAACAGCAACAACGAATAAATACGCGGTACACAAACGTGCAGAATCGAGGCAGGCGTGATGGACAATTGCCACAATTATGCCACAACATGTAAGCTCATCGCTAACAATCATCATCGCTTGCTTATGTCGTTTAATGCATTTGTTTACACCTTCATTGCAGCGAAAAAGAAACGAATTCCGATCTCGGACGATATACATATCATAATCAAAAAGTTTCGCGACAAAGACAAGCACGATGAAAAGCCTTGTAAGTGTATTCCCGTCGTGCAAAATGGACCTCCCGCTTTGTCGTGTTTTTACGATAGTTCTATTTTTTGTATCGAAAGCAGCAACATCAGGCGACCATGACTACGACGACGATCATAGTATGGATTCGGAGGAACTACGACGCGTCCGGCACCAGGAACCGTCCTCATCGTCCGCGCTTGTTGGGATAGCTTCAAACAGCAACAGTAACAGTACAACCTGCCCAAGTGGCAACACGCTGCAGACCGGCGTTGGCCTAGGTGGCAATCATACCGTACAGGTGCAGCAGCAACAAATCATCTCCCTCGGCCAGTCACATACGACTGGGCTGGCAGTAGCAAGCAGTAGCGCCAACCTAGGATGCCAAAGCAGCAACAGCAACCAGGCGGAGGACATTAAGCTCATACTAAAGAAGCTGTCCAACATTGAGGACCTGTTGAAGGTGATCACCGACCAGACTTTGAATCGCTTAGCTGCGTTGAAACAGGAGACGGGAGCTTCACTGACAGTTGCTCCCGGTGTGCAGCTGGCTGCAGTGGAAACGAATACGGTACTTCAACATCAGCATCACCACCCGCAACCACAGCAACAACAGCATCAGCATCCAACGGCACAACCGCTAAACACGGAAGTGGAATCGTGTTTCAAGTTTCCAATCCGGACGCTCAAGGAGCTGATCGAATTGAACAAGAGCATCTGCGGCGATGAGTCGCTGTACAACAAGCTATTTGAGCATCTCACCAAAATAAGACTGGACTGTGACCAAAACATCGTCATCAACGCGCTAACGTCAATCGTCAGTGACGAGGTGCTGGACGCGGTTACTTGGGACACCGGCAAAAAGTTTAAACTTTCCTCGGTCGTGTTGTTTAGCGATTCGCTGTATGGTGAGCATAGCAAGCGGGGGTGGGGGGGATACGAACTGATGAGTCTCACATGCAAGAGTGTGTTTATATGTGTGTGGTTTGCGGTTCTACTCTTTTCTCTCCTTTCAGTCGCTTGGTTTAAGGACAAGATGAAGTACGACGAGTACGTGACCGAGATGAAAGATGCCATTGAGCGTTCGCACAAACGGCATGCAAAAGTTAAAACGAAAAGAAATCAACAGAATAGTCAAGCTCTGCAGCAACAACAGGGACCGGGACTGCATTCACCGCTCGGAACCGGCAATAGTGCCAGCGCAACCCTCGCCACCGCTGGAACCGGTGGTACCGTAAGCTCGATCAGCTGCGACAACAGTGCTTTAATTCTTAAGGTGGAATCTCTCGAATAATGAGTCCGTCGATTCAGAGCAGAAGTGTTTCTCGTTCCCCGTGGCCATCTCCGTGTAGCCCTCTACTATTAGTTTGATTGTTTTGCTTACATATCGCCGGCCGACGAACATGTCTTAGACAAGCAGCAATTCTGCACTTTCGGATAATGCTTCCATCAGCCACCCCTGTCAGTTTGATTATTCATTCGTTTTCTCTCTTTCTTTCTCTCGCTCTCTCTGTCTATTTTTAAACTCTATGCGATAGCATACACTAACACCTACGTTTGGGCTGGCTGTATGATTGAGCAAAGCAAATGCATGCGTCGTGTTCCTCCGGGGCGCTGTTTTAGTTATAAAAATGTTTTGTTTTGTTTTGTTTTATGCTGTTTTAGAAAAATGTTCTATAATATCATCCCGTTGAAAAAGTGCTCACATCCAAGCAAGGTAGCTAGGTTGACAAGGGAACAGAAGCAGCACAGACAAGTTTTTCAGTTCTAAAATGTGCGTATTTGGCGGGTCAGCTAGGGGACTATTTAGCAACCTTGTAAGAAAGATGGACATTTTTAGCGTTAATGGACAAAAATGCAACGCTACAAAACAAATCTTAAACAAATAAACCTAAGCAACACAATTTTCTACTTTTTGTCAGGAAGCGGATTCATGAGTTTGTAGTTTTGGTAACGTCATCGCAGTAGACGATGAGCGTTAGTGGTAGATACGACACGAATAGGAAGAAATGAAGCTAAATTTCGATGTACGGTTCTGCACACGCCCAGCGATGAGGTGGATTTTTCCACTAGATTCGCTACCACTGACTTCTGGATCTTTATTCTCCACAATCTGTTCGAAATGGTTACCTGTCGATCCGGTGGACATAAGAACTTTTCTTCGATCCTGTTTGTTAGTGCTACTGGTGAGTTTTGCTTCGTGGGATGTGTCTTAGTGCGTGAATAATTTAGATTCTTGTACTTTAATAGATGCATAGTATACTTTCTTTCGTGGCGCTGTTATGGTTTGGCAAACAATCAAGGAACCTTAATGGAGTTGAGCAGCCTCTTAGGATATGTTGCTGGCAGCGCCTTCTTATAGTATTGCAGACTCACTCCATCCTCCTGCATGGATACATTCAGCACAATATATCAACGGTAAGACGCAAAACGGTATTAATTTATGCTTTCTGTTGTTCTTAGGTTTATTAAGGTTAACATTTCATTCCATTTATATCTACCATCAATTTAGCACACACACGGGGATGAATTGTTGCACCTTTTGCGACTGTGCTTATTACTGTTTTGCTTGGATTTTTCGTGCCTAATCATCTTTCACGGTGGCTTTAGAAAGATATCGAATACCATGTACCGCGCGGTTCCAGTAATCCATTATCTTTTCTTGTGGATGATGGTTCTATTCAACTGTATGTGTGCAATTCAAATGAACTATATTGATTGTAAATTTGTTCCATAATACCATGTTCACGATTCCTAAATATTTCTCTTGTATTAGTCCTAGATGTTGTGTATTATGTACCGAGGACTGGCTACTACACGCTTAAAGACGCGTGATTTTCGCGAACGGATCCTTTGACCGTTTCCGCTGGTAGCGTGCGCTTGGAAAGCAGAGCCTTATCGTTTAGCACTTTACGTATCGCTTGGCGCATGGCGGATAGAAAATTTGGCATACTTTCCGAATCTTTTTTCACGTAAAGGGCGTGAGCAAGGAAGGGAATTTTGCGTAGTGTCCGTCCGCTCAAACCTTCGGAGAGCTTAACGACCTGCAGTAGCATATCCAGCACCGTACTAGTACTGGTCGCTCTGCTCGAATCGGTTGCTTCGCTATGCGTAGGTAATTGTTCGCCAATGGATTGTGACAACTTTCGTGTCGATGTGCCATCAGTCGTAATAATGCCGACGTTGAATAGATCATGCAGAGCCATACGATAGATTTCGTAGATGGCTTGCTCCGTCGGGTTACCTATGTATTGGATGAAATCGGCACGGTCGAGAAACGCTGTGTCGATGTTATCGGTGAGGTTGGACGTGGCGAGGATAAACACGTTGGAATACCGGCGTAGATGATCGAGCTGCGTGAGTACGGCATTGACAACGCGTATGCTATCACTTGGCTCATTGGCTGTAGAGCATCAAAAATAAGTTATTGCATTGTAGACTACGACAAAGATTGAAAAACTTACAAGATATTTTATCTCTGGAATGCGCGATCGATTCAATCTCATCTACCAGCACACAAACCAGTGCATCTTCATCTTCCAACAGTTCCACAATCTCGCGAAACACTTTCTGCACCAGCTTGCCGCTCTCGGAGAACCAGCGCGAGAACAGACTGTGACTGTTTATCTCCATCAGATGTGCATGCTTGTAGTGATCGTTCAGTCTTATAGACAGCTTCTGTGCGATGGCCTTGCAAAGGCTCGTTTTGCCCGTACCGGGTGGACCGTGGAATAGGGCCAGTCTATTGCATGTGACCAAATTCCTGTCAACACCTTTCCTTGCGAACAGCATTGACGTTTCGGCGAAATCCAACATACTATCCTTTACCTCCTTCTCGAAGATCAAGCTTTTCCACAGACCGTGTAGTTCGCGGGACGGAAGCAACCAGTGTTGGGAAATCTCCACCTCTTCGTTACCATGGTTGATCGTTTCCCGCACCGGATCCGGGTCCAGCAATATGTAGAAATTAAACTTAAGCGCCGAGCGGGCCGTAAATTGGTCAACGTTGGTGCACACCTCAACCTGTCGCACGTACTGAACCGGTATGTTGAATACAGTACCAATGGGAATGTTTTCCCGTTCCTCTAGAATCGCGTGAACATGCTGATACACTTCGGATCGTTGCTCTTGCTTCTGAAACCTTAAAGAGATAGACACGTCAATTTTCCTAGCCTAACCGAACATTGATTATTTCATTTTGTCGCACCCTTCTAGACACGCCACTTCTATCAGTATCGAAGGAGTTATTTCGCTCATGGTCGTCTTTGATCCGAATTTGAAACACTCTGTGGTCTGTTAATCACTTTTATATTGACCTTTTGACGAAACGAGGTAATGTTTAGACACAATCACGATAGTTTACATGTAACAATCATTGCAGTTGTTTTATACGGCATGTTAAACAAGAAACCAGTATGTATTGAACGTTTCTATTCAACGGCCATATTTTGATTTCAGTATGACAGTTATCACAGTACGTTTACAGTACAGAGTTTAGTTCTTTTGACCATTTCCGTTTTAAACAGTTGGTCATATTGGTTCAAATCAGTTGTTTATTTTCATACAAAATAATTCAAACAATGTTAAGCTCAAATGAGTAACGTTTAGTTACTGTCTTTCTCGTACTAGCCTAATGTAGGGTAAGTGCACCAATTATGGACGAGTTTGTACAGCGTTTTCACGAAAAAATTAATTAT